>WEIU01019865.1:34714-74706 GCA_013389925.1 Aegithalos caudatus | reverse complement strand
AACGCGCTCCGGGTCCTGCCGTCGGCAGAGCTCGCGCGTTCCGCAGGGAGCTGCGCATCGGCTCGGGGGGCTCTGGAGGATAAAACCTCACCCGCGCGCCCGGGGACCCTGTTTCCCGCCGGAACCGTTTTGGGGCGCACGCCCGCGGTTCCGTCTCGGCGCGGCCCCAGAGCGGCTCCCGGGCGGCTTTTGGGAATTCCCGGCTGAGATTCCCGCACTTTGCCCCGATTTTAAACTCTAAAGGGATGGGACCTTACCCCGCGGCTGTGTGCGCACTTCCTCCGCGGCACGGCCCGTAAATACACATTCCCCGGCGCGTATCTTCCATACACCGTGGCCGCAGCGCATTTCCCGGTCCGTGCTCCCTCCCTGCCCGGCGGCGCCTTCCCGGGAGCTGCGTTTGTTTCTGTGCTTCTTTCTGTGCTTGGTTGTGTGCTTGATGTGTGTGTGTTTCTGTATTTGTTTCTCTGTGTGTTTCTTCGTTTGTTTCTGTGTCCGTTTCTCTGTTTGTTTCTTTGTTTCTGTCTCTCTTTCTGTGCGTTCCGCGCCCTCTCATGGAACTGATCCTTTTGTTTCCACACATGCGCTTATTTTTTAGCCCAAGAATAGGTTATTGTGCCAACGAACCTTTCATACCAAGATTGTGGCAAATTGCTTCAATGGATATCTAACTTCCAGATGGGAAGCAGGGCTTCTAATGGAATCATCTGAAAGTTCTAAGTTTTGAAGTGATGAGAATCAGACACCACATATTAACTTTAAATAGTGACTAATTTTTTTTTTTTTTAATAACATTCTTTTGAGTCTGAAGAAAACAAATATTTGTTGCCTTTTTTTGTGTGTGTGTGTGTATGTCAGTGCTGGAAATGATGACTGTTGAGTGACATCTAGTGGAGGTGAAGATGCTGACCACCAGCTTTTCAGAGGTACAAAACCTGAAATACATCAGAGTTGAAGTTGTGCATTGTAACAAGACATAGGTAGCAAGGCAGAGAGACAGATTCCAGCTCTTCAAGGAAACAGAAACCAAAAAAGCAACAGATTTCTCTTTTTTTATATCCCTCCAACTATAATGTAAAAAATAAAATAAATCCCCATACTACTGCCTGCTCATTGTCCTGATTCCTGTTGTGCTTTATATAATCTCTAGACAGAGACAATTTACCAGCACACTCCCTGAAAACCACAATCTATCACACAGTAGCCCTGGCATGGTGACCAGTGCCTTCTGATACGTTTTGGATGGGTATTTTTCCTTTTTCCTTTTCAGTTTCACACTTCACAATTTAATATGTACTTATCCTTGAGGCTTACTGGCCACAGTAAGCCCAAAGTTGCTTTATAGTCAGTCAATGACAGAAAAATTGCAGTTTTTCATGAGAGATTATTGAAGAAGAATACCTGAAATGCTTGCCTGCCTTAACTCTCTTTTTGGGAAAATGTATTTCTGAGAAGACCACATTTCAGAAACTGAGATACAGAGACTTCAATTTTTGGAGCTGAAGGGAAAAAATGTCATCAGAAAGCTTTTATATTCCAAGGGCATGATTCATCAGGTGTGTTACAGTACACTTAAATTTCTTGATCTTTAACTGTGTAATTGCAAACTCTGAATTTTTCATCTTGTCCACAGAACCTTCACAGGGCTCTGTAGGAAACTTAAGCTTAACTTAATTAAGCCCCCACTTATTTTTTCTCAAGTTCATAAATGTAAATTCTTTTTTTTTTTTTTTTTTTTTTTTTTTTTTTTTTTTTAAAAGTTTTTAACTGANATGGCTTTTATTTGATTTACTTTTGTCTTCCCACATAACCTCTACTTGCATGCAGATACACATTTTCATACCTGTCTTTCTGTGACATCTTATAATTTATGCTTTTAAGTTTAGAAGAAATTACATTTTTAAGATTCAAAACTGCTTTCCCTTTCATTGTATATTACGTTCAGTTCACTAAATAACTAAATTCAGGTAATAAAGAATAATTTAAATTGGAAAATTCCTCTAAAATCATCAACATTTCACCAGTTGACAGCCTCCTGCACCTACCTGGGTGTCTGCAGAGCTGTTCCTCTCACATGTTCTCATCCTGCTCTTCTCTGGCAACCATTACATCTGTGCAACAACTTTTTTCTTCTTCTTAGATCTGTTATCACAGAAGCATTCCCACCATTCCAGCTCAGCACAGCTTTGTCCAGCAGCATGCCCATCTTTGGAGCCACCAGGGATTGGCTCTGCTGGACATGGAGGAAACTTTTGGCATCTTCTCACACAAGCCATCCCTGCCACCAAAACCTGCCCATGCAAAGCCTTCCTGCTTCCTGTTGTTGCTGCAGCTGAAATGCTTCTGCATCTTTTAATGAAATAAACCTGGGAGAGGTAATTTAGCCTTTCAACTCAGCTGCATGGTGTGTCCCTCTCAGATTACTGAGCATTACAGGCAATTTCATTCTCTCTTTCTCTCATTTTCCATCCCAACCCTGAGCTCTGCTCTGAAAGCTGACAGATATATGGAGACATTTCTGCACATCTGGAGATGTGTTTGGAGTTTGCTGAGCCCCTGGGGGCAGGCATGAAGCAGCACTGAGCTTTGCAGAGCTGAGGGCAGCTGTGACCTACAGGGCTGTTGGCTCATGGGTTTCAAATCAGTGCTGCTGCTAATTCCAAATCACTGCTTAGCTGCAAGCTGAGTTACTGCACACAAACTCTGCATGATCAGTGGGATCCTACTGAGGCATAATAAAAATGCTAATAAAAATGCTGCTGCCACGAGCCAGGGCAGCTAGATGCCAACAGCTCCTCTTGAGCTTTACAGCCTGAGAGCATGGAGCGTGGTATGAGGCACAAAATGCAGCTGAAAGGTAAAGGACACCAGCTTAGGGCTTGAGCACAGGTTTGTGGTTTGTGGGCTGGAACCGACTCACAGCTGGAGAACACGGAGTGTGCAGCACTGCTCAGACCTGCTGTCAGCCTGGAAACATCTCCTTACTGCTCCCATCAAGTGTATGCTACCAAACTAGCTGTATCCAGTTCCCAAGAACAGTCCAGAGCACAGAAAGGGTTAAAACTCCACCCTGAGTGAGATTTGCTCACTCAGGGTTGAGTTGGGATTTTTTTTGCTCTTACTACTATTTTAGTAGCCAGTCTGGACACTGACTGAAGATTTTTTAACATCTTTGTGGTCCAGGTCAGATCAATTTGATAAGCAAAGTCCAGGAACCACTCCTGACTGAGGTTGTGCACTTTTTCTCCAGCCATGCATGCTGCTGTCCTCAGGAGAAGTGAGAGAAATCCTTTTCCATGGCAATTGTATAAAAAGGACCTTTTTTTGTTATCAGTTTTCTAAGTGTGAATTGTTAACTTTGCAGATAGTTTTGAAGTTAAAAATGGTTGGGCATTTGAATTTATTTCTTTTGGGGAATCAATATCTCATCTACTTCAAATACTGTTAGATTCATACTTGTCAAAAAAGTTTCCTCTCCAAATCTATTTTTTGTCTGCATTTACGTAAAGAATTTCTGCTTTCAGCTATTGATGATTCAGAGTAATTTTTTTACTGCTACTAAGCCTGAAATACTTGTGGTTTTAAGTGTTGTCTCAAATAGTGTACATGAATCAGTAGCCTGATTCTCAATATCCCAGATTTATAAAGGGAAAAAGACTCTTAATGTTACAAATTCCAGATTTAAGAATGGGAATAATGAATGATTAGTTTGGGAAACAGAAATAAATATGCTATAAAATAATTTCCCCAATCTAAGTTTTTGTGGGGTTTTTTCCTTTTTTTTTTTTTTTTTCCCTTTGGTCAGAGAACTCTGATCCTATAAAGAAACCATTCCCCTTGCTGTGCCAGATCCTGCTATCATTAAAACCAGAGAATCATCAAGATGCTGTCACCCTTTTCTGATTTTAGCAAACCTACACCTTTAGCTGCCAATGCCTTGTTAAAAGCAACTTTGCTAAAGCTCAGGAACCCCTTGGCATTGCAGGTGTCCAAGCACACACAGAAGAGCCCCACTGAGAAAAATATTGCCCACCAAAAATGCCATGGGGGCAGCTGATGCAGGGTTTGATTGCTCTGCAGTCCTGCTTGCTTTATTAACATCATCCAGACCCACACCCACAAATCCAGAAAATCACCTGGAGGAAGGGGCTGCTCTTGAAAACCTGACTGATCCCTTGTTTGGGGGTCACAGAAGGTCAAATATCTCTTTTCACTCTCAGTGACTGGAGGGATTCTACTTTTGTACAGGATAGAGAGTTTTTGGAGAAGATTGATACCTAAAGTCAAGCAAAAGCTACACTTAACCAGCTCAAAGGAATATTAAAAAAAAAACAAAACAACACATTATTATCCCTGAAAGTCAGAAACATTTTCCTTATTAGTCAGTAAAAGATATCTTCTAGTAAATATATTTATGTTTTATGGTACATTTTGTCTTTCAGTGGTCACCAAAGTGAAATCTTCCTATTTAACTATGTTTTACAATATAGTGATCATTTTTATCTAGCAAAGGTACATGTAAAGCCAGAAAGGCCTATAAAACCTCAAAAAAAGACAGATAGAAGTTAGTAATACTTATTGTCTTTTGTACAAAAACTTTGGACAATGCTTCTTTCTTTCATTTCAATATACTTCATAAGGTCATCATTCAAATACCAAAAAAAAAAAAAAAAAAAAAAAAAAAAAAAAAAAAAAAAAAAAAAAAAAAAAAGCTGGACATTTTTGTTTGTTCATAGTAAAGACCCCTTGCTCTTTTTCAAAATTATATTAGAACTGCAGTTCAGGCAGGCTCAGACCCTCAGCGTTCTCAATCATTAATATAAATGGTTTGAAAATCTTTTAAAATGTGTGCCATAAGGAAAAGGAGAATTAGAAACTTTCAAGCTGAGCTGTGCCCAATCATCCTGGTCCCAGGTGGCACAGTCTTGTGCACGTGAATTTACTTACATGATTTACTTGTGTGGGCAAAGCTGCTCACAAAGAAAGAGCATTTGCACTTCTGGAGCCATAGTTCTTCCCTGCAGAGAGAAATAGAAAAAGGTTGGTAACTTTAGCTATGGCTGTACAAAGTGCCAAAAGCAAAAATGTGTTATTTGCACCCTGATCAATGATAATAAATCATAACAAGAAAATAATTTGTTTCTTTGAGTCAGGATTAAGAGCAGCTGGAATTACTTGCAAAAGTACCACAAGCAGGCAAGAAATACCAACAGCATAAGCAGATGAACAAATTAACATCAACTGCTATAACATCCTTCCCCTTTTATGATGGGCAGAAAATAAAAGTGCAGGAACAACACAGCAACTAGTTTTTCCGTGTCAAGTCTCTCTAATGTTTAAATTAGGCTCATAAATTAAATTAGACAGGTTATTCTATACTAGTTGCTGTTGAAATCGAATACTGTTTACTGCTGGTATCAATATATTATCCAATTCCATTTGCAGCTCCACCAGTGGTCATTAGTTTGCCTTTGGCATAGCCTACAGGGATTTAACACCAAAGCTATTTAAAACATGTACCTTTCCCCATAAAGTCCAGCCATGAAACCAGTGATTTGAAAGTGTAACATGGCAGAACTGCTTTTAAGAATAGTGTCCTGAAAATTTACAAGCTGTCAAGGTCAAATGACAAAGTTGCAATAAATGAATATGAGGCTCTACTAGATATTTAGTTTAGTGGAGGGAGAACACTTGCACATCCAGCTCCCATCAATGTGCAGAGCTCTGATATTCACTGCAGCTTTCTCCAGCTGGTTCCCACCGTGATCTCCAGAAGACTCAGTAGGAATTTATTGTAGCAGTACAAGGTGGTCATGTGAAAAACCCCTGGGCAAATGTCTGGCTGCTTTCCCCCTCCATATTTTGGCCATTTTCAGGAGGGTTGAAAAAATTAAACTATTATAATTAGGATTTAAAAAAATATAAAATAAACAGTTTTCTTGCTTGGCTGTATTTACTTATTCTCACTTTCCCTTTTCTTTGTCCTCTTCCTTATCTTCCTTTCCCTTCTCTTTCCCTGTATTTTTTCCCCTTTCTCTTTTGTCCTTTTTATCTTTTCCCTTCCCTTCCTTTTTTTTTTTTTTTTTTTTCTCATTTACTTTTACCATAGCAAAGGACAAATCAAATTTTGGGGGAGAGTTTGTGGGATCTTTCCCTCCCTGACGATCACTGCTACAGGAGACAAAGTTTCCTGCAAGGACTCATACTGTAATTAATGGAAGTTGTTGAGGTATTGGCAAAGACAATCATTATCTTTGGCACTCATTATTAAATGAAGTTAAACATGTTTTAACAATGTAAAGCAAAAGGTTAGAGGTTAGAAAAAGTTTCTGAGGTTAGAAAAAGAAGACAAAGTATGTAAAAGGCAAGGGAGTCCATATAGGCAAACCCACACTTAACCATTTTCTTAGCCCAGACAAAAGACATAGTTCAAGCAGCAGCATTTCATTTTATATTTTAGTTTGGTTGAGCTTCCTGCTTTGTTGATGTTCTTTTAACAACTTTGCATTGTTTCTAGAGTGTAAGTCCCTGCATATGTANTTTTTTAAAGGACTGAGGTCCATTCTGTGCTTAATTTAAAATCTGTGTTTTTATGTATTTATGTGAGAGAAGGCAAGGACAAAGAAAATTGTGGGTTGCATAAGCAGCACTAGATGGTGCTGTGAAGAAAAGTATCCAAGCTCAGTCTCAGCAGCCTAACCCGGGGTGCTGAAATTTGGATAGCCACCCTTGTTAGCTGTACAAAGCAGGGATACATCCCTGGGTAGGACTGCAGTCGATTACTCCCCCTAGGATTGAAAAGTGGTGGGAGCCATCACCTGATCAGCACATGGAAGAGGTCGGGTCCTCCAGGCAAACAGCAGAAAATGGAGATGTCTTGTGTGACCTTTAGCTCAGTCCCAGGTGGCTGCTGAGACCTTCTCAGATGAGAAGCAAGGGCACGACAGGATTTTAAAATCAATGGGGCATCACCACAGGGAGGGGAGCAAAGCTCTTACAGGTTTGTAACAGCCCAAAAGATGCAGAGCACCGCTCTGAACTAATTAAGGCATCAGTGATTTCCCAGCCTGTTACAGAAGCTAGGAAAGTGGTGTCTACAATTGTAGCCAGCAGAGAGCTTCACATCAGGAGGGAAAGTACTCCCCTCGTCATTATTTATCCTCCTTCCTGACAGACATCATCACCTGCTCAGATCCAGCTTCCAGGCTTTGTCTCTTTTTGAGATTTTCCCTTTGTTCCATGTATCAGCAGAGGGAAAGGTCTGAAACTGCAAGTGCAGTAGGTTCTCCTGCCTGGGCTGCCGTGCCTCTGCAGGCAGAGGTGCTGAGTGCCTGCCTTCCCCACTGGAACCAAGGGCTGCATCTTGCAGCTTCAAGCCAAAAACCTTCAAAGTGGCCCAGTGCTGATGGTGAGATGCCTGTACTCACCACTCTCCGATCTGTAACTGCTTAATTCCTGAATTTATCCAATCAATTAATTTTTCCCAGGACAAATGGTGCACAAGAGAGACAGGGCTCAACCCCTCTATCACTGTGTTAGACATTTCCAGTGTCACTTTTCTCTTCATTCACCTTCCCTTCATTCAGAACAATCCCCTTCTACTCTTCCTCTCCCTGCCAGTCTCAATCCATGAAAAATGGATTCATGCCATTTTATTTTATGTCGGTGTTACTCCTAAACTTCAAGAGGCATAATTTATTTTGCCATCTTTATGGTGTTCCCACTTATTCTTAAAACACTTCAAAACATAGCAGATATACAGAAGGGAGCTCGAATGTCTGGTGAGTGGGGTTTTTAAGTTAAAATTATAGTATTTTAATACTTCACATGCAATGATCTCTTTGTAAAGTTTTCATAATGTCAGAGAAGTTCATAGAGTAAATTAGTTTGACTTCACTCAGAGCGCTAACATTTATAAATCTACAGCTCTGCCTTTCTGAATATATTTATTGCTGCAGAGAGGAAGGGGGATCAAAGGGCTCTAACACTTATTTCTGCCATCATTTCTCATCTCCAGCACAGTTTGAATTTTGTATACATAGCAGTTTCTTGCACCAGAGATGTCAGAAATTACCTGGAGACTGTTTACAGGACATTAGAATAGAATATGGACAAACTTGCAAAAGAGTAGATACTGCATGCATTAAATATTAACGGCCCACATAAGTCACGAATCCAGATTTGCTTGCAGATTTGTTCTGTGCTGTATTTTGCAGTGTGAGCAAAGGAATAAAACTAGAGTCTGTCTTCTCTGAGCACATTTCTCTCCCACATATTATTTTTGCCTTGACAATAATAAAAGCAGAGAGATAAACAGTGCAGTATTAATGATCAAAAGCATAAAAACACACCAGGAAAATGTCTAATTGTAAAAGATCACCAAAGAAACAACAGTAATTTCTGGTTCTGCAAGGACTGAGGTCTTGAGAAGTTAAATTTCCAGAACCTGGGAGGAGTTTTGAGTTCTTAGCTTATCACATCTATGAAGCACCAAGCCACCCAACAATATGCCCTTTTTCCCCTCAGAAAAAAGAGAATTTATTTTTTAATTTTTAAAGCAGCATAGCTCACTCTAGGATAATGCTGTTTGAAAAGCTCTTCTAGACTGAGTTATACAACCTCAGGAGAGCTTTGTGGTTTTGACAAAAAATGTTGATGTGACCCCTAGCAGTTTAACCTCCCACCCCAAGTGAAAAAAATCACAATTTCTCAACCATTGTTTCTTAGCATGGAGTTCATAACTTTTTTAGTATTCTGGGATGGAAGTACCTTGAAGACGACACCTGAGACATTGTCTCAGTAATTTCCTGTGTGATGGAACAAACCATACTACAGCAATTTGAAGAATTACAGATGCCTTATTTCTGGGTGAGAAGGGATGAGGTGAAGATGTGCCACACCCATGGTGTCTGGCTTTGGGCAATATTAAATATATCTGCAGCTAAACAATGAATAAACAGCTGCTGTGATATATTTTGTGAATCTGGAATTATTTGAGATCATCACACCCATGGGGCTTTATCGTTTCTGTAGCACAGACCAAAAATCTCCTTATGAGTCTCTTCTGGAGCCCAGAATACGTGAAATATAACATTCCTACTGGAAGATAGCTGGCCTTGGCTTAAACACTTCCCATATTTGCAGTAAAAAGGAAAAATCTTTTGGTGCAATTATTACCAAATGCTATTAATATTAGAAATCTAATGACAGGAGTGAGACCAGGGCTCTTGGTTTCCTTTGTCTTACAGCAAGCTTGCCTGCAGATGTCACTCCAGATAGCTCTAATCTGTTTTTCTTTCAGATTTCCAGTGCTGAAGGTTCCATAGCCTTTATAGGAATGTGGCACTTAGGACACAGTTGGGCCCTGGGGATAAACAAACCTTCCATTTATTTTTTTAAAATATCAGAAGTGAGTTTCACCTGGCAATGAACTGGGGGAAGTTTTAGATTGCAGCCTATTCTACATTTTACAGCCTTGACAGAAACTCCTAGTCCTCTCCAGATTGTCTAGTTGGCTATAATTGAGGAGGATTTCTTAGGAAGTGCATTCAGTGGCTGAGGACTTTTGTAGGAATCAGAACTCCTCAATCATCTACCACGCAGATTTTGCTGTTTCCTCAAAGCCAGAGAAAGGGTGTTCTGAAGTGATCTTAATGATCTATCTTCTTTTGGAAGAGTTAAGGAATAGAATTGATGTAAATTAATTACACTTACCCACGTATCAGCTAAGATTTTGCTACTACCAGTGGCTGTTAAACAAATTTGCTTTCTTTTGACCTTCTGCAGCTCTGAACTGCCAGTTTTAAGCCTTCAGTCAAAGGAGGCCATTGAGAAAGCAAATGAACAAAGTGTGGGTACTCGGTGAGAAAATCATGTTGCAGAAAGTCACTGTGCATATATTTGGGGAGGTGGGAATTTAATTTTCAAGCACAGCCCCCTGCACAATCTGGCATTGTCAGGGAGCAAAAGAGATATTGGGGGTCATATCACACAACTGCTCCATTCCTTTAGCACAGAAGTATCCACAAATCAACAAAACCCTGGCATTTACAAGCATCCTACCACCTTCTGTGGTGCTGTCCTCGTTAGCAGGGAAGGCAGAAGTGAATTTGTTAATCCTCAAAAAATCGGGAAGGAATGACTTTGTGACTAAAATTTGCAACATGAGGAAATCAGCGGATACACTTTAAAAACTGCAGCATAGTGGGGTTTGTTCCTTCCGCTTTTAAATTACTTTTTAAAAATTCTTTTCTGAGGTAAATACTATCAAGTAATTTAGTAGAGCATTATAGTGTTTTATTCATTACTGAATTATGATCCTATCAACAATACTACATTTGCTATTATTACTATTATTTTCCTTTATTTTCATGACCACACACAATGCAACTTCTAGAAAATAAGTGAATGCTGGCACTGCACCACCAGCAAAATACATACAGAGAAGTGTGACTAATATTTAAACATATTCACCTATTTTCCATGCAACACTTTAATGCCATTTGCTTTACTACTTTATGTGGAAATTTTATTTCCATCCACTGATAATTTAAAATCGCTTTCTACTTGAATTTTGAAACATCCTGAATTATGCAACTTGAGTCTGAGATCACCTGTATTCTCACTTTACAGTTTTACTGACTCTTCTTAAAATATCAACATATTTCCAAGGAAGGAGTATGAAATATTTACTTGTAACCTCAGTTGGCACCTTTTGGAAAGGAAATAAATTTTTTAAAAAGGAAGTGGATAATATAAAAAAATGTTACCAAGAATATTGCTGTTGCTAGACAGCCATACAGAGGACAGACTGAAACCACTAAAATGTGAAATTTAATATCAGAATTGTAATTTAGTTTTGAAAAAGTGTTTTTAAGTCTCCTGGTATCAGGAAATAGTTACCAAGCAACACCATAGATATTGGTAATGCAGGCAGATCTATTCAAACAAAAATTATTTGAAACATTGTCATTATCAGCAGAGCTATGTTATTGCTAGATTCATAAACCTTGGTATCTAGACCCTTTCATATTCTATTTCTTGAGCAAAAAAAATCTGCTTTTCCTGAAGAAGGTGCCCTTAAACTTTCCTCTGTTAGATGAAGCTTGCAGGGATATGCCACCATCTGCTGTAGTTGCACCTGTATTTTGCTGGGCTGAATGTTGTAAAAGCTGCCAAGCACTGAAGGGCAAGTAGATGGTGAGTACATGCACAGAGTATGTGAGAATCAGCAAAGGAACAAGAACAGTCTTGCAGCTTTTGAAATGGGATTTCAGCAAGAACTTTAGTATTGAACTGAAAATACTCAGTTATTCCTCAGGGAAAAAAAGCAAATGAGTTATTTCGATCCAGAATGATATCCCTGTTACCTAGAATCAGCCTACATTTTTTAGGAAGTAGAGAGCCCAGCTGCTAAATTATGTCTTGCAAACTGGCTGCAAGTTACAGAGCCAGGGATTGCCATTCCCTAGGCTTTGGGGACATGAACCAAGGGTGTTGCTGCAGACTGGCTCAGAATGGTGGGAAAAATCATTGTCCTTGGCTGCAAGAAGTTCTAGAGCACCTTAAAGCAGGCAGCTGAGTTATGGTCATCTCCATAGGCCAGGAAGGAACCTCATCCCTGTTCAACCCAGAGATGTGTGCAACTGGAACCCCACTGGCCAGAAGAGCAGACTCACATTTCAGTTCTGTAGAGAGCTGGAGTGTTTAGGTACACACAGACAGCACAGGCAGTCAGTGATTATTGTACCAGCACTGCCCAGGTGTGTAAAGTGAGTCTGGCCCAAGGAAAGGCCCTGGGAGGCCCTTGCAGAAAGGAGATTTGAGTGTACATTTTTCAATTTCCCTAAAGTGACAGAAAAGGAGACTTTACCTTACCTTGAGAAGGTACACAGTTATCTTCAAGTTATCTGATGCCCTCATCAGTTTCTTCTCCTGCATGAGACAGACTGTAAGACCTTGAATCTTTTGCTTGACTACTTGTATCAAGCATGGAAATGGTCTTGAGACCTGTGATAAATGGAAGAAAAAGAGGCAAGAATTCAGGGGAGAGCTATAAAGAAATGGCAGCTGCTTGGAAGGTCTGATTTACATCAATAATACCCAATCACCTCAACCTGTGCTCTAAAGACACCTGGAGCACTCTGCACCTCAAAGGAGAATCTTCTGTGCTGTGCTTTTTTCTGTATGAAACAGGACCAGGAGAGTATTTACTTGTGGACTTTGGGACATCCCATTTCCAGCATCTGGCTCTGCAAAACAGACAATATCTGGCACAAATTAGTTAGAAACAAAACAAAAGTTAGAGAGACTTGAGTTTGGCCTAAATCAGCAGGTTGGAACTGTCAGCTTCTGCAAATTGTTTTGGGGCTGACACTCGTGAAAGGCTGGGGGAGACAAGAGGGGTGTCAGCCCTGCTGTTATCAGTCCCCTGATCCAACAGACCAGCACTGCTGGACTTTCCTCAGTAGTGCAAAAAGCAGGAAACAGCAAAAGCCAGCAGGGCAGGGATATTTGCTTTCTAGCTCCTCTCTCCTGTGAGGACAAAGCAAGCTGGGGAAGACAGAAACCTCTTAGTTACACTTTTAAATTCAGGCTGGAGGATATTCATCCTTTTTTACATGTACATCTCACATGAGAGTGACATTTCTTTCTTGGTGTAAATGCTTGTAAAAACCACAGTTTAGATCCTCAAGGATTGCCCACTGTGGGCAATTAAAAGGTTCTGATAAACATAAAGACAATCTTTTATCACAGACATCTCTCTTCACAGGCAGTGGTAAGAGTACCCCTCTCACAGGAAGATAAACATTCTAAGCTGGTGATTACAATTTTTAAAGGCAAACCCTGTGACAGAAAGCCACAGTGCTGATCTTATCTCGTAAAGATGCTACATACTGTATGTTTCTGAACTTCTGTCTATGCCTATCTTCTTATAATGTAGAGAGAAAATTATTTGTTACAGTGTTTGTACCCAATTTAATTTAAGATGAGAAATCAGTGAGTAGGAGGAGAGGGTGGAAGGAGGGGGGTAGGACCTGCTCCATTTACAGCTCTTAAAAATAGCACATGAAGCCAGAAACACATCTAAAACTGAACTAGCCTTATCCACACGCAATGCATTTCCAAACAGACCATATCTACAGTACTTCCCAATTATGTTCAGTTCACTGCAGCAGGTGACCCCAATTTCTTTGAGAAATCTTTATAACAGTCCTTTTTCAGAAAACCTGCATGGGGTGCTCAGAATAAAAGTCAAGGCCATAAGAGTTTCACTTACTTGGGCTTCCTTCAGATTAAAGTGTGTGTATTACATGACCAGGAAGAAAGCTGGGGGATGAAGATGTTTCTCCTGCACGTGGGTATTTCAAGCCAGTGGCAAGATGAGCTGAAGATCATCAAAATGAAAAGCTGAGACATCTGCTGTGTTCAGCCCCTGAAAGACCTATGCCCTGCCTCTGTTTCCTTTTCTGACTGTCCCCATGTGCCCTGTGGCTGCTGGGGGTGAGCCCTGCTTTTGGCAGCCAGGTGGGGTTGATGCTGCTGGACCCTCCCAGCACTGGTGATGTTTTCCTAGTTGGATATGTAATGGCAAGGAGGGCCCTTGTCTGTACTTGGCTAAGCTCTTTTCTTCTTCAACATCCTTGTTAAAGGAGTGCACTCACTTCGGTTTTGTGGCTGTTAAAAAAGCAGCGAAATGGAGAGCAGGTCTGGTTTTATTTAATATATTTTTAAAATATTTATTTTAATATCTATTTCAGGGGCATTGGCATGAGGATGACCACAAAGGGCACAGGTGAAACTCACTGGAGGAGGCACCAGTGTAAAGAGCATCAGGCTGCCATGGGAGGGAGAACTGCATGACCTTAGGGGAAAAAGTAATAGAAGTGGAATTAAATTTAATAATACAGTGTCGTAATCGAGATGACCACAACACTCAAATTGCTTCAGTAAAACTTCAGAAGGCTTCAAGCATCAGCACCTTGTTATCTAAAAGTCCTTCATACCTTTTCTGTGCAGCCTCCACTGGCAGCTCCACGCAGCTCAGGCTCTTTCTCTCCTTCTCTCTTCCTTCTGCAGTTCCAGCTGGCTCCTCCCTGTGCCCAGCACGGCCACCTAACCCTGTCTGTCCCTCCTGTCCCCTCCTCTTCACAGCACAGCCAGCAGATTCCAAGTGACTCCCTCCCAGCTGTCTCACTCTTTTATCACCCCCATAGCTGCGAGGGCAGGGCTGTTCCCACTCTTTGGTAATTAACACAACTGCAATATTGGGGGCAGGATTGCCTTCAGCACTGTGTCTGTCTGTTTTCCCACACCACAGTACAGAGGGTAAATGGGCTTGGGGACTCTCATCCCTTTTTTTGCTCATTAGCTAGGGATGACATGCTGAGATGATCTGGGGATATTTGCCATGGGACAACTGAGAGCCACCAGTGCCATGAAAAGGCAATGGCAATCCAAAAATGCCTCCAGACAGGTCACTTTCAGTAAGGATGAGGGAGAGTCCATGCCAATTTGCAGGGTACCACTCATCTGCAATACTGTATCCAGTTTTAATCAGCCATAACTAAGAAAGGTAAATTCAAATATGAGCAGTTTGCAACGAAAGGCTAGAATGTGTCTGAAAATGGAGGGAAAAACATGCTTTAAAATCATTGTGCTGGAGGAAAATTCCAACCTATGTTGTTGCTTAGTTTGTTACCTCGGGTTTGCTTGTTTTTTTTTAATTCCTTTAACACTGAAGATTTAAACACTAGATAAACAAAATACAATTTGCTTTAGAACAGAGAATAACTCTATCCATTTTGCAATAGCAAAAGTGTGTAGCTTTGTGCTAAAATGGCCAATTTAAATTGGATTCCAAAGCTATAGTTTGATCATCAACTTGCAATTTGTAGTAACATGGGCCTGAATATCTAAAATAATTCCCAGCAGTGCATAAATGACTTTATGGCATTTGGAAGCGTGTACAGGAATGGCTCCCAAGCCAGCAGAAGTTAATGACAATAAAATAAAATAAAATAAAAAAAAAAATTAAAAAATGGAGAATTTATGTATTTTCATTGCAGCCTTAATTCATTGTAATGTCTACAAGAACATATACCATTCTTATGCAACCATGATTATATTTCATCATCTGTGTTATGCCAGCACACACTTTGTGGCTACTTTATCCTATTTTCACTGCTTTCCGTGCAGGTTCCATCTGCATGGCACAGCAGGCTCCAAGAAGCTGGAACAGTACATCTTGGCCATGAAGTGAAAACAAGCAGGAGCCAGGACACCACAGCTGCCTCCCCCCCTTCTCCCTCTGCCCTGGGTCTCTCTGGAGGTCTGGGGCCAAGTGCTGGTGTTGGGAGGGGTCTGAGCAGTTCCCAAATCACTCACCCCTGTGTTTAGTGCAGGACCTGGGCATTTCATGGCTGTGCCTTTCATCCTCAGCTCCTGCAGAGCCAGTCTGAGTTCTTATCAGTGGGTGGTGCTCAGCTTTTCAGCTCTGCTAGACCCAGGGGCCTAGGGGGAGCTGAACTATTCCTGCTGCCTATTTCCTATTTCCTAGAATTTCTGTCCATTTTCCACAGACTGGTTGAGGAGGGGAAGTCTCTGAGGATGCTATCACTATTTTTCTTTTCGTGGGAAGTGTGAATTTTACTTTTGGCACCCAGATCCTACTTCTGAAAACTGATGTACTCCCTTACTTTTGGGATTGGGCCATCTGTTTACGATAAGAAAGGTAATGGATGTTAAATCCATCTGTGATCTCTCCTCAGAAGCTGCTTGGTTTCCCCAAATCTGCATCCCTCATCTCTCCTCACCAGCCTTGGAGGTGAGTGATGGTTCCTGTGGGACACATCACAGTTACCTGCTCCTTTCACCTACTGACAAAATACCGGTTTTTAAAGGAATTCCGGGTAATGTTGGTACAAAGCTTAAATAAATGAAAGGTCTGAAGGTTTTTTTAAATAAGCAATGTGTGAGCAGACATTTTCTTATAAGGCATCTTAGGGCAGGGAGCAGGCTGTAGCCCACGAGCAACCCCTTTTCCAAAGGGACATTCACAGCCTCTTCCCTTCTCACAACTTGATGAAAACTAAACTAAAATTTGGGTATTCCACTCATGGGACAGGGAAGAGCATGGTTATTTTTAAGAAGAATCAATATGCTTCAGAGCATGTAGCAGAGAATTCCTTCCCTGTGTTATCACCTGTCCAGGTGCCTTACCCAAAATTACTAGGGTATCAGCATATCTGCATTTAGACCACCTAAAAGCTGATGTTCTGTCCTATAAGAGAAGCTTGGAGTGGTCAGACAATCTTCCCATATCTTCTTACAAGGTGCAAATCCTGTCTCAGTCAACATGTTGGGCTCCAGTGGCCAAACTTGACAGCACTGCTGTTTGTTTAAGACAGAAAAAAAGTTTCAAGGCTTTAGCTGGGGGATACATGGGAATATTTGCATTGAGCACCACTGTGCACAGTGTAGAAAGCACCTGCTGCAACATTTTGTAAAATGTATTTTGAGACTGAAAGGCCAAATGATATAGAGATGTTAATCAGCTAAACCCATCAATATCTGTTTTCTGAGCCTGGACCAGAGAACAGTATCTTGGATACAGCACAAACTGACAGACAATATTATTGTCAAGCAGAGAAATTATCAGGTCATACTTTAATTCTTCTCAGCTGTCCAGGGAGTTTATTTAATCTCCAGTGCAAAGGGTGGATTCACAGATATATCTTGGCAAGGCAGAATAGATGTTGTAAAGGCATATTTAATGGCATGTTGTTAAGATTTTATCATGCCTGCATGGGAGCTTGGAAATGTGGAAGGTTCAACCATTCTTTTGCCATAGCAAGGAAGATAGCCTTTTTAGCATAGATTGTAATCTGCAATACATAATCTTTACTGCAGGTAGCATCCTGAAGATTACTGTTTTTATCTATTTCTCGGTCAGTTTGAACTCTCTTTTTTATAGTGAAAATACCTGTATGCCCTTTTTAACGTGTCATCCAAGGGTGCTTATAAACTGCAGGTCTGTTTTCTTTTATTTCTCATTTCTTCAGGAGCATCAGGGATGTTTCTGTACTACAAGATGAGTTTAAAGTGGTTTTAGTCTGAAGTATCCCCATTTAACCAGACTCAGATAACTCACAGATGGAGCCCTCAGGAAAATATGCAGGTGCCAAAGTCTCAGGCTGCAGGGAATGCCAGAACCTGGCAGTGATACTGGACAGCAGGAGAGGTGAAAGCTGTGTAAGATGTGACCAGGTGAATGATCTATCCAGCCTGGTGTCAGAGCTAAGACATGGGGGAGCAAGGTTAATCCAAGGAGATGGACCAGGAGCAGACACCAAAAAGAAGCAGCCCACAAGCCTCAGTCATGGACCAGGATAACACAGAACAGCTACAACAAAAAGTTTACTTCCAAGTAATTTGAACTCTGCAAATTCAAACTCTCACACAAGAAGGGACAGAAATTTAAAGTTTTGCCTTTTGGATGTTTCTCTGACTTGGGCTTTTCATTCCACCCCCATGCAAACTACATTGGGTGTAGCAAACCCCACAGCTCTAAAGGTGCTGTGTTAGCATTTTTTTATTAAAAAAAATTCCAAAGGGCAGACATTGCTGGGTATTAGTTTGCTGAGCTTGTCTAGGTTTGCATATTTGCTGAAGCCTTTAATAAATTATCAAAGGTAGGATGGGCAAAATGCTGTTACTGCTCCTCAAGCCACAATTGTTACGTCATTTCCTAAATCAGCAGCACAATTACCACTGTTACTGCCTTGGAGGTGACTATCCAAAATTTCAGCTCCTAAACCTAGATATATCAAAGAAACAAGTTAGCCCATCTCATATTCAGTTGCTTAAATATCACAGATTCTTATTGGCTAAAATTAAAGAAAGAAACCCCAACCCATACTTGAAATAATAATTTTGCATATGTCAAGTCATCATGCTAGGCATAAATGGTTTTACTTGCACCTCCACAAATTCACAAATCTCAGGAATTAGCACGCTAACAAAAAATGAATTAAAAATTCAGTACCTACAGACAGCACCTTTGTAGGGAAGCCAAGCCCAACAAAAGCCATGGGTATTTGAGGAGAGCTCCCAGACCATAAACATGAGCAGCATTAAAGCTGGGTGAGACAGCATTGTCTCTGCTTCTGCATTTCTTAAGGTATATGATGTGCAAAGGAAAAATAAGGCCACAGATGACAGTGCTATTGTGCTGGCTTCTTTCACAAATCCTTGTGCCTGGGGAAGAAGAAAGCACAGAAAACACTGTTGACAGTTCCATTGCATAATACTGAGAGTGCTGCTCCTAGCTTTTCTGTAATCACTTTTGCCTTTAAACATGTGATTTAGCTATAAATTATCACCCTGACCACAAGCACTTCCTCTATAAACTCACTGAAAAGCAAATTAACCTTTTCTCTCTAGAATGAACTCTCTTATTAATATGAAAATCAATTCAATCCTTTTTGCTTTGGTTACCCCAGCCGGTTGGCACTTCCCAAGCTGAATAGTGACTGTCCAGTTAGTCGCTTAAGCAGAATTCATTTTAAGAGCCAATTAAAAAACCCAACCCAATAATACAGTAAGTGATCTTCTGGAGAGCTTTTCATTACTCTGTGGTTTCTAATTGAAAAGCAGAATGTCTAGTTATTGCCCTGATTCTTCCATCCTGACCTTGGAGCAGCTCCACAGGTGGTGAACACCACAGTGCAGTTTAACACACCAGCACAACTTAATAGCAGCCCATGGCACCCGCACACTTTTCAACTGGCTGCACATCCAACACATTCCTGGGCATATCTCTGAGGTCATTTGTCCATTGGATGACTTCATCAGGATCAAACTTTCCTTTTCCTGTTGTAAACATTATTTAGCACCTGTTCTGAAGTGTTATGCATAAAATCTTACTCGTAGAAACACGTGGGCTTTTTATTACCCAAGGAAAAAAACTATTCAAAGAACAGAAGCCCACCAGGATCAAAGGAACAAAGTCTGCATGCAGTGAAGACAGAGCTTCAACAGAATCCAAGTGCTGGATGTGTGTGGACACACAGGGCAATGGGAAAGGATAAACAGGGTTTTCCTTTCTTCTCACTATCCTATAGTCACGGCAGATGCTAAGGAGTATTTTCTCCTCTGCTTGTCAGGCTATCATCTCTCTCACCAAAGCCCAAACAGGGTTAGTAGAAAGATATTTCTGCTTTCTGTGCTCTCTCCTTTTTTCCTAGGCCCAGTGACACAGCTTTGGTTCTCCTATCCTCACCACCATCAATGTATTCCTCTTTAGAAGAGAAGAATGCAGAGCAAGATGCAGCCACATCCAGTCTCACTAAAGAATGAGCTCTGAAAAGGTAATGCATTCAGACTTCTGATAGCAGCAAAATAATTAAATCTGCAGTAAAACACTGACTCATGTGGTACCTTAGCAAAATGTCAGATTTCATGGTGGCACAGCATCACTTCTGTCCCCAGGCTCTCAGGAGTGTTGTTTTAAACTCTTTGATGACTCAAAGGAGATTAAAAGCATATGTTTTAGGACAGTTTCAGAAACATATAAAAGGCAAAAAGAAAAAAAAATGCAGAGATTCCATGGCAAAGGCTGAAATTTCCTGCAGTGAGAAATGCTGATGAGAGCTCTGTCACACAACTCCTGCCTACGTGTAAGCTTAGGGACAGATCCAAACCCACATCCAAACCCCCTGGAGCAAACCCACTGATTAGCATCCTAATTCTGGCCCTGCCCAAACACCTCTGGCCACTTTCTCACCTCTCTGTAGGTATATAAAGAATTGCTGCATTTCTCAAAGGCTTAAAGCAAAGCTCCTGTCAGCTGGGGCCCAGAAACAAAACCTCCCTCCAAATGAGGACTGATCCCTGGGTTTTTGGAGGGCATGTAGAGGATACAGAGGCAAGAGGTGGTTTTCTTTTAGAAGATGGCCAGAAGAGGAGGTGGGCCCCCTTTTCACACAGCAGCCTTGCTGTGTGGGCAGTCACCCAACAGACAAGAAAATGGGAGCTGCTCCCAGGACTGCAGCAGTGTTTTCTATGCTTTGGGATAAGCCAGCTTTGGATAAACACCCTTGGAAATGAGGATCCTTCTCTTTCTTTTCTGGCCCACTGCACCTTGGGTTAATTTAAGATAAATACAGCATATTTGCTTTCTGTCTGTGACCCAGCAAATATTTAACTATTTCCCACTAAGAGAAACGTGAAATCTCTTCCATTTCCCTGGGAATGATTACCACATTGCAAACCCAGCAAAATCTTGAAAACTGGAAAAAAAAAAAAAAAAAAAGGGGGAATTGTGAGAGCTCTCCTAGTTCCTAGGGAATAATTGAAGACCCCAGTGCACACGTGAGCTCACACTGGCTGCTGTCACAAGTTCTTGCTGCCAAGGACATGAAACACTTGTAAGGATAGCAAAGTGTGCATGTAGGTCTGGATCAATTTACTTGGTGGTTGGGAAAAGGAGAAGGAACCTGGGTACAGAATGGAAAAGTTAACAAAGAGGCAGGGGAGCAGCGAAGTAAGGATTAATTTTCCTGCCATTGCACATCCACATGCTGCAGAATTTTGGGCACAAATGCTACTAAAAATGTCCCTCCTATTAGAGTTGTCTCCTGAAAAAGAAATCAGCTCATCAATGCACTGCTCTGAAATTAATCTTTATCTTTTTGCTAGTGTGTACACTTGTGAAGGGAACACAAAATACTTTCCAGAAGTATAATGTTAGTATCTGTAAATATATTGCTGACCTCCTTATCTTGTTCTACCACTTGTTGTGTGCCCCGGGCCAGTGTTGCTCTAACAGCTGTATTGAGTAGTACAAGCTGAGCTGGAGCTTTGAGATATTTTTTTGTCTGTTCACTTGTTAAATGTGTGCTCTGCTTTTTCTAATGGTGTTAAACAGAACTCCCTGGATTAAGCAGTTAATACAGGTCAAAATTAGTCCTCCAGGGATAGGGCAGCCTTGGCCTGCTACTTCTCTCACCTGCAGAGACAGCCTGTGGTGTTTGTATCCTCATGTAATTTTGTGGTGCTGCTGAGTACTTACTGAGTCCCAGTAATTTCAAATACTGGTGGCTTTGCTAAAATCATCTGTCAATAAAACTGCTGCTTAATTTCTAACTTCATTTTTAATGCTGATTCAGACCTACTTTACTAAGGAATGCATAGATATTGCCTTTTCCCTCATAAATAGAAATACCTCCTCAAAGCTTTCAAAGTACTTAGCTGCCCTGCATAGCGTGGTGAAGAGGGTGAAATAGAATATATTATGAAATGTCATAGCCAATTCAAACCAGATGAGCAATTAGTGAACTAACGATAATGTTGCAGCACTGTTTCTTCAGAAACCTTTAATTTCAACATCAATAGGCATCATACATATCTCAGTGTGAAATAACAACTTTATAGCTTTGGTCGGTCCTGATGATAGCAGCGCTTAGAAAACAAAGTAAAGGCATCTATGACACTGTTAATGGAATGATTAAAGCTGCAGATGAAAATGCACAGGAGAAGAAATGTTCTGTTAGCTAATTTGCTTTGTACTTTTTTAGTGTCTCCTGGGGGAGAATGTGGAATTCTAGGCCTGGTTGCACAAATACAGAACGACTGCTATATTTCCACTGGAGCTGTGCTGGGCTCCCTGGGCTGCCTCTGCTCAGAGAAGAGGCAGAAGCCTCGTGTTCCCACTCAGAACTGCCCTGTCTCATTAGGCAGAGTTAGCTGCTGTGAATTAACCCTACTTGCTCTAGGTTAAAGCTATTACAGCTCACCCTCACTGTTTCAGTTCCTGATGGCTGAAATTGAAAAGCCTTGTTTTGCATTAACACCACCTCTAGCATTGAACTTCCTTGTTTTCTTTTGAGATAAAGAAAAAAGGGACTTTGTCCATGTTTAAAGGCAGTTTAGCTTTATAGCCCTCAGTACAGGATCCATCATTAAAATTAAGCATGTACTTAATTGGTTTCCTGAATACAGATGGATTTAAGCACATGCTTAAATGCCTTGCTCACTTGAGGCCCTAATGGACCATGCAAATTTAAAAGTTCACTTCTCATTGAGATAAATGGAGTGGATAATCATAAATTTATCAGAACAGAAGCTGCTACTCACTGTATATGTTGGCAGCATCTTGCAGTGTTGTCCTCTCCCTCTGCCTGGGACATCTAGAACTTGCTGAAGAAGAAAAGTAGCAACAGGATAAGAACTGGTTTTCTTCACTCAGAACAGATCACCAGTACAGTGTTTGATGGTAAGATATCTGTGCATCTGCCACAGAGAAAAGAAACATTTTCCAATATGAAATCTCATCATTAAAAAAATTAGTGGAAATTGAGTTGAAGCAAAAAAACCCAAGAAATAAAAGGGATACTTAGGACTGAAAAAATCCACCAGCTACTTCATGGCTTTGCACTGTCTTTCCCAGTATTTTTTTTTCAGCTGGATAAGGGTTGTTACAACAGTTAGCAATGAACACTCTGCCCAGCAATCCATTAACTGGCCAGCAAGCTGTTCCCTGAGAAGCAGCCAGGCAAAGACCAGAGAGATGCAGATTTGTGTCTGGATTTTTCTTGTATTTGATGGGATTTTCTTGTGTTTTGTAGGGATTAAACCCATTTTTCCTCAGTAAGAATTCAGTAGTTTCTGGAATGTGTTGCCCTGTTTTGAAACAGATAAATTATGGGAAATAGTCCAAAAACTTCCTGTAAGGAAGAGGAAACAGATCAAAACAATGAATTCATATAGATACCACGATTTCAAATGCCATTCTTTAGGAAATAAGAGTATGAATTTTAATTAAATCTAAGTGTGGTGGACATGTGCTGGATAATCCAGTGATGGGCTCTGGGCATTTGCTGCTTTTTAAAGTAAAGTGTACAGAATAGTCTCACCAGTTGCTGCCAAAGCTCAGCCCCTAGGAGCTTTTTTCATTTCTTTATACATTAGAACTTCTAGGTTTGTTTTGAGTCATATTGGATCATAGAATTAAAAATGCTGGAAGCTAAAATAGTGAGAAACACTGTCTAGAAAGGAAATTTAGCACCTTGTCCCCTGTGATGCATCTCACCAAGCTATGCATGTTACATTGTATAACTATTTTGTTATCTCTGTCATTTTACTGAAGATGACAAAACAAAGTATTTATAAGAATTGTAGAATTATTTGGCAATTGAAATTCATGCTTTGCAAACATAAAGAAGGTAAATCTGCTTCATGTCTCTAAGAAAAGTTAAAAGATATTATGTAAGGATATGCTGTCATTGTATTGATCTGGATTACTGTATTGCTGTGGCCATAAACTTTGCACTGAGTCTGCAAAGTGTCAGGACTTGCTCTGTCTGAACTTTTCTTGACCTGCCTGCAGCCTTTTTTCAGTTGGTTTGGTTGTGACTGCAGTTTCTCCAACTCTTAAGGACTTTCTGGCTGATTTTCTTTACTTCTGTTTATCTTTCTGTGGAGCCACCACGGTTTCACCAGTACTGGTAAATACAGGCCAGGCAGGGTAAGAGAGACACAGAGCTCAGTGTGGAGGGGTAGAGACTTGGGATGATGAAATATGGAACATAAGCTTGATACCAAAAGGCCCACAGCTAGAGAAATGCAGACCTGGAGCTGGACTGCTCTGCTTTTTAGGATAAGCAAGCAAAGAAAGAAATAGTTTCTAGCACATGTAAATCCACCTTTAAAAATAGCTGTAACTCAGAGGTGCACATCAGTGAAATAAAGCCTGGCTGTAAAAGCATGTTAGCAGATATATAAAAGTGACCCCAAAAGAACCCAAGACAGTGAAAGAAGAAAACTTCAAAGTGAACATTGTATTCCTCCTGGCAAAGGACTCAGTGCTGACAACTCACTGGGACCACAACAACCATGGGAAAGAAACCCCCAGCCCAAGGGGTAAGAGGAACACCAGATGGGTGAGCAGAACACCATGAACAGAGCTAGAAACAAAGTACCTGTGTAAAAACTTAACTGCATTATTATTTTTATTACTGAACATTTTCTGCACAGACTTATTCTTTCTCTTTCCATAACAGTTATTTGTGGAATAATAATGATTCTTGAATGAGACTCTTAGGATTTCAGTTGTACTAATGATAAATTTTGACTTTATGTATAAGGTATGAGTCCTCTTTGCTTGTAAACAAGACTTTAACTACTTAAGGAAGAAGTTTTGAAATCATACAAAAATTCATACTCTTACACTAGCAGAAAGCAGTGTATGGAGATCCAGTGGTCAGAATTTCATGTAATAAAATAATGAAATAATTTTTATCTGCTGAGAGCAATAATAAATACATACCAAAACAAAAATCAAACTGTATAAAACAGGAAAATGGCCTTAATAGGGAAATATTAAACAGGAATGTGCACACTGTAGGAGTTTGTTTTGGCTTTTGTCCTTTTGCCAATGGCAAGCTTTAGGCAAGAAGGAAATAATGTATGACTGTACCTCATGAAAATCGTCTGCCCTCCTTTCTACAGCTGCTGGGGTGTTGTTGTTGCACTGGCTGCCTGCTCTGTCAGGATCCCTGTGTGTGCTCCCACCAGCTCTCCAAAAGAAGCAGCACTTGCTCAGGTTTGTGGAGGTTTTCCACCAGGAGAGCAGAGCGGGATATTGGCTCCATGCTTCTTAACACTCAAGGAAAAAAAATGCTCTGTGCAGTCCTCACTGAAAGACCTTGGCTTTTCAGGGGCTTGGAAAGATGTACACAGAATAAATTTTTACTGCCAAAATGGATCTTATTATCTGGAGTGGTTTAGGCTACATTTGTACAACGCAGCACGTAACTGTTCTTTGGAGAGCTGCGGCGAGGTTTTTATATGAACATGGAATGGAAGCAAAGAGGTCGTATTAATTTATGCTTTCATAATGTTGGGACTGTAAGGAAATATATTTTAAATAAGAATTGACATAGGAGACCTCCACGATAACAGCTTATATTGAAGGAAATCATTCTTATACAAAATATTTCTCGAGGCTTATAAAAGATAGCAATAACAAACACCATTATGCAGTATCTGGGAAATTCTATTTACTTAAAATGCTTTCTGCTTTTATTATTATTCAGGCTTGTTCCTCCAGTGGAAGTTCTGATTGAAGCTTGAGCAATGTGTATGATCTCATTACAAGAGGGCTGCATTAGAAAAATCTGATAGTGATAATTCCAACAATGGCACCTCTCACTTACTATCTGTCACTTGGCTACAACAAGAGCCGTGCAAATTTCCTGCCATCAAATTCTGGCAGGTGGCTGGAAACCAATATAATATTCCACATGTACCCTGTTGCACTCAGGGGGAAAAAAAATAAAAATAAAGCATGTTCAATATCCTGAGTGAGGCTGTTTTGGAGGACAGCTGCCCCGCAGGCTGTGTTGGGTCACTGGCAGGTTTCTGCTTTGCTGGGGTGGGTACAAAAGGCCACCATGTAATATGGATGCACATCAACAGGAATATTTTCACTGTACACCTTCAAGTAAGTCACAGACAGCTTTGGGGGCTGTCATTCATTGATTTCTAGCAACAGATTCCTTGTCTCCTCATCATCAGTTTTCTACTGCATGCACATGTCCAAGGCCAGAGAGATTTTTTGTCTTTGAAAGACACAAGAGGCTAGGCAGTGTCACTTAGCCACATATCTGCATATAAGCACATATCTGCTTGCAGATTTTAGAGAGAGGAAGGGTGTGGGGGGAAGAATTTCCTCTCCTTGCCCCTGTGCAGCCCTCCTAAAGTAATTCTACATTATTCTTTACCTATCCTCTGCTTTTGTGGGGTTTGTCAGTACTGACAGCTGATGGTGTAGGGTTACCTGCTCATAATACCTGCACCAGCAAGGCCTTGAAATAAAAACCAAACCTTTCCCATTAATCTGAAGTTAGTAGTTTCGTAGCCTTTAAAATTAGGATTAATTAGGGGGAAAAATCTAATCACATCACACAGAGTAAAGCAAGATAGCAGGCTAGGCAGGAAAAATTCAGAATTTAAAAAGTGAGGAAGAAAACATGAAAATCTGGAAGACAAATATCCCTCTTCACAAGGATGGGTCCTTTTCTCCAGGCTTTCTTTCAAATTTTTAGCAACTTTCAGTGTTTCTGTGTTTGAGGTAAAGTGTCCCCTCCCCTGACTTCTCTTTGGAGTCCTCAAGGCCAATTTCTGCCATTTCTGAGGCTTGCTGTACATCTGCCCTCTGCAGTGGCATCTTGCTCCCTTCAGAAATTCTGCAGTACCCACTCCTTCAGACTTTTCCCTGCTTTCCTCTTCATCAATCTACTTGTCCCACCTTTCCCTCCAGATGAATTAGGAGTCTGGTTTGTTTGGATGCCCTAATGGAAGGTGTAGTGCTCCTTACTCTCTTATTTCTAGGGTGTTCCTCTTCAAACCACAGCACAGGCACCAGCACCAGCCTTTGTCTCTGCTCTCCCTCCTCACAGCATCCCTGTAATGGTACCACAAGAAATAAATTCCACGTGCTCACTGAGGAACCAAAGTCATATTAACCAGCCTGGCCTGCTCTAAAATCTGTTTGTGGCAAGGGCAGCACAAATCCCTGGCTGAAATGGGCACATTGTCTCCTCCCCTTCTCCTTTCTTACCTTTTTCTGGTTCCATAATGTGGGGGTTTTCTTGCTCATTTGCTGAAAAATCTTGGTGGAAGCCTCACGCTGGCCATTTTGAAGACATTTTCTGATAATCTGGTAGACAGGCTTGCTGAAATAGAAAATTTCCATATTGAGAATGCTACTTTTTCTTTTTTGTTGTTTTAATCTGAAGGACTAAAATATCAGAATAAAGTTGCTAAAGAAAAGCTATTGCTTTTCCTTTGTTTATAAGTGCACATCTTGATGAAATTCTGTGACTAGTTAGCTGCCAAAAACATTTAACATTATGAATTAATAAACCCATGAATTTTGTATAAGATGTTTTCTGGATTGCCTTTCTTGTTGCTGATTGCCATCTTTCTTAGCAGAATAAAACCTCCTGCTTGGGGTTGTTGCTGACACCTCAAAGTAGCTCATTTATCCAGGCAGTAAAACAGATTTAATGAACCATGGGAAACACATGATTTTTCAGAAATGACCATAATGACAATGGTTCATGGATAATAACAGGCTATTTACCTGTGCCTGAGTTGCTTCAAATTTATTTTCTTCGGACAATTTCCTAACCCTGGCTACAGCAACAACATGATAGAGCTGTAGGTGTACAAGCAATTTGTTAATTAGAATTAATGCTGTGTTATTGAGCTACTACATTAAGCAGATAGGTCTTCTGAAGAAAGCATGATCAGCCAAGCAAGCACATCTGTGGGTCTGACCAGTTTAGGAGATGAGGGATTTCTCTCATAAACTGCCTACAACCTTCCTGGTAGTTGTGAGCACTTATAATCAGCATATCCTTAGGATTATTGATTCTCCCCCTTAAAGTGTAAAGCTTCTTTCTGATGATGTCCAGGTTATTGGGCTGATGTGTTTAGCAATGGGAGTAAGAAACCCCTTTACATTCCTGTGTGAGCTAATCAAATTTACATATAATCTGGTGGAGTATGATGGATTAGCTGGGTGGGTGATTACTGGAGATGGAATCAACACTTTTATGCATGACAAATGCTTCCTTATCCAGGGTTTCTGAACTCTAGGACTGAAGAGAAATGAGGGGTTTGGTCTCACCTTTATCAAAATTTGATTTGCCACATAATAGAGCAGCAGTTACAGGGTTAAAATGCAAACGTGAAAGGAATATAAATATATATAAGTCATCAGGAAAAAACAGTAGGAAACAAAATCAATTCAGCAGAGGCAGTTAGATGTCCTGGGTAGGTTTTATGTGAGATTTAGGCATTGAATCTGAAAACCACAATTCATAAAACCCTTTCTTAACCTTGCTAGCATCCAAAAGGATAAAGATGCTTGGATGTTCACCAGAAAGTTCCCTGGTGCTCCAATGTAGCATCTGATCCTGTCCAGAAGTGGAAAAAAAAAGCAATCTCTCTTCCTGATATTCCCTTCTGGGTGAGGGCTGTCCTTGCTTTGAAGACTGTTCTGTAGTTTCATTTAACAGCCACAGATTCAAGACATGGACCTTGCTTGCCTGGAGGACTGCTCTCTATTTTCTGTCTCTTCTCTTTGTCACCAAGATCAAATTCCTTTGTAATAAAATAGGAGGAAGTTTTCCATCTATACATGGCAGATTTAGGTACCTAAATCTCTGAGACTAGGGTGCTAAGATCCTTTGATCATCACAGACCTTGGAGGCCTCACTGACTCTCATTGGGCAGGTAGGATTTAACCTTGAGGTTCACTTAAGTGCTTTACTAATTCCTTTCTTAGTTCTAATTATGGAACTGAGTTTGGATTTACTTCATATTAATATTTTTATGTAGCATAAACACATGCATAATACAGCTTTCTCAGACAAGCTTGCATTTCAAAATAAACTGCAGCATCTACATGACAGAAGATGAATTTTAAGCATTTTTAGGAGGCAATTTTGGCACTTGTATAAAGAAAAAGAGAGGCAGAGAAAAGGGTTGCAGTGATAATTTCCAAGGAGCAAAGTGATCTTGATACTTTTTTTCACATGCATCCCACACCTTCAAAAGGATACATTCCGCCTCTTCTGTGAGTGGAGAGTTTTGAGATGTGCAACATTTCCTGTGTAACAACATATCAGTTTCAGGTTGCCATGAGAAAAAAAAAAAATTGCTTTCAAATATCACGAGTTCAAAAGTGCAGCTGAAATTTGAAAGTATTAGTTTCACATTTTGCTTAAGAAAAACTGTGAAAAGAGAAGCAGAGAGGAGACTGAGGATAAAATTCCAATAAAAATAAGATATCTATATCTAGCCAGACAGTTGGTATTATATATATCTTTATAATACTGTGTGCATGACAAATATGGTAACAGAGCATTAAGGCTGCATGGTTAGGCAGTCAAAAGTTTGGAAACAGCCTAGTTAAGGTTGCTTGCTGTGCTGCTCTTCTCTCTCACATTGTGAACATATTATGACTTTTTTTTTTTTTTTTTTTTAAACTCCAATACTTCTCTGCATAGTCTTTTTCAGATAGAATAAATATTTCTTTTATATAACCTCAGGAATCTTGAAATGTTGTTTATTCCTCAAAGCATTTGTGGATTTTCATTATCATAGTGGTGCAGAGAGTAACACAGATGCTCAGGCTGTTTTTTAGCCTTTTGTACCATTCAGATGGCACAGAAGGGCCATAAACCAGACACCACCAACCCACCTCCCCACCCTCCTCCCATATTTCCTTCTGTTGTGTCTGATATAGATGCTTTTCTTCTGCCTCCCTCCTTCTGCCACTTTTGCATTAAGTAAAATGAAACACAGCAGTACAGCTTTTCAAATGAAGGGGAAAAAATCTGGCATGACCCTTCCTCCATCATCACCCCTGTGCATTAAAAAAGGTGCAAGGCAGCATCTCCTGCAAGCCTGGATGTGATCTGTCCTTGTCTGTCTCTCAGGCTGGGTGGAGATCTGGGGGAATCTAGGTCTCTAACTTTTGTTTTAGAGCAGTCATGACCATGTTTTAACTCTCCCATCCTCCTCCCACAGACACACAGTGTCCTCTGTTTGGAAGGAGTACTGAGCCTGCAGAGAGCAATTTTTTTCCCACCTGACTTCTGAGGTGTCCTCAGCTCATTGCTGTCAGTCAACAGAAAAGCTCCCCAGCTTCTGTGCAGCTTGGAGTCAGCTCACCTACAATTTCACCTCCCTGATAAACACACAAGCTTCAACTCCTACTCTCTGGATGTTTTTCTTGGCACAGAATAGGATCTCTGAATTTGATTCCTTTCATTTTCACACTGGTGGCTTGTATGTCTTCTAACCTCTCAATCTTGAACCAGAGCAGAGCATTGCAAATCTTGTACCCACAGCAAAGGGGACAAGCCTATTTTCTCCAAAAATAAATCCCTGATATCAATGGTCTCACAACTGAGTTGTGCTGATGCCAACCTGGACTATGAATTTTAATGATCATCTTGGTCTGTGGGTCCAAATATTTGCCAGAGCATCTGATGGAGAGAAGAAAATATTTGTGATAAATGTAAAGATATCCAGTGCATTCATGTTCTACACTGTCAGACAGTGCAGAGGGCACGATCACGGCTGCCTGTGGATCCCTTCCCTTTCCAGGAAGGAGTGGGCCAACACCCAGTGCTGTATGTGGTTAATAACTTTACTATTTCCAGATGATTACCAACACCCCCCTGGGTAGAGATCACTCCTGGAAATGAAGAACATGAATGTTCTTTCATTCATTTTTGGATAAAATCTGCAAGGTTATTTTACATCACCCTTGTAACCACTTTAAACTAAGGTGGAAACATCTGAGAGGAGGAGTAGCTACTTTCTACCAAGGCTTCTGTCTGTGGGTAACAACCAGTGGAAGAGAAGGGAAAAATGGGGAGGGGGACACAGGCTTACAAAGAAAAGGCATTTGTATGCCTTTATGGTATCTGCTGAAAGCTCCTTATTCCTATATTTATTTACTCAGAGCTGAGGCTTCAGCTTTACCCTGGCTCTTACATGCTCCCTGTAATGAGTGTGCAGGGGATTCAAACCCATTTTACTGCATGGCTGACTGTGAGACTGAAGCAGAAGGGGCAAAATATAAATGGTCAGCGTGAGGTGGAAGCAACACATAAAATATTTCGTACTGTATCTTTTCAGCCTCTATTTCATTTTGGAAGATAGCATAAAATTCTTACCTGAAGCGATGTTTTTAAAGCCTAAGGAACACAATGTGATTCTGTTGTGTGACTTCATGATCTTTTATAAACTGGTGCTTAGCTTAATAGATTTCTATTCTAAAGTTATGACAGGACAGAAAGAAAATATAATGTGCTGAAAACTTAGAGCGAGATCAGCAAGCTGTACAAAAGAAAGAAAAAAAATGTTTAACTGGGAAAGTCAGCAACTCTTCAGCAGCAATTTTATTATAAATAACTCCATTATATTGTATAATTCCCATGATTGCCAGAGACCTCATTGATTACTCACAATGGTACTGCATTAGGCTGCTGATAATGAGATGTTTATTTTAATAACTATTTTCTATGTGGATGTACTAGTTTGCAGAAGCACTAGGTTAAGGATGCTTCAGTTAAGTGACTCCAGAATGAATTTAACATAATAAGGAGGACAGATGGGCTTTCAACTCCACAGCAACAGTAAAGAAAACAAGACATCACTGCAGCACAGATCCTTTCACGCTGTTCTTTTTGCAAATAAAATCTACTGCCTTTCATCACATTGGATATTTCTGCTTAGGTTGGTTATACCATATAAAGAACTCAGAATCTTAATCAATAAAGGCTCAACACTTCTGACACTTGTGTTAAGCAGTAGCTTAGCCTGGGAAGAGCAATTGTCCATGTTTCTTTGACACACACTCTAATAAATGGAATTGCACTGGGAACAAGGTAATGGGTACCTTCAGTGATGGTAGATCCTGGCCTATAATTAGTGATAAAATAATGGGGTTTGATTTTACCAGAATTTCTATGAGAAATTAAGTTCATTTTAAATAGAAACAGATTCATCTGCTCTAGTTTCTAATCCCCATTTTGCAGGCAAATCTGTGTTCTCTTTACTGCTTCCCTAACACCTCTTTGGTGAGCACATTTCAATATGTGAGCTATTACCCAGTGTGGAAAGCTCTCCTGGGAATCCAGCTGCAAGTCCATTCCTATGCTCAAAGTCATTATTGCTCTGACATGATCCAAAGGCATTCACAATATCTACAAACAATCAGGGAACAACTAAAGATGCAGTCTCAGCAATTGGAATTTAAAAATCCATTTCAAACACAGAGGTACTGTAATCTGTACAAAATTATTAGATTTCACACAACTACTGAGCTATTTTGACAATTTAGTCCTCAAAAATCTGTACCAATAACTATATTGCAAAATACAGAGGCACCGGCACAGCGTGATGCGAGTCTCTGATCTCAAGTTAATCTTCAACAATAAAATGACCTAGAAAGAATTTATTTTTGTTTCTTATGTGGCTGAGGGGTTTGAGCTACACTCTGCAGACAGGAGAGGCCTGGAGAAGATTTCATTTGATACTTCTTTTTGTCATTTCTGTTAAACCTCCACTTACCCTCATTAATCTCACAGCAGACTCTGCCCAGCACCTTCCCGTGTAAGCACGACTTCCCTGTTGGGAAGCCTGTGCAGATGCTTGGTAAAACTTCCAAGATTTGGGCCAGCACATCATATGTTATGTATGAAAATGTCTCTGGGCTGGTTTCAGAGGTGTAGCTGCAGCCACACGCTCCCACTGAGGCCATGCCAAAACTTTTTGCAGAGAGTGCCCAGTTTCCTGTAATCCCTGCTGAACCTGCACTGGGGCTTGAGGAAACTCCAGACTTTCCCTGCCCAGCACTTCAAGCTCCAGCAGCAGAATTGCTGGTGCTCCATGAACCTTCTTCCTTCTGTTTGATGCACTGGTGTGTGGGTGTACCCAAAGAGAAGCTCTGAAAGGATTGTCCCAAGAGTCTCGTTCAATATTAATCAGTTTTATCCTTCACAACTCCCTTTTAGACAATACAACTCCATCCTCTGTAGAGATCTGTTTATAATCCAGAGGTAATATTACTTCCTGGCAGCAAAATGATACAAATTTATTGAAATATATACAAGGAAAAGGTTGGGCAGGACTGAAGAAAGCCTTTTTGAAGAAAAATGTGATGTGTGTTTACCTGCATGTGTATGGCTGTGGTTGTACAGAGAAATTAGAGGAGATGCTGCTTTTATAAATGCTCTTGTCTGACAAATAAAGCAACTGTCATACTTATGCCTCTCCTTTTCATGGAAAAGGGGTTACAAGGATTCTTTCCAGATTGTTACAATCTGGCATGATTTCACATTAAAAAATTACACCTAACATATAATGGAAGTATTTTAGTGAATCTTGGTCACTTTGAACCCACTTATCCATAATTCTTTGCAAATACAAGCTGCAGTAGAAGGAAATGTTATCATTTTTCTCCAGAAAAGATAAAAAAGCATCAAACCCAAGTTTATGACAGTTCATTTTCTTACATAAAGACAAAGGAACTAAACTGTACAAGGACAATTCAGGTTCATGATATCTGTTTTAATAACCATGATCAAGGCTGGATTTTCAGTCACTTTTTTACTTTGATTCTTGAACTTTAAAAGGATCCCTGGAGACCCCATCTTAACATGCATTGTAGAGCATAGAACATATATACATATATATATAAAATGCTCAGTTTTAATAACTTTAACTAAAACTAATTGTCTACATCTAAAATGTTCCCTTCGTTTTGCATTAGATAAAAGCATTAACTCTATTTTCTATATAACTCCTTTTAATCTCATCTGGCTTTTACTGCTTAAGATTAAGAACCCTATGGGGAGACTGGAAATCTTCTCTGGTTTGATACATATACAGATTTGTCTTTTACCATACTCAAATCTCTCTCTCATTTGCCAGAAGACATTGTAGTGACAATTTTCAGGCAAAAGCTCTTACATGAAAAATAAAGCTGGTTTCCAGTCAAGTGTAAAGGACAAGACAACACTTTTATGTCTTTAAAAATACTTTAAAAATGGATGAGACCAAATAAAATTAACAAAAGCAGAAGCACTTGAAGAAAAGAAAATTAATCACTATTTTGCTTAATTCCACATTTAATTTGGTGCCTAACACTTTTATCATGTTTCTAAACAAATTTAAAATGTTTAGATATCTCTCTAATACCTGCCTTCATTTTTTGCAGCTGTAGATTCCTTGACAGTGAAATGAGGACCACAACACTTCTCTGCTTCATCAACCACTCCAATTATTAATTACTAAGGGATAGAAAAGGACTTTCTAACTTTATGCCCAGTAAAATGTGTAAGCATTTCTTCCCTGAAATTCCTCTTCACTTGAATAAGGCAGCTGGCTCCTTGAATGTTTTCATCAACCATTCTATTCTTTCCACTTTTTTATGGTCTCCACAGCCAGAATTTTAACAAACACTTGAACACAAAAAAATTTCATCCTCCATGGCCAGAAATATGTTAAAAAAAAAAAATTAAATCAGTATTTGCTTCCCATTCTGCTTTCTGTACACTGCAAAATGAAATAGCTCTTGTAGGAAAGGAAGCTGCTTGGTGTTCACACAGTATCTGAAAACTAAAAGCAAATTTGCCCTTGAAGAAAAGAGTGGAAAGGAGAAAGATACATGAAGAGATTCAGGCAGCTGAGTCCAAGTTTTCTTTTCAGTTTCAAGTTTGTCTGAAACAGAGTTTGACTCTCAGTGCTGCTGACACTGCATAAAGCAAACCCACCAGTGAGGTTTAGATGAAACCCGTGTAAACAGCAGCAGATTTCATGCTGTTCTAATACAGGCCCCTGTGAAAGCACAACTGTTCAGAAAAATATGTAATATACTTCGAGTATGTGGACCTACAAACCTCAAGAGGCACCACTGCAATGGTTCTGGCCGAATGACTTCTAATTTGACACTGAAGAGGCAACCTACCAAGTAATAACTGTGAAAACTGCACAGGGACAATAATTCAGCTACCATAGCTGTGTTTTAAGCACAAGGAGTTCTTGCTATATATTAGTGCTAACCTCAACACAAAGCTTACCTTGCTGTCAGAATCCTCCTCTGTGTTTAATGTGTGATCCAAACAAAACAAAAAAACAAACAAACAAAACAAGCCCAAATCACAGAACCTGCTGCATAGCACACACACAGACATGTTTACTTACCATGTTGCACATGTTGGTAGACAAAACATGTATTTGCAGTGGAAGAAATAACACGGAAGATAGATTAATTCTCCCTCTGAGACAACTGGCAAACTACCCAGGGTCTCACTGCACAGGGCTGGCAGTCTCACCTTAGCCAAGAATCATTACTGAAACCCTGTTCCATTACAACCACAAACCTTTCTTTTCTTATAACACTTCTACACTCAAAGAACTTCCTGGGCAATACCTGGTCAGCACAACAGCTCAATGATAAGTGCAAGTATTGTGTCCATTTTCCAGAGGCACAATGGAGTTTAGCAGTATCAATCCAGGCCTGAGCAGGAATTAAAAATCAGCAGTAGTTTCTTCTAGTCCCCCTGAATCTAAAAGCAAACATTAAGGAGGAAAATAGTAATTTAGTGATGTTGTTCTGCACTACTGTTCATAAGATGCATGCTTAATTCCCAGCCCTGTGCTTTGCAGAGACCATGAGCACTTAAACAAGAATGTCTTATCACTTCAGTAATGGCATCTCCAGGAATCTGCAGTGCAGGGCAGATGGGCTACAAAATCTGAGAAAGTGACTGATGCTGTCTGTCGTGGTGTGAACTCTGACTCCCTAAAATAGGAGCACAAGGAGCTGCTGCAATGTGGTGTTACCAAACTCTGAAATACATGCCTATGAAAGAGAATGTGAGTTTCATTAATCACCTAGACCTGATTTTGAGAAATCCTTCTTTAAAAAGTGAGGCACGGGTGTGACAAATTAAGATGCAGAAAATAAAATGGAGAAAGCACAAGACAAAGCACAGAACCACACCACAGAGACTCAGCAAAACCCACAGACACTTCTCTTCATGACCAGTTTGCTAATCCAGTCAGCAGGACTAATGGGCGCTGTCCCTTTTTTTGGCTCTGCGCTCCGAAATGTGGCTCAGCCCAGCGCCCCGGCCGGGCGGCACTGCCGGCGCCCGCCGCTCCGAGGAGCCACAAGGCAGCAAAACCACAGCCAAAACGGGGAAAATCCATCACACAGCCATGGCCATTTCGCCTCTAACACAATCCCCGGGAGCGCCGCGAAACTTCGGATAAGCTCAGCGCCTTGTGGAAGTCAGGCAAGAGCGTGTTTATCTCAGTAGGGAAAAGACTGAGCTGTCCTGAATGCAGGTAGGAAATAATTGTGGTGTTTTAAAAGCCTGTTTGAAACATTAGGGAGCTGTTTGGGAGCTGCGGTGTGAGCATCCTTCAGCGTGCGGGGAGCGGCGGGACCCAGCGCCCATCCCCGGTACCCGGCCCCGGGGTATCAGCATCCCCCGGCGTCGGCTGCTGATAAAGAAATCTCTGTGCTCCTGCTCTCACAGCTGCACAGGCCACCAGGGCCGGCTGAACGAAACATAATGACGTAAATATAGCGAATTACTACAAGCATTTCAGACGGGATGCGAGGAGAGGGGGAGCAGGACCAGCTCTGCCTGCTCATGTCCTGCCCTGGGGCCACCCAGTGCCCTGGATCAGGAGGCCAGGCTGTTCTGTACAAAGATAAAAACATATACCTGTGTGTACACCTCCTGTGACCCTAAAGCAAGGGTTGGAGGCAGCATTGTCAGCCATCTCCTGGATGGGGAGGAAGGAAATGATAGGATGGGACCAATCCCTTCTTGTATCAAATCCCTCTTGTATCAAAATCCATGTGGTGGCTGTGGATCTCTTAGCCTTTTGTCTGAGGAAGTTTCGTCCAGCTCCTGCCAAAGACTTTGCAGGTTTCTCCAGAGGTCTGAGATGCTGATCTGTGTGGAGGCTCTGCCACAGCTCTGCTCCTCCCAGAGGTGCCAGGTCCCAGCTGTGGCCATGGGCCAGGCAGGCACGGAGGGCTCAGGGTTTTTGTGGCTGTGCCATCCCAGGCTGAGCCTTCCAGGCCGTGGTTGCTGCATCTGCTGAGAGTGAGCTCCCTGTGTGATCCATCCCTGAAACATCATCTTTTCTGTCTGTGCACAGAACAAGGGTTTGGCACATAACTGCATGCTTCTGCCTGGGAAATCCCTTGCAGATATAGATGTGTTGGAAAAGGGAGAGAGCAAGCAGTACAGCAGATGTAGCGGGGAAAACAAAGCTTTGAAGGCAATTTGCCCCAGAGGGATGACTCAAGTGCAATAACTTCCTCATGTTTTCAAAAATACTGTGCATAAAGACACAAACTTGGGCATTGGAGTGCAAGCCCCTCTCCCACAGACACCTGCATGTCTTCAACACCATGTACTTTCTATTTTAAGCAATGGTAACACCTTGCTTTTGAGGCAGAATTGCAAATAAAATCTCTTCTAAAATCAGCCAGCACTTGCAGACAGCTTCAACCCCCTGCAATCAATACTTTATGGGTATGTTGATGCATACACTCTGAGGAAAACGAAACTAAATGTAGCATGTCAGTTTACATAATCCAAGAGCCGATAGCCTTCATTTTCTGAGCCAGCAAAACGAAGATCTAAAATACAGAGATTCGGAGACTGGAGTTTAATCTCTGCATGTTTTGCATACTTTCTTTTCTCCCAAAAATGTCTCAAAACCTTTTTAAGGGAAGAAGAAACAACTTAAAGTGTCAGAACATTTTAGAAATAGTCTGAGAAAATGATGCAAGTTGGGAAAAATGCTGCATAAACACCCTTCTTTCTGTGTCGTGCTGACTGCCTGACATATTAGATAAGTCAGAGAAAGGCAAGAGCTTTCAGGATCCATCATCTGAATTTGCCTCAGGACTTGAGTTTTCAACTTTGTTTAGGTTCCTGTAGCACCCAGAAAAAAACAGGAGGGGAATCCTCCTAGGATTATGGGCAACCAGAGCCAAACCCACACTGGAAAAGCACAGTCTCAAGTACCCTGCTGTCCTTGCCTTTGTGGCAGTGTGGGTACTGCTTCTTCATGTGCAACTGTAAAATATTTTGGTGAGGAGAGCACTTCAGGAGCCATTGTTTAAGCACCATGATTTCCACAGGAAGGTGATGCCTTCTGTGAATCCTACCAGCTTCAGGCTCTCATTATTCATCTGAACATGCACACAAGCCTCTTTTGTGTAGGGTTGGGTGCATAAAAAATTGATGCCTGGGTTGAAGACTATTGTATTAAAGATGGAAATGTTCCTTGTTCATGTTTGTCATCTATTTTTTGAAATAAGTTTCTCTCAAGGGTCAGTTTCTTCCTATGGAATATTTTCAGTTACTCTGATAATGTTGTATCAGATGTATGTATGCAACAGCTACATGAAAAATAATTTTGAAAAAGGTATTTCCTATTATTTGTAACAAGTATCATGGCAACTGTCACATGAATAGTTGTTTAAAAAGTATGAGACTCAACAATTTCATTATTTTCCAGGAAACAAAAGCCACAACAAAACAAACCAGATGAGAACTTCCAGAAAAGAAGAGGAAATATGGTGACTTTTATGTAGACACTTATTCCTTTGTTGGAATATTTACATATATACCTTTACATCTACAGATTTTTACATTTACTTTTTGCATTCCTGCACAGCTCTGTCAATTGCCATGATTTTACAAGGCAAAATGAAAAATGTAAAAGATAAGGATAAAGCAAACACTACAAAATCCCTTGGCTTGAACACTGATACAACTGATTATTATTTTAATCTAGTGCTTCTTTGGCAATATTTACTTACTATTTAATATTTTTTGTTTAATATTTAGTTTCATTTAACCAGGTAAGCTCTCAAGAGAATGGATGCTGACTAGTCTCTTTCTAATCCTTGGCATCAACCAGTTTATCCTAAAGCCCTTAAATTTTCTGCAATGTGCTGCTAGAAACCACTCCCTGTTAAGTGCACACTAAGGAGATGGATGTCAATATTTGGGGACCTTGTGACAAGGGCAGAAGGCCTGCCAGGAAAGCAGAGTCTGCATGGAAAACAAACCTTCCCACTCTGTGGAACCAGGGTCTCAGGAAGAAGGGAGGGTTTCAGTGTAGATGGAAATACCAAAACTGATAAAATCAAAAGGAAAAGGAAAAGTCAAAAGGAAAAACAAAACCAGAGCCCTCCAAAGCAATCAATGTAGCGCCAAATATTCAAGACAGAATCTGCTGCTGGGTGCTGGACAGGGAGATAACACATGCTCTGTCTTTCCTGTTTTCATCTCCCCTGTCAGCTTGGCCCTCTAAGTTGTTTCTGTACAGAGTAGTACTATTCTGTCTCCTTCCTTCAATCTCCATTCTTGAATTTTCATCACAGTGTCTCCCTAGAGCCCTTTCCTCATCCTGGGCTACCAATCTGTGGGATGATAAACCCAGGAGACAAAGCTTTTTGTGTACTAAGCTACATTTTGGGGTTTTCTGTTCCTGCTCTGTTCTGCCTTTCTCACTGATCTCCTCTGAAACACACAGGGCAGAGGACAGTAAAGAAGCACAGAGAGAGAGAAGTCTAAGTGAAGTTATTGCCCAATGCAGAAGAAGGCTCAAGTTACAACACCTTTAGGTGGAAAAAACTATCAGAAGTAAGGTTTTAGAAGATGAAATGTCTTCCCTGCTGACAGCACCGTAAGGAATAGCTGCAGGGCAGAATTTTAAAAACAGAGGTTGTCTTGACCTCTCTCCAGCCTTGCATGGTGTTCAGCATGATAGATCAGGGGAAAAAATATATTATAGTGGGCTAGACACAAAGACACATCATCTTGCAGCAGAGATGCAACTGCACCCCTGATTTTTTCCATGGCTCTGGATGACAGGAACTAGGATACTGCATTTAATATGACTACAGAACAACAAAATAATTAAGGGACTGGAGGGATTTGCCTATGTGGAAGATTAAAAGAACTAAATAAATATATCTAGTTTGGCTAAGTGATAACTAAGGAGAGGCATTCCAACCATCTACAAATATTTGACTGACACACACACACTTGGGAAGGGAAGGAAAGGAAAGGAATTACTTAGCAGGAAACAAGCAGGTATATCAGGGTGAAATTAAGAAATAGAAAACTGAGGAATTTAAGGCAAATCCTCCTGACAATGAGTTCTAATAGTCTGCAGAAAACACATCAGCATATGTGCAACAGGGAACAGTCTTGCATTGATAAAGAGGGGACTTAGGTGACTTGGTGGGCCTTTCCAATCTCAAATATTTATGATTCTATAATTAAGCATTATTAAATTTAATGGCATATGCCTTTTTTTTTTTTTTTTTTTTTTCCCAGACATTTTTTCCTGTT
>WEIU01019865.1:5974-34708 GCA_013389925.1 Aegithalos caudatus | reverse complement strand
TTTTTTTTTTTTCCCAGCAAGTTTTGACTGTTGCCTCAGGTCATAATTGTGCAATTATTTCCTAACTAAAGGTCTTACATTTCTACTCATGAATCCTTATGAAATTAACTAGGTTGGTCTCCTTTTTTTTTTTTTTTTTTTTTTTTTTTTTTAACTTAAATTGAATTTCTATTAATCCATTTTCTCTTTTTTCCAGCTAGCAGCTATCTCCCCCTGCTCACAACTCATAATTCTCTCCTTATGCAAGGCAAGCCTGCACACTTACAGCTCGTGGCTCAGTGCCTGAACTTGCTCAGGTTGAATGCCTGCTGTGTTCCAGGGAGATGCTGCTCCCAAGCCCAGATGAGCACAGGGGCTCTTCTTCCTCTGAGGGTGAACTGCATGCAACAAAGGGGGGAAAAAAATGTTACATGATATTTTCAGCTGAGAGCTGTTTGCAGAGCTTTGAAAGCAGATCACGGCCATCTGAAAAGGTTCATGTCACCACTCACCCCCATGTCACAGCACCCCTCAGCAAATGAAAACAGGTGTTTATGTGCTATTGCCCAAGCTCCTGGCCAGCATCACAGCTGGTGGGCAGCAAGTTCCCTCTATTTCCCTTTGGCAAACTCCTTGGTTTTGATGCATATCCTTGCCTGTGCCAAGATATACTCCAAAAGAGCCCCTGGAATGGGTACAAACCTAGGGAGTGATCAGAAGGTTATGGTCTCATGTGAGCAGTCATTTTGGGGATGCAAGTTCTGCTCTGTCTCAATGTTGCAGCTTTTGCTGATATTTTACCATTGTCTGTGTAATGTGCACACAGGAGAGTTCATACAGTCTAATTCTCTGTGAATTATTATCTAAATAAATCTTTTGTCCAGGTAAGAGTGCTGCTCACCTCCCACTGTGAAAGGCAATCTGTGATGCCTGTTGCTTTTGTGACACTTCCTTTTGGTCTCCCCCTGCAGCGCAGCTGTGCCCTGGGCACACTGCATCATCAATATCTGACACTCCTGCTCCCTTCATTCTTCACTACTTGCTTAAAGCTCCTTTCTATTGTGTGTGCTGGGCTCCAGCCTCAGCCCAGGCAGCAAACCACAGCAGAATTTCATCTGGCACCGGGATGTGGGGGCAGCAGTGCCCGAAGATGCTCTGGTGTAGCCCAGGCAGCGTGGGCTGCCTCCTGAAGGAGGAGATGGAGCTGCCTCCTGAAGGAGGAGATGGAGCTGCCTCCTGAAGGAGGAGATGGAACTGCCCTAGCTCAAACAGACACAGAATTCCCTTCTTGCTCCCTGCCCTGAGTGCCTCTGATCCTGAGCCCAGAGATCCTGGCTGCCAGCAAGTGTGAGAGCTGGTCCCCTGAAGAGATCAGAGGATGTGAGAGCCTGGCTATTTCATTCCAGAGCGAGTAAACCCTCAGTGAAAGATGCTGGGTGCTGGCATCACAATATTCTGAGTGCTAATTAGCAGAAATCTAGTTTCCAAATCTTATCACTTTTAAGATAACACCTCAGCAATCAGGCTGAAGTGGGATAATTAAACAAAGCACTGCCTCCTGTCCCCTCCTCCCCTCCAGCCACTCTGCAGCCCTGTCTGTCATTTCCCGGCACGGAATGGATGAGATGCGGGTGGCTGATAGGAAAGCTCCCATTTTTGGATTTTGAACTAAAAATTTTGGGCTCAGAAAGCTCAATTTTGGACTACAAAATTGCTGTGTGCATTTTACAGGAGGTGTGGCTTCCATCACATCTTCCTCACTAGGAAAGAGCCACAGGGAGCCCTGGCTGCTCCTGTGGATGGTTTATAACTGAGCTGAGTCCAGCCAGAATTAGGTGAAAAAGATGTAGACAAAGAAAAGGGAAGAAATAATGAGAATATTTGCCCCTTTTCCCAAAGCAAGGACAGACAAAAGCTTGCTCTCTTTTTGAAACCCACAGATTGTGAATCCAGTTTTGGCAGCTGTGATAAATGTCCTAAAGCAACTAAATACTTGGGGTATAAAAACAGGATTACTGCCTGTCAGAACTTGTCTATCTTTTGAATATTCTGCCCAAAGCAGCAAAAAATTGAGTAATAACCTGGTACTGACAGCTCTTCGTTCAGGTACAGCTACTTCAGCAACTGCCTTGCTAAAACAACTTTAAATGTTGCAGATTTGGTCTTAAACCAAGGAGAGGAATTGTTCTTTCACAACTGACTAGCAAAAAAAGTGTTCCTCTCCAGATCTGGACTTTTCAGGAACATACATTATATACAGCTTATATCTATATCTGTATATATCTATCTTTCCCATTTGGGAATGTCTTTTAGAGTATGTGATACTGTGAATGCCAGTTTAACCCATGTATTGCTGGATAAGTGGAAACAATCTTTTGTTTTTAGATTAGAAATCTAAAACCAAGACTTGTGGCTTCTGCGTATACATTCTCCAGGGCTTATTCAATAGCTAGTTTTTTGTTGTTGTTGTTGTTTTGTTTGTTTGTTTTTATTTGTTTGTTTGTTTGTTTGTTTGTTTTTTACTTCCTTAACAGCTTTCAACTCTTACAAAATACTTTCCAGTATATATTTTCACCCTTATTTTAAAGCCATTTTTGCTTCTTGCACATGTCCAGCCCCTGGGAAAACAAATCTCCCAAGTCACATATTTTGCATCATTCTGCTTATCACTCACAGAAAGTAAAGAGGAAAAAGAAACTCACCATCTTCCTGGTATTTTCTCCAGGCTGTTTGATAAACTTTTTCATCAGTTAGGTTTTTCTGAACTTCCCTATGGTGGCTATTGTTGCTTGTCTCTTTGGTTTGTTGATTATTTCCATTGCTCTCAGCACAGACACTGTTCAGAAAAAACAACCAAAAAACCCAACCCCAACCCAAACCCCAAATATAAAGCAAAGAGCACTTTTTCTCAGGTTTCTGAACTGTAAGTCAGGCACTCTGCCTAGTTACTTTACAGAGGTAGAGATGGTTTATATATTTGTTTCCACTCAGAGTTTCTGTTGAGCAGGAAACAAAATGCATATTTCTGAGGATGCACAAAAGGAAATAACAGCTCTACTTATGCATAGGAAATAAATTACTACCTTTGGGTATAATAAGAATGTTACAGTCCAGAATTGATGTGGTTTACATGTTATCTAAAAGAGTGATGTGAAATCTTTCCTCACTGCACTTTTTTAACGAAGAAGAGATATAACTGCACCACTGAGGCACTTGGATTCAGGACATTTGCAGATCCTGTGACTCCTAGCAGGCTCCTGGCTCACTTCTCTGAAGGTAATTTCACTGTGACAGCCGTGAGATAGAATCTATAGATTGTTCTGCAAAATGTAACTTTCCATTAGGAGCTGGGGGCACAACTCCCTAGCAATCAGAACTCTTTGATAAACATTTATTTTTGTCTTTTTCACCTGAACAAGACTCTGCTACAGTGCTTGGAACACCTGACAGAGCAGATCTAGCTGCATTTCTTGTAGCTGCTGGAAATCCATCCAGTGTCATTCACTAGCAGTGATAACAGTGGTCAGAGAAGCACTGCCATTTCTTAGTGTCCTGTCCTATATCCCATTTCAGATTGAAGGTCTTGGCTCCTGATTGCTCAGGCCTGCTTGGGGACTGGCCAAGGACAAGGGGACACCTTTGGTGCTTTGTATGAGCTTCCTTGTTAATCTCCAGGTTTACCATGACAGCAATATTTTTTTTAATTTTCAATTTTTGTAGAGGTTCAAACTCCATAATTTCTATTCTTTCCCTGCTGTTGCCTTTTTGCAGAGCAGCTAATTTTCATTCTAAGGATGGTGCACAGAGCAGCCCACCAGTTAACACAAGAGGCAGCCATCTGACAAAGGACTGGGAAAGGACTTGGGCTTTCTGTTCTAATAACCACAAGTGCCAGTAACAGGACAGGACGAGAGGCTCAAACAAAAATAAATTAATTAGCAAGGACATTATTTATGCACTGGGAATTCCTAGTATATGTGGTGTCTGCTCTAATAACTTATGGACAAATCACCTCCCTCTGCTCTAACACCTTCGGGAGAGGGCCAGCAGAGGAAGACAAATGCAAGTTCCCATCCAAAGGGAGAAGGATAAGAAGCAGCTGGAAAATCTGCAGGGAAGTGCCCTGAATATGCATAAAGAGCAGAGAGATCCATATGGACACCTGCCCCTCACCACAGCTCCTCTTGCTCCTGGCTAGACATGCTCCAGAGTGATCTGTACTTAATACCAACAGGACTGTGGCCCATGGGGATCTGAGCATTCCCAGCTTGCTGTTCCCAGTGCGGTGAAACAGAGGTGAGCACAGAGCTTTTAGGAGAAAAGGAGAAAGGAAAGAAATTAAAAAAAAAAAAAAAAAAAAAAAGAAAAACTTTTCACAACACTCTTTTAAAAACAAACGGAACCATATAATTTGTCTTACATTGTAATTACTTCTCTGTTTGAGATGTTCACTATTTTCTGCCATTGTAATTTCACATGCTGGATAATTAGTATCCTCTGCACAGAAACAACAGTAATGGCTGGGCAGGAGGAGAACTCTCTGGATGCTGCTACAATAAAATATTGTCTCATTTCTTCTCCGTGCATGACTCAAATCCAGGTGTGCAGAGGAGTAAAACTGAAGGGCCAGAATATTAAGTTAAAAACCAAAGAAAGATAGTTTGTTGAACAGTCCAACAGAGCAAAGAAAAGCCATACTGTATAAAATTTGATATGAACGTGAACATTGGTTCAAGAACTGAAATGAGCGTGAGCATGAAATTGGTGTTTTGAAACAATCCCCTGCAGATGACCCTTAGAATACAGCCATTGACTCCATATGGAGGTAAAAGTCTGCCTCTTTCTTTCTGAGGCATCAGACACAGAACTTGAAATAACAAATCTGTGTAGAGTACTGCCTGAAATACTGATCTTTAAACACTGTCTAATGACTCAGTGAAAAAATATCACAGCTGTATCCAAAGCCCATTTCAGTTTTATGAAAGCAGAGTATGATGTGCTAAGAAACAAATATTCACTTTCCCTTCTAAAATGAATCATTTGAATGAGAATTATATCACAAGATTTTGAAACTCTGAAGTGAATATGTTGATTTTAAGTCAGCGGTGACTTCTTCAAAGCATTGGTTAAAGTATCCTCTGTATCAGGCTTTAAATGATCTCACAAAACTCTGGACTAAAAATTGTTACACATATTCTTTGAAAACGTTGTAAATTTTAGCTTTAAATAGGATAAGGAATTCAGGTTTACATGGTATGCCTTGCTTCCCTGTGTTACAGAATTTGCATACAGTGTGAACATGGGAAATATTGCCAACAGAAGGTAAAAATGCTTAAACAGGACATGAGCTTACTATGACAATAGAAATGCCAAGGTATGCTTAGGGGAATGGAAAGTTTCCATAACTTTTGAGTGATAAAATTTGCATATACATTCCAAATGGATTCCTCAGTTCAATGAAAAAGGTGCCATTCACGGAGGTTGTTGTCATGCTACTCTGTATTTTAAACTGGGGCAAACACCTTTCCTCATGGAATGTCCTCTCCATTAAAAAATGGCAAGGAAAAGCGAAAACAGGTTATTCCTAAACAATGTTATTGTTAGGTAAAAAAAATACTTTTACAGTCAGTTTTCCAAAAGTAATATACAACTCCAGGCACAGGGAGGCAACAGCTTAGAAGAGTAATTACAGCTGATCTCAGCCAAAATTGAGAAATAGTTTCTTGCACGTAGCCAAGAGGAAATAAAAATTCCTCAAATCATGCCAGCCAAAAAAGGGTATAATGCAGTCTCTTATGTGGTAGCATCCAAGTAGTAATATTTAAATGCAATGCTATTTTCCTATTTCTAGGAAGAGAATAATTTCTAGAGTTCATGAGAACATTATAAATTTCACTATATTGAAAATCATTTTGAATTTAAACTGCAAATTAATTCTCAATACAAAGATGAAACCTAAAGAGGAAAAATAAATCTTACAGAATCCTCCTAGAATTAATATTGGATTCTCCAAGTTCAAATTACAATAATACCATCATCAAGAGGGTCCTCAATTAACCTCATCTGACATTCCAAGCAGAATATTTCAAAAGTTATGAAGCATGCAAATAAAAACTTCAATTAAAAACTGACTTCATACATTGGACAGTCTGTGAGAATAATGTGAAAAATTATGTAACCAACCTGGTGCTTTGGTAAACACCCACAGATGATGGAGAGCAGACTGAAAAAATTGAGGATCAGCATCCTAAATCCTTTCTCAGGTAGAGCCTAGAAAGATTAAGAACTTGTTTACACAGGGGAGCAGGGACTCCCTTCACGTTATTTCCATTTTGGTTTCTGCACGTTTGGACGACCCTGCATTCGCACAGCACAAATCTCAGCACCATTAACTGCTGAGAGAAAATATATTCTGTGCTTCTTTTGGAACTGTGGTAGGTTCAGAGTGCATCACGTGAAAACATGCTAATATTCCTTGGGCCACAGGCAACCGGAGCTGCTCCCTCTGGGACACGGAAGAGCAGCCAGGGCGAGTCCTTGGCTGGGGGACACACAACCCAGGGGACACCTTGGTGACTGTTTTAGTTTGGGAAGACAGGTGTCTGCCAGGGAAAAGCCAGGGTTTCCCTTGGAAGGGAGAAATGTAAACCCCCTCCCTGTGAATTATTATAATTTTGAAATGAAGGGGCTTTCTGGCAAAGATATGAGAATAGGAACAACAGCTCTTTACTAGGAATATTAAAAAATGTAGTAGTACAAAGAAGCAAACAAACAAAGAAAGAAAACCACTGACAGAGTACAACCTGATGCCCTATTGGTCAGGGTGGTGGTAACAGTCCAGTTAAGTCCTCTTGGAGGGACAGATGCGGGTCTGTGAGAGCAGAGAAGATCCTGTAGAAGGGTGAGTTTCCCTCTGAATGTTCAGTGGTAGTGAGATGGGTCCAGTTTTCCTCTGAGAATCCAGTGGAAAACAGCCTGTCCTGGTGTTCTGAATCTCAGGTTTTATTCAGGTAGGAATGCTTGGCTCCTCCTGTTGGGTGGAGCATCTCCCAGTGGGATGATGTAATTGTATCCCTCATGCCTGAGCCTCAATGGTCCATTAACAGCTGCTATCTGTGGAAGAGATAGACACTGCTCCAGCAGGTTTTAACAGCTGGCCCATTAACAGGAGACACCCACCCCCTTCCCCCTGGAGCCAGGAGGAATAGGTCATAGACATAAAGAAAAAAATGAGATTAAAAACAAAACAAAACAACTTCCCCAACCGGTTTCAACACATGGGAATAGAACAGATCTTGCACTGAACCCAAGACAGTGACAGCCCTGTTAATAAGATTGTGCCTTGGCACAAGGGCATAGCCTGCCTGCAGTGGGACAGCCACCCCAGAGGAGAGAAGGTGAAGGTTCAGGCTGCTGGGCGAGGAAACGTGGCTGCAAGGCTCTCTCTTCAGCTGGCTGATTTGCTGAGGGGTCAGTGCAGGGTTTTTCTGCTCTTCTGCACTCAAGTGAGAACCCAGCATGAATCTTTTTACACCACTGGTGTAAAACCTGTCAGCACTTTGCATAGGCAGCTTGTTAGTACTGAGAAACTGATCTGGGCTTGTGGCTATTTTTTACCTTTACTTTTCCTACTTTCAACTTTCCTTATGTTTCTATCTAGATGTAGTAAATATTAGATATTTTGACACACCTCCAGGACCTGTTTTTCCATGTATCTGCTGGAGACTTGTAGCTGTTTGAAGTTTTAACCTTTCCTCAGTGACTGTGGCAGAGAAAACGCTATTTAGACTTGCTGCATGTTGTGTGCATTTAACATTTCCTGCTCCCACTCTGAATATCAAATGAGTGGTTGTATGGATTTGCACAAACCCTATTTGATTTCATGCATGATGATAACCCTTTCCCCTAAATGTTCAAAAGGGTAAGCATTTTCCCTGTTCAAAGCCAGAAATACTGCTTAAAAAAGATTGTGAGAATGCAACAGTTCACTGTATCTCAGCTATCCATCCCTCCTCAACTGGTCTGTTCCCCTCTTCTGCCATCTGACATATATTTTCTCCTTCCACTCATTTGGCTTCTCCCAGCAGGAAATCTTCTCTTACCAGAGCATTCTTAAAATGTGACTGCTGGCTCCTGCCTTTTCATGCAATTAAAAAAAAAAAAAAAAAAGAAAAGAAAAAAGGAGATAAACACTGTCTCCCTACCCCCCAAAAAACTATTAATAGAAGTGTACTTACTGTGCACAGTTCAAACTAAGAATAGTGTTAAGTACTATATCCTAATTAGCAGAGTACAGTAATGCTCTCATTTTAATCAATGGGTTTTGAAGTTCCAGCTTCCATGGCATGCAATGAAATACATTTCAGAATGCAGCACCACAGAGCTCTATGGCGTATTTCATAGGCATTTTCTTCCCCAATTACAAAGGGCAGAATTGCTGTAGCAGAAACATATTTTTGAGGCTTTTTCCCAGGATAAAACTTAGCAGTGCAGCTGCAAATCAGCTCTGCATAAGAAATGCACAGACTTAGGGAGCAGTGAGGCAGGAGGATCTGGGCATCATTAACCCCTGGTGCTCTGACAGTTACTTCCAAACACAGTTGCTGCCTCTGTGTCCTTTGTGCCTGTCCTTGAGAGGTGTGACACGAACTGTCTTGGACAGCAAATCCAAGGTGAGAAGAGTTCATGGCAACAGGAGGCATAAAGGCTGCACTTTTTTCTCTTTTTTTTTTGTGAATTGATCATTTTGAAATGTTGTACTGTTACAGCTCTTGTGCTCCTTTCTTACCTTCAGTGGTTTCCTTTGGAAAGGAGGCTCATACAAGGAAATTTTATTTCCACCTTCCTGTCTGTCCTTCCTTCTTCCCTTTCCACAATCTTTGAACTGACACTAGCACTGCAGCCAAATTTGGCAAAGAACATGAGGTTTCAAAAATGCAGCAACTCTGGGGAAATGCAGAGCTGATGAAACACTGAAACATGCTGAAGGACAGGGTGGCCCAGCCCACAGCCTTTATGCACAGATCTTTGTGAAACCCAGCCTCATTTCTACCCATGGATATGGAAAAACACAGTGGTTGCAACCTGTGTAATTTAATTTTGCAGTTTCTTGAAGCAGTTATATCTTCTAAATAGTTATGTCTTCCTAATTGTTTTGCAAAAATAAACATTTTGTTCATTCATGTGAGCTATGTTTTTTTATGAGGCTCACAATACTAGCTACATAAAAGAAAAAGTACATTTCCCATACTTTAGATTTTTTCATGGTCCAATAGGCTAATATTAAAACAAAATGGTATAACAGTGGGAACATAGCCACATCACACAAAATGAAAACAGTATTCCCCTACTTTAAAAAGCCTTTTTTCAACACCCCTGCACACTCACAAAGAAGCCTTTGAACTCCTTAAGAAATAATGTACTAAAATTTGATTAAATGCATGAGCAAATGCTACACAAAAAAAGAAAATTAAAAAAAAAAAAAGGAAGCAAAATCATATAGCTCTGAAATTTTTATCATCCTCCATGTAGACCACAAGAATCTTCTCTGATTGTGTCCACAGAAAATGTGATTTTGAGGAAGGAGTTTCTCTTCATTTCTCTGCTCTCTTAGCTGTTCAAAAGATGAGAATGCAATAGTGTGAGAAGGGCAGGTACTGCCCAGCAGCTGGTAGCCTACTTACAGTGCCATGTCACCTGCCCTCAGCTTCCAAAACCCTTCCATCATCCTCCACTAGAGTTTAGGTGATAGTTAAATCGCTCCTGCCTGTGGTTTTTATTATTTAGAAGAAGGCAGGAGAGAGTCAGCAGAGTCTGCCAGGATCAAGGTTCAGTCATCTCTATTAATGTGACCGAGGTGGTGGGAATGCTGCTGTCTGTTCCACTGAAGGAAACAGGTCTGGCTTGGCAGCCAGCAGTGCATCTTGTGCTCCTGCTAATCATCCCACTGGGATTGTGAGAAAGCACAAAGCCATGAAAAAGTACAAGGCCAAAGTTCTCACCCAGCCTGGTCTGACTCTGAGCTCTGGATTGAATGGCTGAGGCCAGCAGATGGCAAGGTGTCAAATACATCCCCTCCTCCCTGCCTGACATGTGTTGGTAGAGGCCAGCCGTGCAATACTGGACACTTTTTATTCCAAATAGCTGGCAAAACCACCAAACTGTCAAATGGGCACATCTAGGAAGGGATATGTGAGAATTTTGTCCCAGAGCTGCAGTTGCAGAGAGGAGGATTCATAGCAAATCAAAGAAAGGAGAAAAAAAAAAAAAATCACAATGCTTATCGCCTACACACAAAAAAATAGATCAGAGTGGGTGGGGAGGTGGAAGCAAATGCACTGAGACAGATATAGTGCAGTGCTGAATATGCAACTGCTAAAGGGGTCACCCTTTTGTGCAAACCAAGCAGGTCATGTAGGCAGGCCTGAGAGAAGCTATTTCTGCTGATATCCAAAGCCAACTGTCCTTTTTTGAGCATTATTCCCTAGCTCTCCCTTATATCCATTTGCACAGTGACTCTCTCCCATATTTTGTACCTGTAACTGTTTATTGTTTGTTATCATCTGCTACTCACTAGAAATAATGATAAATTGAATAAATAGATTTTTAAAAATCCAAACGCTAAAATTTCAGAAGCATTCAGTGTAAGATTAAAGCAAATTAGATGAAAACCAAGATGAAATCTCTGCCCAAGAGATGCCTCCACACACTAGAGAAAGGAGAGCCAACTCGCTTCCCCAAATGAGAATCAGCTCTTATGCAGTGGCCAATATCATGGAACTTTTTTTTTTTTTTTGTCTAGTTCTTAGGAAGATCCTCACTGCCTCCCACCAGGCACAGATGTAATCAGACAAGTTTTAATCTTTTCTTGTAAGCCAGTCCCCTCAGCAATCACCAGCATTGCATTTTTTTTTTTTTTTGATTTCTTTTCCAACTGCTCTGCAACATCAAGCTGAGGGGTTTTCCAGCCCCATACCCTCTGTTCTAAGGGCCAGCTCCCTTCTGCATCAGAGGTACCCAAGGGCATTTAGCAGGAAACATTATACATTTTGCAGAATCAACCAAGATTTTCCATTTCACCACTCTTCAACAGAACAGCATTATTGTTCCTTCATGAGTATGATGGTTCTTCATAGGCAGGATGGAAAAATACAAACAAAATAAAGTGCAAAAATGGCTGTTTTGCTGTGATTCTGCATTGCAGATTCACATCTAATTTCTGCCAATATTATCCACTCAGTCTTTTTCAGCATTGCTGTTTTCCAGATTTTTCCTCCCACTGAATCTGTGTGTTTGATTAATGTTTTCCCAGATGTCTGAACCTGGAGAAAAAAGTCACTTTTGGTCTCATTTAGTTAAGTGTTAGGAATCTCTTTGATGATCCATAACTAATTTTACTGTACTTGTCACAAAGCAGATGTGTGGCAATAGTTCCCTAAGCAAGCTGGATTGAATCATTACAAACTCCAGAGTTCCCCTTTCTATTTCCACCCCCTTTTTTTTGTGTGTGTTTATTTTTTCATTAGTAATTAACCTTCACAGTTTATCATATTCTCTTTCAATGGCTTATTGAACACATTTGACTCAGGAGTTATACTTTTGATCCAAGCACATTTTATCCTCTCTTTTTAGTTTCATCCCTTTGTAGAATGTCGGGTTAGGATGCAATTTGAAGAACACAGTTCTGCATTTTGACTATTTTGTCTCAATCATTTAGTGCATTAACTCTCCCTGTTTCTAATTTACCTGGAAGATTTTTGCATTCAAAGGATGGAGAGTCTTTAAACATTAAGAAGAAGATGAAAGACTGTAAATAATTCCCACTTAAAGAAGGTGTACTCTGTTATCTCTAACTCAGCATCCATAATTTGCAATAGCTTCACAGCTAATCTTTATTTCAGCCCTCTCCCCTGGAAAGGCAGAAATCACCTGTGATTTGTCCCTCTTATTTCTGATAAGCTTCACCTATCACAACAACAGAGATGTGACTGATGCTATTGAATCTGACAACGTGGAGGAATTTATGCAATTATCTCAAAAGAAACTACCCCTTTGTGACTGTACAGAAAACACAAGTATTTAGATTCACAGAGTAGCTGGAAGGCATCTCTGGAAATTGTCAAGTCCAACCCTCTGCTCAAAGTAGTGTCACCTACAGACACATTGCTCGGGGCCATGCCCAGCTGGGGTTTGAATATCTCCAATGACAGAGACTGAACAGCCTCTCTGGGCAGCCTCTGACAGTGCTCAAGCACTCTCACAGTGAAAAAAAAAACCACCAAAAAAAACCCCAAAAAACACCCAAAGTGACTTTCTTTTTCTTTTGTTTTAAAAGAATGTTTTATACTTCAATTTGTGCCCATTTACTACTTTTGAAAGTCACATCTCATTACACTCACAAAACAGATTCCTTGCCAAGGTATATTCTGCAGGAAAAATAAATCAGCTACAAAAAGTGCACCTGTTTTTCTGCAGAAGGTGACAAACTGCACTTGTAACACCAACTGAGATATTTGTACTACTGGATATATCAAAATCCTTATGAAACAAAAACAGCATCTTATTCACTTTAATGCATATGACAGATACAGTGGATATAGACAGAAATAAAGGAATTATTTGCCAGTGAAGGTTGCAATAAAAGCCATAAGAGAATAATTTATATCATAGTGGATATTAAGAGAGAAATTACAGTATTGTTCTTCTGCCTTCTTCTAAAACTTTAGGAGAATTTACCTGTTTGGTTCCTACTCTTAGACTCCTTTTCAGTGAGAGGTGCAGATGCACATGTGTATAGCTGCATGCACATTAGCTCTCTGGAGAAAAAAACAGGGGAAACTTAGAAGAATTTTGTGTTTGAGTCTCAAAACTGAACATAGGAGAACCCAGGAGGAATCTCTGGTACAGCATTGGAACAGGAGCATTGTGTCAACTACCAAAATATTATCACACTCAAATAACTGCAAAACTAAAACTTGGTGAACTTCCATGCTTTCACACCCATTTCTTCTGGTTCCTTCCTCAGAAAGCCCTTAGGGCCTAGCTGACCATTTACCTGGCATTCAAGGTGTTCTCCTTCCTTTCATGAAGAGGAAATACCAAATACTGGCCATCTAATGGAGCAAATTGTACCTGAACTTTTATAAAGGGTCATTCTGATTAACTTCAGCAGGTGGACTGCATTGGGAAGATCTTTTGCAATAAAGGCCCAGAGATCCTACCTGGTCAGAAGCTAAAATTGGGTTTTATGTTTAAGGTGCACACGAGTTAAGAACTCAGTGGTGTCCCTGGGACTGAATACTGATGATATTTGCTTCCCTTACAATGACTTGTAAGGCTATGTCCCACCTGGGGAGTGCTGCAGCCTTTCCAGCCTTTGGGGCTGAATACTCTTAGCCCCTCATTTGGGTAATCCCACAGCCCCACTCTTTATATACAGTGATGCTTTATAGGAAAGGAGCCAAGGAGCACTAGCTGTGTTTCCCATCTGGATGACCAGGCAGGTGCTGGACTTTGAAATATGCTAACCTGTACACCTTCCCCTCAGCCCAGACACAGCACATGGCTGGAAATGAGTAATTGGTGTAATGGGTGATTTAATTTTGGCAATTAAAGCTGGAGCTCTGACAGGGACCAAGGTACCACCTTCACTTTGGAGGTTAGTCAGGTGCAGGATGAAATTCCTGCTCCAAAAAGGAAAGGCAAGCCTGCAAAAATGCAAGAGGCTGGCCAATAAGTTCTACCTTCTGCCAGAGAGACCCTTGAATTTTACCCTCCTGATGTAAAATGTGGTTCTTCATGATATTTCAGAAACTATGGTCCTCAGGGGTGCTCTGAATCTTTTGGACAAAATACCTTGAGAGGACATGAAGAAACAGGAATTGTTAAGAGTTTTTGCTGATTCTTTTTCCCTATTGTGTTTGTTTTTGTTTTGAGTTTTTGTGTGTTTTTTCTTTTTTCAGTGGATTTGACAGGGGGTGGAAAATGGTGACTCAGACATGGTCACAATGTTGAAACTCATCTGTCTGGAAGTGGTGTAACACCATGTGCTGTGGGAGAGGGAGATGGCATCAGGGAGGGAAGAGGAGAGAATGAGGTGCCATTTCTTGGATTAGAGCTTTTATAAGCTTCCAGAAGAGAGGAAATTCAGATGTTTAGCTGGCAGCAGTTGGTGATGAGGGAAGAGCCCTGGCTCAGATCCTTGTTGGGCTCAGGGAGCAGTTTCCCTCCATCTGTTAGGAGCTTCTGATTAGATGAGGTAGGTTAAATCTTTTTTCCCTCCGCTCTCCCTTCCCAATGGTTGTGAAATCACTTATTTGTGTTGCTGGGAGCAAAGAGAAGAGAAATGAAACCACAAAGCCAGTGCAGGGCTTTTTAAACCCTTTGCAAGTTGCAGAGGCTGGAAAGAGATGATTAAAGTTATTGAAGATTGATGGAAGTGATAAGATTGGGGAAAGGGCACAGAAAGGAGCAAGGAATGACATGTTTGCTTAATGGGATATCTTAAGTTTCTCAGTCAGGCTGCCTTGTTTGCAATCTGTTTAATATTTGCTCTTAGCTTCTAAAAATGGTGGCTTCTTGTACATTTTCTAAAACTGTTTTCAGAAAGGGCAAATTTACACCCCAAGTGTGTGAATCGGTACAGAGAAAGAGGAGTTACTACACACACCTCATGGGCTTGTCTCAAGGCCATGATGAAGTAAAATCAACTGCATCATGTTACAGTGATGTTTTCCACCTACAGACACTTCTGAGCTGACTGCCAGAGTGATTAAACTGAGATTGTATAGGATTGGAAATAGAGGCCAGTACAAGCTCTTCGGGCAGCAGTGCTCTGACATCAAGCTCTGGCAAGTTTTAGAGCAATAAAGCAGACACATGATTACAAAAATTAAAAACAAACAAACAAACAAACAAAAATAAACCCCAAAAATCCCCAAAACTCAAAACAAACAAAAAAGACACTGGCAAAAGCCCTCCAGCAAATCCCAAATATATGCAAGCATACAGACCAAACAGAAAAAAAATTAGGAATAATATTATTTCTGAAGGAAAGGAGGAACCTTTCTTCATTCCTCTTCTAGCCTCTTCTCTTTTCTCCTTCTGTGACTATTCTTGAACTCCCTACCTCTCCTGCTATGATATTGATCCATCTCCTGTTAGGGCAATAAATTCCACCATACACAGTACAACAGGCTGCTCTGTTTGTGTGGCAGCCCCTTGTTCATTCTCCAACTGTGTTCTGGCCTGGCACAAAACAGTAAAAGAAGAGACAGCCACGAGCATGCCACAGCCCAGGGCAGCATCCTTTCACCAGGGGTTGCCTCACTGCCTCCCTCTGCTTTGCCAGCCCAGCAGTTTGTGCTGCTGACTCTGCCTGCCTCATCCAGGTGTCATCTCGGGGGCAGGAGTGACAGCAGCCTCTTCTGTGTGAGAGGGAAAGTGAATTTTGTGATGTGGATTCCACATCACTAAACCAGCAGCCTTCCCACTGGGGGCTGGCCAGAAATCAGACTGAGATTATGCAAGGCCTAGTTAAAACTGGTTGCTTTTTTTCAATTCAAATTTGTTATTAGGTTGATACAGTCACAAGCTTTCTTAAATGGAAATAAAAATGTATTTTTTTTTCCTGTCTTAATCAGTGGAAAGAGGCAGCTATGAAAACCCAAACATTTCTTTCTTACTATCAATAGAATCAAAGAAATACTATCATAGAATCAAAGAATACCATTATAGAATCAAAATACTATCATAGAATCAAAGAAAGATTTGGGTTAGGGGAGTCCTTAGAGAACATTCAGTTCTAACCCTCCTGCCATGGGCAGGGACAACTTCCATTATCCCAGGTTGCTCAAAGCTCCATCCAATGTGACCTTGAACACTTCCAGGGGTAGTACAGCCACCACTTCTTTGGTCAATCTGTTCACCACCCTCACAGTAAGAAAATTCTTTATAATATCTTATCTAACTCTACATATTTCAATTTAAACCTGCTACCTCTTTTCCTATCAGCAGATTTCCCGATAAATCATGCTTCCCCAACTTCCCTGTAGGCCCCTGTTAAGTACTGGAAGGCCACCACAAAACCTCATGAGGTTTTTAAAGTTGAACACTCCTCTACCCACAGGACTGGAAAACCAAGATGGCCAATAAAGTTCCCACAAAGCATTTTTCTGACATGCTCATTTATAACCCAAGCTAGCTGATTTACATCTCAATTTACATATATCCCACAGTGCTTCATTCCATTGATTAGACATCAGTGCATTTACATTTCCATCACTTCCACATAACAGCAGTGGTAGGTCACAGTGACCTTACAGATATCTTGTCAAAGCCTTTTGTGTCAAAACAGCACAACCTCAGAAATGCACTATCAAAACATCCCCATCATCCAATGTCAAAACAGCTTCATCACAGAGCCTAAGCACATTCAGATCCAACAAATTAACATATCAAGGCTCTATGGCTTTAATATCCAAGTAAAAAACAAAAACCTAATGCCTTCCCTGTGAAAAGAAAATTGTTCTTACTCCCATTTCCCACTGCTAATTAACAAAGTTCCTGTCTACTGGGGTGTCTCTGGAGTGACTGCTTTTTTTTTTTCCTGACAGTGTCACTGAAGTGGCCAACATTTTCATTTAGTCAAACTTGCAAAAAGTGACTGGAAATGGTTTCTGGGAACTTGGCCTCAGTGATTGTCAAGGCAGTAACATTCCTGCCTAGGTGCAAGGCTATTCAACAAAGTGAACATCACAACAGAAAAATTCTGCAAACAAAGCCAATACAGAGTTCTGGACCATCTCCTATTGCATTTAAATCATCTCATTGTTCAATTTTCAGGCCAGACCTATCTTAGTGCTTGGTTTCACTGCAAGTGACTAGATAAATTGGTAAGGGAAAAGCACACACTACTTTTCTCTCTCTCTCTCTTTTTTTTTTTTTTTTTTTTTTTTAAACTTAAAGGAAATAAGATAAACCGCCAAGATTAAATCTAACTGTTTAAAAATCACAGTCTCAGTGCTTCTCTTGCCCTCCTGCCCATCTGCATACGAGGCAGAAAAAGTATGCATAACCACACAGCTTCACACCACTGCAACTGAATCCATGTGAATCCCATAATTTGAATTTTAAAACCTCTCAGTCCCTGCTTTGTTTATTAGGGAGGTTTTTAGGAGCCCATCCCATCACTGGACAGCATGCTTAAGTGCATACATAAGTAACATCCAAATATATGGGCAGTCAGGACAGCAATGTTTGGTGCATCCTTGGATTAGGACATGCATAGACAATCCACTGGAAATGCAATATTACACTCAGCTAATCTGGTGTGTCAGCACTGCAAATATTCATGTTTGGGCAGCACTCACAATTTCAGGCAATGACTTTCTTAATAGGTAAAACATTGGAATACAGAATAAATAAATATAAATCAGGTGCTTACATCCTTCCCATTATTTTTTTCTTCAGGACATTAGCTAACAACCAAAGCAATTAAATTTACAAGCAAGAGGAAGGTCAGAGGCACTCAGCTCTTAACTAACTGACCTTGTAGTGGAGACACCGTGTCACAGCCATTAGCACTGGGCCAGGATCTCTTGCATTTTCCTCTGCTTCCCACGAGTCTTCTCTGTGGCAGCACAGGGTGAGACCATGAATTCAGATTGATTGTATCAAGGCAGAACAAATCAGAAGCAGCAGCTGAAAATTTGCAGAAACAGGCCTGACTGGTGCATTGCTGTAATCCCTAAGAAAAGCAACTGGGGGTATGACCACATACCTTGATTTTGTATAAACTTCTTTTATTCAATTTTTCAGATTTGGTTAATTCCAAAAATCATTCCTTTGAAATACATGATTTTTTTTTTTTTTTTTCATTATAGATGTCCAGCAGTTCCCATGTGAGCTCTGTCCTTAAAAATAATCTCAGTATATAGGAGATATTCCCTCTGTTTTGAATGAGAAGACTTCTTCAGAATTCATGAACTTCTTGAGTGTGACAGACGTGATGAGATAGAAAAACAACTCACTCTGCTATAATTGTGGCCTTTAGTTTATACTTAACTATGCTTTGATGGATTGCTACATTTATTCATACTTTACTTTCATTTTCTAAACAGTAAAGTAGTGATTTGAAATCTGTAATCTGAGGACTAATCTCAGGATTTCTATGGTCAGTGTCACAGCAGTAAAGTCTCTTAATGTTAACACTTCTTATTTTCATCTGCTTGTCAAAGTTCTTCACCAGAAACAAGATATGAAAAAATAATCTAAAGTCAAGGCGGGAAGGGCTTCAGATCTCTCTGGCAGAAACTTCTGCTGCCTGAGAGTTGGGAAGGGAACAGGAGCTGTTTTTGTAGGTTGATATGACCTGAGACAGTCAGATGAAGTGCATATGTGTGCAAAAATCTATGTTGAGGAAGAGGAACACTGTGGGGCACTACTATACAGAAGGAAAAAGAAAAAAAAAAGAGAACTGAGGTGGTTGGGTAAGGAGTCAGAAGAGAAACATGTATGAAAGAATAAAAAGACTTCATGAAATATAAAGCAGGGCCAATTTGTTCCTACAGAGCTTTGATTCCACTCAATTTTTGCTATCCAAAGAAGGATGGCTGAGAGACCTGAGCAGGCTTGGCAGGAGGGATGGGAGGAGGCCACAGGGCTGCATTCCCAGGACTTCCAAAGAAGGCTGCAATGGCTGCTAATTGTGAAATGGTGAAAAGCTGCTGGTACCATGGAGCATCCCAAAGAAATACTGAGAGAAAAGCTGCCTCAAAGGATATCAGGGACAGCAGAAGAAGAAACATATTTAAAATGTATTTGATCACCTGAATTCTCTGCAAATATAGAGCAGGAGCATCAAGCACCCTCTGTGGCTGAATCACTTGGGCCCAAGGTTTCAGTCACTCTGTCATAGCTCTGAGGCTGCTGCAGAAACATCAGCTGCTCACAGTGATGTGCCAGACTGCAGAATCGGTCATGGAGATAAGAAATCCTCTTGGCAGCAAGAACCTGGCAAATTGAAGAGATGCTTTCAGCATTCTTACAATTCATGGCATAAGTTACTTCTACCAGAATTCATTCCAAGCAGTTGAAGGGCTCCATACACAGGGCCCAGGGTGAACATCAGTTCTGCCACAAAACACTTTGGGATTCACTCTCCAGTCAGAGGGCAGCTGCCTATGACATAATCACCATGACCAGAAGGTGGGAAGCAACTCTCAGAATAAATGAACTTTCAAGGTCCAGTTTAGATATGTTGGTGCAAGTTGCAATGGCTCCTTGATTTGATCATTAATCTGGAAATATAACTGAGAAAATTGGTGTCACCTCTCTCATCATGCCACGGGAATTATTCCCGTGGAATATAAAGTTGGGCAGAATTCCAGGTGGCTGGCCTTATGGTAGTAAAACACAGTCCTCTTGTTTAAAGGGGTGCAATGAGCTGTTTGCTCTGCCCACCACTTGGAAGCAACAGTGATGACATGATGACATTTCCACATGGCAGTTCCCAGCATGGGGAACTGTGCTTGTGTGTTCCTCTTGGAGAGTAAATCACACTACCACACTTTACAGAGCCACAATGTTCCAAAATACTGGCAAAGGCAACAAGGGACAGAGATAAACTCTTCGGACTCTGCTAAAAAAATAGGGAAAAACCCACAAAAACTTAAATCCTTAACATGTTCCAATGGCATTCCACCATCACAGGTGTTGCAGGCAATATCTCCTCTAGTTTGATATTTTAGCTCAGCCTGCTTAAGACTTCAGAGGCTGCACTGACAAGCAAAAAGTCTAATTACCATGTTTAGTTTGCTCCTTTTAGCATGCTCTGCGGGCTCTGTCATCATTTCACTGTGACAAGAAGTTGGGTGGTTTTTTCCTTGTAGCAAGTTCTTCACTATTCTTGTTAAAGAAATACTGCACCAGAGATTCCTTTGATTATTTGGTGTTTAACTTGCCATTAATGCTGTTCTCCTTTGAAACTTCTTCCTCTGTGTTTACTTTCATACATCTGGTGGAGAAATGTATTTGCTTTTTTTGTTTGTTTATTGTCACACACAAGAGAAGCATACATAAATCAAATGCTTTGTCCCTTGGGCTTTACTTGTCTTGTCTTTGTGCTGTATCAAAAATTTCAATAAAAATGTTAAGTAATAATCTATAAGGACATGAAAGTGGAATGTGTTACTGTGACAAATTGCTGGGAGTTGTATATAAAATAATCTTTTGGAGAAAGAGATGAATTCTCATTTTACTTAATTTCTTCTTTCTTTATTTCTTTTTTCAACTTGAAGACTAAATAATTTTGATTTACTGAATCATATATTTGTGAAGCACAATCTCCTAACTGTGGTAAAGATGGATAAAACTCCTAAGGAATGTAAGAGATCCAGTTGTATCTAACATGTCCTCATTTGAAATTTGATTTCAGTTATTTCTTCTAATTGTTACAAAAGATATATCCTAAAAACCACGGATGCTTGCTCTGGCAGTAGACAAGAATAATCATAAAAGAGATATCTTACTACCAAAAAAAAGAAGTAAAAGGTCACCCAAGTGTATATTATTGCAGATTGCACATCAGTGGGGCAAAGAACTGCAGTGTGCAAAATATTGTTAATGGAGAAAGGTATGATAAAGAAGGGAAGGATGCAGAACAATCCTCAACCTGTAAAGATATGAAGTGAGAGAGGTGGGAAATGAGAAGCACTGAAATAACTTTGCATTTTCTGCTGTGAAATCAAAAGGCCAAAAGCTTAATCACACTGTCAGTCAGTAACCAGTCTAGTGCAACAGGGAAAAAAAGCAGAGATGAGAATGGAAATTTTAACAATGGCACAATATCTTATAATTTTTTGGATCTTTTCAATTCATCCAACTTTCACCTGACTCTGTTCCTTCCAGTGTCTCTCTTTTTGGGGGGTGTTCTTTGTGGTTGCATGCATGGCTTTATGTCATCTGGAGCACTTTTGGCTGAAAGGTGAGATGGCTTTTCTACCCCTCTGTTGTTCTCTCCATCCCCTGCCTGTATCCTGTCTGCACAACTCCAAACCAAATCCATTCCCACTTTCATGCAGCACTGTGGCCATGGCTGCATGTGCCTGAATCATCACAGAGCAGGTGTGGCAGTAGTGACACTAGAGTTGGCTTTTGGGATAACAGCAATAAACCTTGCAGAGCTCCTACTGATAAAACCAATCTCTTTTCTGTGATATTAAAATCAGAGTTGATCACCTAGTTCCTCTTTGTTTTTCTTTTCAGAGATTAAGAACTGATAAAAAGACATTAAACCCTATACTGGATATTATGGGAACAGTGGATTCTTATCACTTCAGCCATGCTTTTGATAAAAACATTTATATTGTAGAGGTTATTATAAACACTACATCTATTGCTTTTCTGCTGTGCTATACACATTAAAAAAGGGACTCAGCCAACCAAAAAAAGGAAGTTTTGTATGAAAATGTGTTGCACTAAATACATAAACAAGCCAAATGCAACAAGAAGCTTCTAAGGAAAGTCGCAGCACCAAAAAGTTCTTACAAAATTTCACTCAGATACTTGAAATGAGTTTTCACTGTTTTATATATATATCATTCCTTTTTCTCCTCAATAGCAGGTAGGGGATGTCTTTCTGGGTTTTTGTTTGTTTGTTTTTAAACTATTAGAGATGTCTGCAGAGAAGAGAACTCCCAAGTCCTCTCTGCACTTTTTGACGCAGTTATTTATGGATTTGCTGTTCTGGATGTTTGTGCTTCGAGCGCTTGGTTGGCCATCCAGTTGTCACCAGAAATGCAGTAGGAATAAAGTGTCAAATCTCAGGAAGACTCATATATGTGTGTGTATTTTTAAATGCCTGAATCTTATTTTTAAGCTTTCAGCTTCAAAGATCCACTTACCGTTCAATAGCTGAATTCACACGAGCACAGTTTTAAGCAGAAGAGTTTATTCCTTATTTTGATGTAGGCTCAGTCCTGCTGTTTCATCTAAACCTTATCCCCTGTCATGTTGTAGAGCTGACAGGATGACAAAAATAAAGGCTTTAGTGCTAACAAATTTTGTTTGTTCTCCCTCTTGACTTCCCAAGTGCCACTGCTATTTATTTAGAAGGAGAAGAGATCAAGCACATATATGATATTTAAAAATAACAATCAGCAAAGAAAAAGAAAACATACAAATAAACCAACCAAACAAAACTCAAGCCAAAAGTACTATTTACAGCACTGCTAAAGAACAGGGATTCAGTTGGGGTGATCCTGTGCTGCTTGCAAATTTCTTTACCCCATGAGCTGAGGCTTGGCCTCAAAGGACAGAAAGAAATAATGTGCAGTGATGGTGATGTGTATGGAAGGAATCAATCCCTATTTCACCTCATCACTCAGACTGGGAGGTACCTTTGGGAACATTTGCTTTATTCTGTCCTTGGCTGGTTCAGGCTGTGCAGACAGGCAGTTCAAAAGCAGCCACTTTTAACAGAAGAAAAACATAACATCATTTCTAATGTTACCTGTGATCTTAGGCACAGCTTCCAAATTGCAAGCTTGATGACAGGAGCTGATGGATGCAAGAAACTGCCCTTAAAGGGGGATGGAGCAGCTGGCTTTTTGTGTCTGGGTGGTGCAGCAATTTCTCAAGCCCCATTTTTCTGTACTTTTACAGTATTTGAAAAGAAATTACTCTGAAGTTAATAGAAGATTTGCCATTGACTTCAACGGGGCCAAGACTTCATAAATATGTTTGTTTCTTCTGTTGACTAAATTGTTATTATTGCTTTCAACATGACATCTCAAGGTTGATGCCTGCACCTCGTAAGATTAAATTGGCCTCTGCATTGTACAGAACATAACTTCTCCTTGCTAGCCACTCTGCTCCCTCACAGGGATGGTCAAAGGACCAAGTCCTGCTGTAGCAAGTTATGTTGCCCAGAATACCCTTAACTTGGCAGGATTTTATGGGAGAGGGGATATGTTTTATTGGGGAAAGTGTTGGAGCATGAGTGTGATCAAATCTTGAATTGCATAAGCTCTTCTGCTCTGATGAGAGCAGGCATTTCTCATATCCTGAGACAAAGATCACGGGTATTTACAAAATCACAGCATATAGGGCTACACTCAGGATGGAGATGGTCCTATTAAAAAGTTCTATAATCAAATAACTGTCAGTCTGTTGGAAGAATAAAGGGGGAAAAGCAGGGTTAAGACTGTGGAATAGCCTTGCAGTCAGAGAAGTCTTAGACTTAAACCTGTGAGCCGAATTTGGAGATCATCTTAAAGAGAGACAATAGATAAGGCAGATTAACCCTTAAATTATTGCTTGCTGTGAGGAGCAGTCTGCAGATCAAAGACTTCAAGTCATTGGAGAAGTTTCACAAACAGCCCCAGAGACTGAGGTGAGCTGGTACTGGCCCTAGTTAGCTCCAATTCCCCAAGAAAATTGCTCAGTCCTAAGGACGGAGAGGTACTTGGCAGCAGCAATCAATATGATGCAGTGGTTCTTTGATTGCCAGACAAAAGTTCAACCACAAAATTTTAATGCAGATTCTCAGAGCAAATGTTTTAGAAATTTCAATTGTGTTAAAGAGGATTAACTAGAAACATTGCCTTAAATTTAAAAAAGCACAGGTATATAGTAGTTGGCTGGAATGTATCTAAGTCGATGTTATTAAAGCTGCACTTAGAGGCCACTCATTTATTTGAAAATACTTTTGTGGTGGGACAATATCTTAAGACACAGAATTTAATTATTAAGCCACAATAGAAGTGTTCAATTTGCTTTTCTCTCCTATTACTCATATTATATATAGAACACAAATTGATTTGTCATTAGTATCAATTCCTGGAAAGGCTCAGATTCCCAGTGCAGTCAGATTTGTTTAGCAGACAATTTATTACTTTACCTATACTAAGCATTAATATTGTATTTGTACCTCTGTGTCTACCAAAGGAAGTCCAATCTTTTGTTCCTTGTACTTACTGGGGTTTCAATTATTTTAATGTACATTCTTAACTTTTAATAAATCAAAGAGAATTGTCTACAACTACTAAACCCAGAACAAAGTGATCAACTTGGCTGTTTCACTGCCCACGCTGCACATTTCGACTCTGTTCACTTCACACTTGTTTCCCTGCAACTCTCCCATAAGGAGAATGAAAATTTTCAAGGAAGAAATAAAGTAATAATTTATCAATAGTAAAAATTAAAACTTCCATCTGTGGCAGTGTGCATGCCATGAAGTACTATAATGCCCAATAGTGTAATCTGATTGTGTTGTAAAGTAATTATACTTAAAACTTTTCATCTTTTTTATCATCCTAACATGCTGCTGCTATCTATTCTCCTCATACCATGGAATATATAATGACAATAATTATGGCAGTTCTAACTGATAATGATGCCAGCAACAAAATCAAACATGACTTCCTACAAAATCAGGCTGAAATTCAGAGCTGGATCTGGGCAAAATTTTTTGCTGAAAGTCAATAGGAACTTCTTACAAAATAGTTATCCAAGAGTAAATTTTAGCCCTGGTATCAGTAGCTGTGCTGTTTTCTTTAGTTTCTAATTAAAAGTTCTGCCTTTAGTTTCAGCCAATCTTATAGCTGCACAACTCTTCTTAGTTTTGGATATTGTCATCATCTTATCACTTAACATGAAATTTTCCAAACTGCTTGTGTCTCCTTTGGACTAATTTTTCATGTGGATTACACCTTTGGGATAAGGGAGAGGGGATTTTCAGACTAATTCTTTTAGGTGTTTTGAGGGGCAGGATAAGGCTTTTCCATTGTTTGGTTGAAAACCTCTAACTTTTATTTTCTCTGCAGAAACTTGGCAAAGTGACAGCAGCAGCAGATGGTACAGAGTGGGAAAAGAGAGACAGTCACCTTCACGTAATGGACACTTCAATGTTATTCCATGAAAAAGATTCACAACCAGACAAGTTTTAACTTCTGGAAAATCTCATTTTCATATGCTAGATGAGCAGTTTTTAAAGGGGGACAAGGAAAAGAAGGCAGCAACACAAGCAGAAAGCACAAAAGACCTTCAGAGGGGAGAGCAGTTGTTGGGTAACAGCGGAAGACAGTGACAGAGGCTGACAGCAGGGTATCAGCACAGCCAAGGAGCACATAAACATTCTGAGAATCCTCTAATAGTTTCCCTTAAAATCCCCTTCACAGATAATGTGAATGAGAAACCCAGGGAGGTGAACCATGAAAGGCTCTGCTGGGTGAACTGTCTGCTGGAGGGAAGCATGAATGAGATCACGTTTTATGGCCACATCCATTTTGTCCATGACTGATAACCTAAGTGGGGCAGAAGTTCTCAGCATGGGAAAAAGCAGCACTCCTGAGACACCTTATCAAAACCCAGACTTTGCTGTCTGAGTGGAAGGGAGATGTCCTCTGGAGTGATTCAGTGCCTGGTGACTCTCCTGAGCACACTTGATAAATCCTCATGCCCACGATCCCTCTCCTCAAAGCATGAACCCATCTTTACTCTAGAGAGAGGGACTGGGAGCTCCTGAAAAGGAGCTGGGGGCTGTTCAAATACCTCACTTTTTGGGCTGTGAACTTCTGTCCAGAGAGCTCTCATCAGGAACTCACACATCTTAACAGGGTTCAACACTCTCAGGCAAGAGGTCTGGCCCCTAGGGCCAAAAACATTGGAAGTGCTCCAGAAAGGTTTTCCCAGCTTCTACAAGCAGTACAAGCTCTTTGCCCTGTGTTAACAACACAGTGACAATGTTGGGACTAACCTTGGCAGCTTGATAACATGCTGTACAGCACTACAGGACCAAGTACTGCCTGGGAGGGCAGAGCAGCTCCCATCAACATCTGATCAGCTCCTCCCCATGGTGTTTGCTCTGCTGGAAACCTCTGAGAGACACAGGCAAAAGTGCAGGGCTTTTTCTACTACATTCCCCTCAGTACCACCTTATAAGACATCCTGGGATGTTCTCACATACACAGGGCACCTGTCTCTCCCTCAAAAATCTTGCTGAAGACACAGATGAAGCACCATGAGGGCCAAGTGGCAGAGATGCCTAAAGTCAGGCCCAAAATTCCCCTGGAGCTCCTGTTTTTGAGGTCAAAATTGATCATCTGCTGGCAAGAGTACTTGGTGTGCATTCATTTTTGTGCTATCAGGAGGTATACAATAACAATTTTACTATTAGCTGTTGATATGAGGGATTTTGATTACACAAGCTACTATCACCATGCTGAAGCTGGATATCTGACTAAATCAAATAAAATGTTCTTTCTGTTGTCTCTTGAAATGCAGGTTTTCCATTGCTAATTTTTGCTATTTCTTTTCTCTGCTATTTTAATTTCCCCAAAAGCCAGTTTCTTGTAAGTGTAGTTCTTTGAGGTTATTAAAGTGGGACTCACCATTTGCAAATATTACAGTTAGAAGCTTTACAATAATATTTTCCAATATTATGGCTATCACAGACTGAAATGGCTCCAAAAGAGTCTAATTTACTTCCAAAAGAAGTTTAAAGTATGTTTTAAAAGAATTGTGATTTTTTCTTGCAGAATATAGCAATAAAATCATACAACTAAGAAAAGAAGAGACAGAATCACAAAGCAGTCTACATTAAACTAAAACAGTTTTAAAGATCAACACAGTAAATTTCTTCCTGACTTTGAGTCCCGAACATGTCTCAGTGTTATAACTTTGATAACTCCTATCCATGGTTTGGCTGTCATTCTTTGATAAAATGTTAGTGTTGTGCTGTCATTACACCTCTGTGGCAAGGAATCACACGTTGAGAGAGAGAGAAAAATGACATTATCAGGAGCCACTATCTCAGAATCTGTTTCAAACTTGTATACAAAGCCATTATGACACCCTGCTCTGGCTGGTGCAGTAATGTTTTACAGCACAATTCCATCTGCAGATGTTGCCAAAGGACAATATTCTTCTACATTGACTAATGCATTTCCCTGTAAATAACCCTCTGATTTTTGTGGGACCTGATGCTGCCTCAGATGCCATTCAGCATGAATAAAGGTGTCAGAATATGGCCTGGAGTTATTATCTGTATAACCTAAACCTTAGTAAAGCAATGAGATACCCAGATTAATGGCTAATGCCTGGGATGATATTCCTATCTTAACCCTTGCTGTCTGAACAAAGTGAATAATAACATGCTCATGGTATGTCATCAGCCTCTGAAATACACTTGCAACAGTATGAAATTTCAGAATAAATATCTGCCTTCATTCTTTTTTATTCCCCTTGTGGGTTTAAGTCAGTTCCCTAAAATATTGTTTAATATGATTTTAGAGATTTAATAGCATCTATTGACCAAGAGAGGACAAAAGTCAGTTCTCTCCCCAGCTTTTTCTCTGTAGGATAAATTTGTTTGGGAGTGCTTTTTCTTTTTAGTCTTATGTTAAGAAACTTCTTCTCAATTATCTTTGAAGCCATCAAACAGCTTTTCCTAGTTAATGGAAGGTCTTTAATGACACCTAACAACAACATATTCTGTATAATACTTTGGGATGATTTGAATACAAAAAGCATTACAGCAAGCTGGATTCTAATTTTATGCAGTCGTGTACAATTTTACACACCAGCTGAATTACTAATAACAGCAGTCTAGCTCACATATACACACCATGAAAAAAAACCAACAAACTGGTAATTATGTTTTTGTATAATTTTAAATGGTATGTGGACATAAAATAAGCATGTATTTTAATGATTCCATAAAGTACTCCAGAATATTTCTGAATATTCTAATAGAAAAGACAATGAAATTTACTTTCATTCCTTTGGTACTTTGAGGTATTTCACCATTATCTCTGTGGTTATTTTTTCATGTTTGCATAATTATTTAATACAGCACAATCAAGGCAGAAATGATGGCCATGTCCATAGTTCAGCAATCTGGGTTTCTCATTGCATTTACAGCCAATGTGTGCAAATAAAAGGCCAGAGCAACCTAATGCCAAATTCTGTGTTCATAAATTCAGTTTAGGACCAAAATTCTCTCTTAAGTGATCAAAGACAATGAGACTTCCAATTAACAGCAATATTAACAACACCCCAAACAGCCCAAGTGTTCCCCAGAGAAATGTGCATTTGAAATGCTGGCTTAGGGCTATAGTCTACATAATCTATATAGGAAATGCATTCCTGCATGTGGGCACAAAGTGGATTTTTGAGGAGGATGACTGGGTTTTAGGACAATAGGACAACAATGCAACTTATGACTATGCTACCCTACAGTTATGCCAAGACCCAAACAGCCGAGAGTAGAAGTTGAGAGTAGAAGTACAATTCTTGATCTTCCTTGGTCAGAAGTAGTTTCAGTTCATAGCTTTGCCCTCCCTCTGTGATGGTCCATGCAGACAGATGTTCACTAGTCTGAGGCAAAGAAACACTTCATTGTCACCATCCTACAAAACTATCCAAGATTCAGAGGGCCAAACAGACAATAAAGAGGAAATGAAGACAATTGTGATTCTAAGTATTAATGAGGATGATTATCTGGTAGGAAAGCAATATAAAGTGATATTTAAGAAAGGAAGTCTTTCATTTCCCAGATGGAAGACATATTATTAAGTTATTCAAAAATTAGAGACCGATATAATTTCCTCTGGTTACAGTTTTGAAGTGCCCATCACTGCTGTAACTGCAAAGGTAATGGATTTGGTCAGCAGAACAAACTTCTCAAAGTGTGGAAAATGGTCTTAGGATATGGAATGGTTGCCATTAGCTCAGGTGTGATGGCTGTGCTGCTGG
>WEIU01019863.1:61691-98658 GCA_013389925.1 Aegithalos caudatus | reverse complement strand
TGCACAGACGGCACAGGGGGAGACCTGGGTGCGGGCGGGGGCACTGCCTGCGAAACCACGACACTGTCCCGCCCCCCAGCCCCATGGGCTGGCACGGGCGGGGAGGGGACCCTGGCCGGGGCGGGAAAGCGCACAGGGTCGGTCGGGCCGGCCCCTGCCACCCCCCCGGGAGTGTCACCACCCCTTGCGCACGGTGGAGGTGGCAGGGAGAAGGAGGGGCCCGGGACTGCCCCCAGCAGAGTTCCTTCTGGAGCTCTGCAGCCCACGGAAGACGTGTGCCCCCCTGCCCCGCACAGGGGGAACTGCTTGCCGCTCAGGTACGAGTTTAAATACGGGTCATCCGAAAACCCCTCTCCGGTGGCTTCCACCGCCCGCGCATGCTCGGCGGGCAGCGCAGGCACAGGTTCGGCTCCCTTTTGAGCCGAAATTGGTGCCCCGGTTCCCGGAGCCTCTCCTGCCCCATTCAGGGGGTGGGCTGTCGAAACCCCGCAGTTCAGGCAAAAAATTATTACAGAATCAGGACCCCACTGAGGGGCAGGACGATCCAAATGGTCCTCAGCACCCACCAGTGCTGGGAAGGCTTGGGGGGAGGGCAACTTCCCCCCATCTGGTCACGACTGTGGAGCTGGCCCGGGAGCCCGCGAAGTCCTGCCCTCTTGCTGGCCGAGCGGGGCCAGCGGGCTGGGAGAGACCCCTGAACCCTGAGGGTCCAACTCAAACTCCAAGAAGGAGCCATCCCCCAGCGTATGAGCCAGTGGGGGGGATGGGGGTTCCCCCTCATACAGGATCTCAAGATCGGGCTCGAATGTGTCTTCCCTATCTCGCTCAATATTTTCACCCACCCCCAGGGCAGGAGAGACACCCCTGACACTCCGCGTGTCTGCAGAGACATCCGAATTAGATGCTGTCTCCAGACATCGCAAAAAATTATTAAAACATTTCAGTTTTAACAACAGCCTCGCCGTATCTGCATTCCAGCTGACAGAAAGAGATTCATGGAGAACGCCCCCAAAAAGCGACCAAGCCTCCGCAGAAAATGCATCCCCAGGTTCTGGGAAGCACCCTTGATCCTTACCCAACTTATAAAGAATTTTAAATTCCGTTGGGGCAATAGGAGCATTTTTCTCCCGAAGAAGATCCTCCCAGATCTCCATTACCATTAGGCATTCCTCAGAAAGCAGAGGAGTTGCCATCCTTACCCAATTTAAGATACAAAGCCTGCAGTCTCACAAGAGGAGGTTTCTTTCCAGACCTCACCACTATCGTCCTATAGTCGGCGGTCACCAGATGACGCAGTAATGCCACGATGAGATGCAACAGAGATGACAGAGTCAGAGCGAGAGGAGAAAAAGAGGAGTTTACTTTTTTGATCTCACCTTATATACATTTCACAGAAATGGACCACATTGGAAGATAGACGTTCAACCTTTTCAATTCCACTGGTCTGAGAAGGTGTCTATCAATTGTCCCTCCTAACTGGAGGAATATAAACAATAGTATTGTTTATAGAAAATGTGTGAGAAACTGACTCCTAAGTATGTAAACAATCAGAAGGCTAAAAATAACAGAAAAAGAACAAGGCGACAAGGATGCATAGGACACAATACTGTTTGGAAGGAATGAAGACCCCCTGGAGTGAAAATGGACAAGTGTCGAAGTGTGCAAAATCATCTTTTCATGGAACATCACAGACTGAGACAAAGCTTTGTGCTTTTTTAATCATGATTGCTGGTCTGGTTTCACCCTAAGCCTTATTAATGTTCCAGGATGTTGTTGTGCCACTAAATGTGGGAAATACAGCATACCTTGATGCTGGCTTGAAATGTTGAAAATGCTTCCCTCTGATTTCTCTGTGGGACACATTTAACCTGCTCCATCCCTCCCAAGCTGCTAGGGTGGAGCCCTGTCTGGTGGCTCTGCTTCTGCTCTTCCCCTTGGCTTTCTCGTACCCTTCCCTGCCTGATCCGTTCATGTGTTCCCAACTTCATGTTGTCCAGAGTTTAATTTTTGTTTAATATCTTCATTCCTTTAATGACAGCGGGAACCGAAGGCTGTTCTCTGTGGGGGCTGTGGTGCATGGCTGTGCTTGAGGTAATGAGACTTGATGAAAACCTCTTGTTACCGTGGCAAGATTTCTTCTTTCTCTGTGTTTAAGAAGAAAGGGGGGGGGAGGGGGAGGAGGAAAAGAAAAAGTGACAGACCCTGCTGGGTATATTAATATATTTTTAATGGCTTACATGTGGCTAGCTGAGGACTTACTTGTCCAGGCTGCGAAAAAAAGGTGGCAACACGTTATTCTTGTGCACCTTTGAGCTCAGCTGGGAGTTGAAATGGGAGAGAAGGAGGATTGAGTGAAAATTTCACAGAAATCCTGTTGATAAAAATGAAATCTCCTAGACACAGAAGGGATTGGCAGGAAAAGAAAGATTGGATCCCAGATACCTCATCCCCTCCCCCTCCCCAAATCTTCCTTTTTTCTGGAATATTCCACTGTCTGCAATCATCGCCTGTCTCAGACTATGGTATTCATACCAGTAGTAAGGGGAGAGATTTTTCTGAAATAATTGCTGTATTTTTGCAGAGAGATATTTTTGAGAAGCAAAAGGGTTTATGCTATGGTGGCAAGCTGGGGAAGGGAGGGGGCTGGCAGGGGTGCAGGGTGGGGGCTGGGCATTTTCCCCTTCCAGCCTGAATATGCCAGTTAAGCTGCAGGCAGGATGAGACTGGTGGTCAAAGCCGTCTGCCTGGGGTGATGAGGGGTTTTGCTGCTTTCCTGTTTCAAAGGCATGCAGAGCACTGCCGGGATTGAGGGGCAGCCAGGCTGGGGCAGCTGTCAGTTCTGGGGGTCAGGAGCCAGGTGCCTGGGGCAATAGGTCAGAGCAGATACGTGCTTGATGGGGCTGTAAGGAGAGTGAGAGCTGCCAGTGAAACATTAATGCTGTGTAGCTCTAGTGAGAGGGGAAGAGAGCAAACAGCGAGGAACCCTGGCACTTGGTGTGTGCTGATTAGATGGAACTGCCAGGAGAGAATGGTGTTTGTGACATACTGGCAGATGGGCTGAAACGGTTTTGGTACGGTCAGGTACAATGGACTGAGTCCACACCCAGCCAACTGCTGGTGCAGGAGGGTTGGCAAAGCAGTGACACATCTCTCTGTCCTTGTGTTCTCATTCTTTCAAAATCCCAGTCAAGGGTGATAGGTGACTCCTAGGGCAAGAAGAACTGAAAATCAGGTAGACACAAAACTAGGGTTTTCCCTGTTGTCAGCGACTTCTTGTTCCTCAAGAAACAGCTACTGTGCCAGCTCTGTATCTCCCCTGTATTCAGTGACAAGCTCATCTTTCAATGTCCGCTTACAGGAGACCTGTCCACCCAGTGTTGAACCCAGGAGGCTTAGCGGGCCCTTCTCCGAGTAAGGGAGCCCAGTGCATGTGAGGCATCTCTTATCAAACCCATAAAGGCATGCTAGCATCTCTTGAGGCAGGTGTTTAGTTGGGGTCACTGCTGGGAGGATGTCAGGAAGTAATTTTCTTGAGTGACTGCCCAGTCCTGGAGTAGGGTGTTTGAATTGGCAATAGCCCTTGCCTGGCTTCTTGTTTCTGAGTGGCTGGAAAATGTCCCACAGCAGATATGTCTCTTGGTGGCAGCTTCTCTGGGTGTTCCCAAGGCAGCATCCCTACAGGGTCAAAGTTATATTTTTTTGGGGAAATTAATAATTGGATATGTATTTAATTTTGGAGCCAAGAAATAGTGCTAGACTGGCAACTCCTGGGATATCCTTTGTAGCCTGCCCCTGCCAACGTACCAGATTGCTGACTCCCAGCCAAACTGGCCCCTCTGATTTTTTAAGTCTCACAAAAACAGTTTGTGGGAGATTTATCTGAGGATACTCTAAGTGTTTTGTGTTGCAGAAGACTGGAAGTACATATGGTGAGTTACTGATATCTGTCTGAAAGAACAACCCTGACCCAATTGCTTGGCTGATCTGACCATACCCTTATTTAGACTGAAATTAACTTTCAGCTGATTTAGTAAAAATAGGTTTAGTAAGGAAGCAGCAAATCAGGGATACATTTGCATTCTCTATAAATCTGTCCATACGGGTGTTTTATGTAATTTTACCCATTCACCTAAAGTGTTTCAGCTTACCTCTCCTATGTGCCCCTCTGCAGGCAAGACCTAGTTTTTGATGAGTGTCCACTGCTTTCTTAACCCACTCTTCCAGCTGGTCTGAAGTTGCTGATGGCATCATCACTTACTCAGGAGCATGAGTGAATGCAAATTAGCACAAAATAAAAACCAGGGACCCACCAGGCTTCCAGCCCTGTAAATTCTGAGTCGTTGAAGTCCTTCTTTGCTTGAGTACCAATAATAACAGTTGGCTAATAAACTCATCTATTATTATTTTTATTCAAACCTCTTCCACTGATAGTATGCTTATAAAAAAAAGGAAGGATTTTGTTTCTCTCCTTGAGCGTGCTTTCTAGTGTTAGGTATACATTAGTTTTACAGATGATCCAAAGGGAATGTTGTCAATTAGGCTTGTACCAGTTTATCTCCCCCATTCACCCCATCACAATGGATTTAAAAAATGGTACTGTCATCAAGCCTGATATATCTAAGGCTGCAATAAAGAGTAATGTGTACTCTGTTTTAATTTTTTGGAGGCCTTAGAGAACTGCTACTGAGATACAATGGATGTTTCTCTGAGCTCTAATACTTTAATTGTAGGTAAGAGAATTTTGCCTTTCTGCAGCTTAAAATGTCTCAATAAATACAAGTCTTGGTATAGACAGTAGAAAAATCAAGTGAAGACCATCCAGAATTTGTTGTGAGCTGAGTAAAATCCCATTCTATTTTAACAACAGAGCTTTCAGTTTCTCACTGTTCAGGAGATAAAATTTTCTTGGCCCACTGATCTCATAGTCTTTCAGTCTAGAAAATACTTGCATTGCTGGGTGAGATAAAAAAATGGAGAAATTTTTGTCTTTTGATGTTGTATGTTTTAAAAAATACAATTTTTAAAAGATCATTGTAATGTCATCTCTAACAATCTCTGCCACAGGTCTCTAGCTGCACCATACCCTCTTCTAAGAGGCATTCTAAGATGCATTTCCATAGCCCTGATTTTCTGTAGGCATAAGTCTGTACAACATGATCTTCCCACTTTCTAGTTTTTTACTGAGGACACTGGTTTCCATAAAATGAGGCCATTGGGGAAGGTCTTAGAAGATCACAAAGTGTCTTGCTGGTGTTGCATGCATGTAAAAAGTGGGCATGTTATTTCCTGAGGAGGAAGGAGGCATGAAAGGAGTTAGATTCCCTTATGCAGGAAGGTGCGAAGACAAGGTGGGGGAAGGCAGCTGATGTAGGTGCAAGTCCGCCCAGTGAGGATGTCCCAGGGAAGTGGCAGTGAGGTTTTTTCATTAATTCAATAACACTTCACCCCAAGCTCACCCCTTTGCCTTTCCTCTGGCTTCCTTAGCCCTTCCCCCTCCTTGAGAATCTGCACTGGGGGAATTGCAGCCTCTGAACTGCACCCAGCAGCTTGTGGTGGCAGTTGTGGCTGCTGCTAAATCAGCCAGCTGAGCACCTGCTGTCTCCTGCTGAGGGAACTGAGCAGCCAGCTATTTGTTGTTAAAGTGACATTGTCAAAATAAAAATCCTGTTTTAACCAGGTTCTTCTTGGCATTCCTGAATAAAGCACTGGATTACTAAATTTAATTTAATTTAAGAAATCGCATTGGTCTCCCATTTTTAGCAGTGGGATGGCCAAAGGGATGGCCTTGAGCATCAGGTATGACTACCTACACACCCTGCAACCACAACTTCTAGTGCTGAGGTCAATAAATTGACTTCCATGCAGCTTATTAGGTGGGGCTCTTTCAGATGTGACCTTATTAAAACCTGGAGTCCTCTCTGGATGATAGCAGTCCCATGACTGTTTCTTTAATTATAGGGTTGTTGCAGTGTCCTTGACAAAATATCTTTCTTCCCCAGAATATCTGCCAAGAGGGGCATGGGCCAGTCATTCACTGAGTTTTAGATATTACTATAGCATGTTGCTGAGTGAACAGATTCTTCTGAGGGTATCAAAGGTAGATATTTGCCTCATGCTACTGTAAGGGCTAAGGCTCTTCCCTGAAACGGGTATTTGCGTACTACACTTGATTACAATGTGTTTTTGGTGTGATTCCTGTTTTTCATTTAAAAAAACCTAACAACCCAGCTTTCTAAACCCAGCTGTTATAACATTCCATAACCTCAGACTGTTTCCTTCCCTGCTTCTGACCTATTAGTTCATTTTTGTAGTGCTTCAGAGATTTTTCCTTCTCTGTCTCCTCTTGAACTTCCCCCATTCTTCATGTGCTTGGACACATAGCAGCATTGAAACGCCTGTGTAAGCGCCTGCTCTGAGGGGAGTTTAAAACTACTCTGAGATACTTAATATGTGGAAGACAGGACTGACTTGCCAAGACACACACACAGGAAGGAGAAAGGAGTGACCCAGCATCCTCAGGCTGAGATGTGAGCTAGTGCCTGCTCTTCTCTCCCCTGCCTCTTAGCCTCCTGAGGAAGTCAAAGGTTTCTGCTTGAGCATCAGGTCTCTGCTCCTGCTTATCTTCCAGAGTTCTTTCCTGGCTCTTTTTATCCTTGCTCAGAGCATCCTGAGTGGCACAAAGTAGAGAACAGGCCTTTGTTCCTCGTACAGGCTTTTTTGTCAGGAGGGAAAGAGGAGCACTGTGGTTTGGGCACTGTCCCTGGCTTTGGTTCCCCTGTTCAGATGCTCTGCTGTCTGCAAAATGTGGCTATTGCAGCCCACAGGCCTGGGGTATGTTCCTGCTTACAGGCTGCAAAGCACTTGACAGCGGGAGAAAGGAAGACTGTGGATCGAGAACTGCAGAGCTGCTCCTGCCCTGCAGTAGCAAAGTGGAATTGGCACCTTGGGCTTTGCTGGGAAACAAGAGGGTGAGAGCTAATAAAAGATCAGTTTCTAATCTGTTTTGTGGGAAATGCTGAACAGCAGCAGAAGTGCTGGAGCTGCTGATCTACAGTTTGCTGTGGCTTGGCTTAGTCTTGTTTCACATTATAATGGTTTTCTATGAGCTCTGTGTGTGTGTATTAATGAAGGCTTTAGTTCAGTAAAAGCTGTTACCCATGGACGACAACTTCTGGGTTTTTTCACAGATGAATTTTCCTAATATCCTACCTCTCTGTATGCACACATATGCACATGCGTGTGCATTTGGGAATCGTTCAGGACAGAAAGTGCAGTGGAAATGTAAAATACTATAATTATGTGCAGTGTTCATTTCTGATTTTGCTCTGCAGTCAGCTTGGCAAGGGGAACTCTGTGTCTGGGCAGTCTCATGTCTGACCTGATCTATTTGTGCTTTTTTGCATTGTGGTTTACAGTCCTGCAATTGAAACCTTCAAGATTACTTAAAGATGGAATGAGAGTGTGCTTCTACTGAGCTTTGTAAAGGCCATTTCTTCTAGTGCAAAATAATGGGCATAAATGAGTTGACAGTGCTCCTTTTAAATCCACCACTTGGTTCCTGAGGGGGCGGGGGTGAGGACGTAATGTATAGGTCTTACAGGAATAAAGCCAGTGTTTATGCTCCCCTGCGGCTCTGCAGCAGTAGCTCACTGACTGACCTTATTTGCAGAGCTGTGCTGTCAGTTGGGCCAGCCCGCTCTGTGCATGGGGAGCTGAGCTGAACAAATAGCACCAAGTTAAGGGTTCCAACAAGGCTATGGCAGAGACTGCCACATGGGGAAAGGAAGGCATGCTCCTCCATACCTCAGTTGTAAAAAGAGACCTGAGTCTCTCCTTCTCTCCTGTTCATTTGAAGGTGCAGCTTGTGGGAGTGACAGGTTTGAGGAGTTCCAGTAGAGGCAGTGCCTTGTAGTGCTATAGAAAAGCAGCTGGGGGTACCAGAGGGGTGCATTTCTCTCTGAGCCACAGCTGGGCCCATGTACCAGCTTTGCTCTTGAAGAAGCTGTAAGGACTACTGGAAACTCTTGCGGATGAGACATAGAGCTGAGGTTTTGATCAATTGATTGTTAAAGATCCCACTGCACTTCTCACAAAATGAAGGGACACTAACCTCAGTGTCCTGGCCAGATTCCAGTGCATTACTTTCTGCCTGTCTAAAATTTCCCCTTTCCCTCCCCCTGCCGTTAGTCCTGAAGAAGTTATCATTTGCTTCCTCTCTTAATGACTCACGGGTAATGCTGCTGGCACACAACTGATGCTTTATTTCATCATGGTGATGAGGGCATGATCCCTGTGGTTTGGGGTCAGACTTTGGACTGGAAGAGATGCTATGGAAACACAAAGATGTTTGGAGTTTACACATATATACAAAGGCACTGTTGGCTACTGTTCCCTTCAGCCTCTTTCGGAACAGGTAAACAGGTTTTCCAGCTGCATCTTCCAGCTGAATCCAAATCACAAATGTGTGTATGCGTCTTCAGAGTGTGTGCTCAAGCCTGTCTTTCTCCCCTCTCCTTTCATCTTGGAATAAGAAGAATGTGTGAAGCCCTCTGGCTGCAATCCAGGACTCTCCGTGGAACTATAAATCGACCCGTCAGGGAGGGGGAAAGAGATTAATGTTGGCTGTCTTCATTAGTGAGTCCCCAGAGAAAACTGGGTCTGCCATGAGCCGTGAATGAGACCAGCTGAGAGAGGAGGGGAAGAGCTTGTGGTTTTTATCACTGCCTCCAGAAACCCTGGAGGAGTGGAAGAAAAGAGTGTGATAGGGATGGGAGGATGTAAAATGAAGGAAGCTGGCGCTTTCCAGCACATCACTCGCTCCTTCATTGGTGGGCAGGTAGCTGTTTGCTGCTCCTTCGCACCAATCCCTGACCCGTGAGTCCATGTGTGTGGCTGGAGTACTTGGCATGCTAATTGGGAGCAGAGAGGAGCGAGCCCAGTGGCAGTGCAATGCCCTGCCATGCTAAACAAATGCCAGTAATTGCATGCCAAGTACTTTCATTATGTCAGATTTTTCACAGAACCAGAAAAGTGCATTTATCACAAGCAGCATAATTCTTCCTGGGCATTGCTTGGGGGCTGTGTGTGCTTAATTCTCTGCCCCCTCTGCCTCACAGAAAGATGAAAGTAATTTTTGCCTTTTCTTCATTCTCAGTTGCACATAGAGTTTGACAAATAGCTTCTTTGAGCTTCAAACAACAATCTCTTTCTTTGTCATACTATTTATTGTGTATGTTTGCACTGGAGGCTCATGCAAACACATGTATGCACTAATGCACACATGTGCTAATTGTTGTTTTTCCAGGCTGGCAGAGGATATGGAGGCTGCAACTGCAGCTGGTAATGTTTCAGGATCCCTTGTGAAGTCCCTGAGAGCCTGGATTCTGGTGATGCTCCTACCAGTAAAATCTGGTTTAAGCTGGTAGTTGTCTTCCTCCCCCCCATGCTTCTTGCAGTGAGTGATGCAGGTTCAACAGATCCAGGCAGTGATGCTCTTTATTCACCAAGCAGGCATCACACATCATGGCAACACCAGCTATGCGTGCACACTGTTCTACCAGGGTACCTAGCAGTGACCTGAGGGAACCAGGGAGAGGGAGGCCTCCTGCCTGTACCCATGTGGTCTGTGTCACCTCTGCAGCATGACAAGGGAACCAATTAGTGTCAGTTGTGGTGGCAGTTCTTACTGATGGGGACATAGACCTGGCTAAGATGTGAACTGAGACATCATACATCTTCTTACTCTGTCTCTCTGTGGGTCTCTGGGTAGTGGAAGTCATACTTGGGAGCAAGGAAGCTCCTGGGAAATATTGCCAGTGCCTGCAGCCATTCTGGTTTCACAACGTGTGAGTGACCTTTGCAGGTGATTAGGGTTACCAGTCTGCATGGGAGAAATCTCTCCTAAAACTTACAGTTCTCTTCCCCCTGTCCTCTCACTGCTGTATTTTTGTTCTCTTGCTGTTTTCCCCTTGGACATCTGACTGCCCTCAATACCAGCACAACTTCCCATGTTTGCTTTACCTTGATATCCACAGTCCTTTGTAAAATATGGTGCAAGGCTTAGCTTTTGCTTTCAGACATGCCACCAGAGTTTAGACACCTTTGGTGTGGAATTTGTCAGCTTCTTGAAATTGCTTTTTAACTAACCTTTGCAACACAACTGTGACTTGTACTTCTAGGCAGTTAATATTTACTAAGTGATGCTCCTTCATAATAAGTAAAAGTAATACTGGGTTTCTGATATCGATAGAGTTTTTAAAAAATATTTTGTTAGTACCAACCCCTAGCCTATAGTCTCTAGCTTCAGGTGTTCACAGGCAGAACTAGACAAAGAAATAATGGTTCAAATAGAAATGTGGACAGGAGAACAAAGCTGGAGCAGAGGAGCTGCTGTTTACATGAAAGGAGAGCACTCCTGGTGCTAAAAGATGGTATTTCAGGTGAGTCAGCCCCAGACTTTGTCTAAAAGCCAGTAATCCTGCTTTTTCCTAGTTCCTTTTTACAGCTCTCACTATTCCCAGCTGAGGAGCATGCACTGATGTTTTGCCATACCTTGGAAGGAGGAGAAATAAATGATAGTGAATAGAAGGATAACTGCACTATGGTGTGTTGCAATACCACCAGCTATGGTGTTACTGATGAACAAGCTGATGGATGAGTTATTTACTCTATGGTCTGGAGAGAAGAAGTCACCTTTGCTGATGCCTACCTCTGAGCAGTGTGAGGGCTCTGCATCAAGAATAGTATGTCACCTGCAGGAGCAAAATCCTGCTTTTCCTTGTGCAGCTGGATGCCCTTTGGAAAGCTCCAGTTCAAGCCTGATCCTCCTTAGCTTGTGGTATGGCCTGAGGTATTTCAGTCTGTGAGGCAACCTGCCTGCTGAGGTGGAGGTCTCTGCTCCTGTGGGACTTCTGTCCTAGTGGAAGAGTAGAGGAGACACAAGGGGGGGGAATGCAGCCTGCTGTGGGGGAAAGGTTCTGCAGTAGATTAAAGCAGCTGCTGAGGGACTCCTCCAGTGAAGCTTGAAATCAGATTATTTGACAGACATTGTGTTAGAAGCACCTGGCTGGTTCTGTTTGCCCCACAGCTCCCTACCTCTGAGAGAAAACAAGGATTTTCACTGCTCCAGAATTACTTTACTCTCCCCTCTTCCCTTCCTTTGCTATGCCCCAGAGGGTAGATTGCCTGCCTGCAGTGAGCCATGGATGTCTGCTGGAGGTGGAGGGTGGTAGAAGGATTTGGGAACCCCTCACCCCAATGGCATCTCCTTGTGTTTGAGATGGAGAGCTTATGCAGACATGGATTGGTTTAGTGTGATTCTCTTTTTTTTTTTCCCCAGCTCTGATTTTTGTTCTACCTCATTTGCATATTATGGGGTTTTTTTTCCAAGCCTCTGCATCTCCTTTTTGCTTTTTTTTCTTTTTTTAAATTATTTTCTCTCTGCTAAAGATTGCTCCCTAACTCTCAAATGTCCCTCCCCCACCTCACTCCCCCCCAACCCCCCCTGCATTTTTCTTTCATCCTTTGTTCTTGATTGCTTGTGCCTGGGAGCAAAGAAAGGAAAAGGAAAGGATACCATCTTTCTGTGAAATACAGGAGAGAGAAATAGGCAAACAAGCAAAGTTGTCAGCCTGGCAGAGTGAGATTGAATCCATCTCAGGAACACGTTGCACACCTTGAACATGGGATTCACCTTCTCCATTATGCTTTCCATGCCATGTTATGCAGCTCTGGTCTTGCCAGCCCTGGATGGGACTCCCCTGCAGAAATGTTGCTTTTTCATCTGCTCCCCAGAGGGGCAAAAACCCACCTGCTGTGGCTGTGCTGGTTGCTAACAGGGTCCTGTGCACAGTCCACTCCTGGTCCTAGTCCTGCTGTGAATCTGCCGTGTCTTTCTTGCACAGGAGTTAAGGGTAATCATCTGAAATGTGTGTGCACGCTGGCTGATGCATCGCATCTTCTCTCTCCTTCCATCTCCTCTCCCCCTGCATCAGCAGTGCTGCCATAATCTCTCAAAATCAACAGGCCATTACAGTCTGATGTAACTCAATGAGTACTCTGAGACAGAAATCCTGCAGTGTACTTAAAAACCCTAATGCAGAAACACAGTGCTGTCTTGCATTCTCCTTCCATTTCGTTTCCTGGTTTTTAATGTAAAATGAGCATTGTTTCTGTGCATGCACATACGGTTTTTTTTAGTGGAGCTATCCTTCAACCAGCTTTTTATTCCCTTTCAGCTCCCAGAATCTCAAATATAGAAACCGATCTTCCCCCTCTCCAAACTTCTCAATTTTTCATTACCTTTTATGAGCAATGACTTCCAGGTTGTGCCTCAGGAGAGTGGAGGTCACAGAGACCTCACAAAGGCCCTCTGTTTCACCTGCCTTTGCTTGTCTGGCTTGTCCCTCAGCAGTGAACATGCACTTTAGTTGATCAGACCCCATGGGTGGGCCATTCAGGTAAAGATGAGCCATACTGGGTTTAGTACAGCTGAAGTGTCTCCCTAGAAGAGCTTTATGTCAGATGTAGCCTTATATTTCAATCCTCCTTCTTAGTCCCCTTCCACGAATTTTTGTTATAAGCCACATTTCTGCCTGAGAGTACTCTTGAACTTTAATCCTTATTGGGGAGGAGTATTTACTTTCCTGATATTTGCACATTATTCCTGTTTCTTGTAGGACTCTTATGCATCTGAGACCTAGGCTGCAGGCTGATGCAGTGGGGTAGCACAAACTTCAATGTCAAATACCACAGAACTGGATTTTTCATTATTTTGGTTACATGAGATAAACGTGAATGATGGATGAAATTGAGTGAGGTGTTGGCTGGATAGATCATGTTTACTGTCAGTGGTTCTTCCAAGCCTCTTACCATGGCATCTTGCTGGATCATCATTGTGTGAGGTGTCATGGTTCATGTGTTGCTGTGTGGTTTGCTTTATGCCCATGGTAAAGTGCCAGAGACACTGCCCCCATTGTTGGGCCCACTGACCCATTCAGTCTGATACTGTCTTGGGCACTGGAGCTGGCTGTGATGCCAGAGCTGACACGAGGTGTTCTTGGAAAGTGAAGAACTACTGCAGTGTGGGTAATTTGGAGCAATGATCCTAAGAGAGAAGCTGCTTCTTTATGTCTGTCAGTTGGTTTTCATACACTTCGAAATGTGAGCATCTGCACTAGTTTTAACTGATTTTGTGTCTGATACCACTTTGTTATATTTGCAAAAGTCTAATTGAATTAAGATACTGGTCAGTCTGTCTTCTGGACTGTCAAAGGAACTCCATGTGCTTCTATCCTGTGGCTGCAGAGACTGCAATTTGGCAAGTTTCCCTCCAGGGTCATGCCTGCATCTAAGAAATTTCACTTGTTCTCCATGTCCAAGTATCCATGGAGCCTCCTGCCAGAACTGCAGGCACTGGAGACAAAAATGTGGGATCCCTCTGTTCATACTTATCCCATACATCCAGCTAATGTGTTTTATAGTTTATCATCTACTTGTTCCAGTCAAAGCATTACAGCTGCTCAAGCAGCTTGAGCTTCCCTTTTCCTTTACTTTCTCTTCATGCCATACCTTGCACTCCTTTGGAGACAGCAGCTTATTTTCTGGCTTGCTATAAAATCTCTTCTCTGGTACAAAAAGGTCCTGTACAGCTGTGTGACTTTGGAAGGCACTTGCTGACCATTTTGTCATTCCTCTCTCATGTGTCTCATTTAATCTGAAAAAATTTCCCTTTTCCCTCTCTCCCCCTCTTAGTGTTTCTCTTCTCCTTGTATTGTAGATATGAGCACATGAGCCAGTGGGGAATATTGATTAAATGTGGGGTGTTTTTCTCTTTTGGAAAGTGTTAGTTTAAACACTAGTAAGTGTCTTAAGCAGCATTTCATACAAGTTTTGCAGGGAAAGGAATGTGGTGTTGTCCAGCTGCCCAGAATATCCCCTAGCCTGCGAGCACAAAGGCTGTCCTCCGAGCTAGAGCAAAGCCTTTGCTGCTGATGGGATAGGGTGGTAGGCAGAGAGGTTTTTTCATGGCTGTCTTTTATGAAATGGATCCTTCTTCCCAGTCACACCCGGAGATGGCAAGTGGGGAAATGGCTTTGGAAACTGGCTTTCTCACTGGCAGCCAGGATTTTTCTGTGCCTTCCTGTCCTTGTGAGGAGAGGAGTGGGAGGAGAAGCTTGTTCTGGTTGGTGTTTTGTTTCCTTAAAGCTTTGAAAAGGTGTGTCACCTGTGGCAGTGTAATTAAGGCATTCTTACAACTGTTTAGCTTTGGAAGCTGGTTTACTGTAAATTGTTCTTGGAAAATGCCTTCAAAAGATGTTGTAAGGTGAAAGGGCAGGACTGGGTGTCAAGTTATGAATCAGGTACTTGCTGATATGATACACTAAATAGTTGTTTCTCAAGCTGCGGGTTTGTATTAAGTGGTCCTGGCAGTGTTGTGGCTGCAGTATCACTCAGAACATGTGCAGTTCAGGGAAAGGGGAGAAGATAGGCCATCCTACTGGAGGGAAGGTGCTGGATGAGGATTGGACTTCCTGTGGTACAAGCCCAAGCCTACCTCTGCTGATGACATTGTTTAGCTTCTCTTCACCTCCAAAAGAGGATGTGCTGGAGGGCTTCCCTTTGTAAGCTCTGGCTTCGGGCGTCTGAGAGGAAGGCAGAAATAATTTCAAATATATTGAACGCCTTCCGACTGAGCTGGGGGAAGGGAAGCAGATGGAAGAACCTGAATGAAAGCAGTCTTGGACTTTCTCGGTACACCATTTGGAGTTGAAATACATGGCCTGGAGATGGAGTGATACTGGCATTTGGGTTGCAGGTGTCAGATTGTCCATAAGGACATAGCTTTGTGATAGGCTGATGTAAATACAGATCAGCACAGTTACCAAACGAAATGGACCCAGTTGTTTCCCATATTCCTTGTTGATGTTACAAGAATGCTGTGGTAAACTAGCCAAGTAAAGACAACGTTTTCAGCCAGATCTAGTCAGGGAAATGTGCTGAGGGAAAAGAGGCAGGAGGGGCTTCTTTGCCCCCTCAGCAGAAGCAACGACTTGGATTGTCTTGACGTGTTATCTGACAACTTGTTTTCAGCTCATTTAGCTAACTCGTCTGCTTGCTGCTGTTGCCCTCTCCTGTTATCCCGATTTAATAGTACTTTCCAGTTTTATGAGGGTGTGATAAGGCTATCGCAGGCTGGGAAGTGATCCGATGAAACGCGATGAAACACATGAGAGAGAGGGAGAGAGACCTAAGGATAATTTCTGCTGTCAAAACCTCTGCAGGGCAAGAAATGGCATTGGCAAGGGCTGCTGACAGGCGAGAACGGGATGCCTTGGCACGGCTGGGTCCGTGCAGAGCCTTCCAACCCCTCTGGCCCGTTGTGCTGTGCTCACTGTGCGTGACTCAGCCGAGCACTCGCCTTGGTGGCATTTCGCAGTTCGTCTGTAACACAATAGCACTGGACCGCTGCCGCCCATCAATTCTGAAACTAGAGGGGGTGGCAGCAATGGGCAGCAACCTATTGATTGCGCTGCAAATCAGAAGGCTAAAGGAAAAAGCCCGATTCCCAGGAAAATTGCAGGTGTCTCACCTGCTGCAGGCAGAAGAGTCTTTCTGTCACCTTTTCTGGGCAAATGCAGTATTAGTACTTAACTCTCTTGTGTAGAGGGACCAGACTTGGTAGTCTGGAACCTTAAGATCAGTGCTAGTTCTTTCCATGTTTTGTGCAGGCAAATGATGGGATTTCAGCAGGGATGGATTGGGTCAGATAATGGTGCTAGAGGGTTCCATCTTGCTTATAAAGGAATCCCAAAGAGAAACGGGACAAGTTGGCTATTGGAGCTTGTGTGAGCTAGTGTAGAGGAGGGAGAACTTGATTCCTCTGTTTTTTGGATTGATGCCTGTTTTTGCAGCAGAAAACAGAAGATCTGTAACATAGAATTATCCCTCTTCCTTTTGCCAGCAGTGGGTTCTGCCCCAGAGACACCTGGGTTTGGGAATGGTAAACTGGAGAATTTAACTGGTGTCATGTCTGTGAAAGGAAACTCCAGGTAGAGCAAAGGTGTTGCTCAGAGGTGGGATGTGACTGCGTTAATGTGGAACAGATATAAATGTCAGTGCCAGGGCTGAAGAATGCAGTGGAGTTAGAGATTTGGGGAAAATGATTAATTGCTGTGCAGAAGATGGACAGATGGAGAGATTTTGGAAGAGGTCCCAAAATTGCCCCATTTAGTACATATAGGATAGACATCGTGCTGCTCATCAGGCATATATTTTGGACCAGGGGAATTCTCAACAGAATCAAAATCACAATCTTAGCTTTCTTTTCTTTAAAAAAAGCCCAAACAAAACCCAAAATGTGAAAAACGAGGTTCACTTTCTTAGAAGAATTTATAAGTTTAATAAAAAATAGACAATTGTGAGACAAAAAATAAAGCAAAAACAGTTTCTCAGCTGAGGGTGCCTGGCCGAGGGTGCCTGGCACCAAGCCAGCCAGCACACCTCTTACTGCTTCAGATCCTTTGTTTTAAGGATCTTTGTGTTACATATTCAACAGACCCTAATGCATGGTTCAAACAGTCTTTTTGGTTATCATTTTCAGTTTCAACTCCCCCCAATCATTTTATCTGGTAGATTCATCTGGGGTGGCTCCACCCTGTCTGATATCATAGGTCCCATAAACTCTTCTCTCAAGGTTTTGGTCATCTCTGTTTGGGTAAGATACTTGATAACAGAGGATCAATAGCTTCTGGTCAGCAATCTCCATGCAGGAATGCAGGATGACTCTCCCTATCTTATGGTTTGGCCAGTTTAGATGTTACAAAGAAAAAACCTAGTCTTTAATGTTAGCACTATGTTACAATTAGAAAATTTACATTCATCACATTTCTAAACTCTGTTAATAAAAGAAATTATAGTACAACTTTCTCACATTATACATATACCATTCATCTCAATATTTGCAAGAAGCCAACTCCATAATACATATTTATAGCAAAAACAAACAACAACAGCAACAAAACCCTGAAAAACCTGGGGAAAAAAAAAAAAAAAAGAAAAAGAAATGAAACAAAACAACCTGTCAACAACAACAACAAAAAATTCCCAAACCAGACTCATAATTTTGGGGTAATTTTTATATTAATTGAGAAGCTTTTTAGAAAAAAAAATCAGTTAACTGTTAATATCTCTTAGTTTTCTTAGCCAGATATAAACAGGAGTTTCACATAGGCTCAGAACAGATGTAGAGACAACTTGGGAAAAGTGGAATGACAGGAAATTGTGTTGGTCACAACTGAAATGTTCAGCACAACCAAAACACTTGAGCTAGTGAACATTTTTAACAGCACATGTTGCCCTGTGCCATAGACTGTTAATTTTCTCTTACCTGGAGCAGATGAAGAAAACCCCTGGGGATGCGATTTTTCTCTTGTGACTGGAGAAAAGTCTCTATGCACTCCGGAGAGAGAAGACTCACACCTCTTGCTTTCCTGTGTTAGCAGACACAGGAAAGCTCCATGAGGATCATGGCTATACTGGATCCATGTTTGCTTAAAGTGCTGAGGAATGCTGAGGTCAGACAAGCTTCCCCTGCTGCAGTGTGGAACTGCTATAATAACTGCTTTTCTTGCTGTTATAGGCCACACAAGGATGAGATATTTATTAGGCTAATGAGTAAATTATTATTCAAAGCTATAGGATGAACAAAAAAAAGAAAGAAATGTATGTTAACTCCCAACTGATAACAGTTGTAGGATCAGAGTCACAGACTTCTCGAATTTCTAAGTTTTCCCAAGTGACCAGTGCTTGGATGAAATGCAGCTATATATGAGTATGTGGTTATATTCTTAAATGTAGAAATGTATGTATGCATTGTGGTCCTAATATAAAAAATGAGGAAAAAAGCAACCTTACCTAATTTCCTGCCTTTTTCTATGTCAATTCCCATTCATAAAGCACAGAGAAGGGGTGTTTTTGTTTCCTAGGGAGATATTTTTCTTCCCCCCACTAAAAGAAAATGCAGAAAGCTTTGGTCATGCATTTAAATGCTGTTTGGTTTGGTTTGTGGTACAGAGGTCGAAGTGTACATTAGGACATGGCCTGCCTAGTGTACCTGTTTTCTATCACCTCTGCATACAGAGAGGGGGCTTTTAGTAAGTATCAACCTGCTATCCAAAGGCAGTTTTGGATTACAGTTTATCTGGGCTAGATTCAAATCCTCAGGAGAAATACTCTTTAATAATTCAAGCTAGATTCTGCCTGAGTTTTGGAATCTTGCAAATATGTTGGCATTTATGTAATAAACACAAACTTTAAGAGTGTTTCTTTTCCTTGAGGAACTCCTGAGTTCATAAGCTTTTATGAATGTTGTAAGGGCTGAGAATTTGCCACTCACTCCCTCTCCCTACCCCAAAACAAACAAATAAATAGAACCATATGTAGTTGACTTCATCCTGCAAACAGGCTCTTTGGCTACTTTCCTATGAAATCAGCAGGGCTTGGTTGTTGGTGTTTTTTTTTTTTTTTATTTCAACTTTTGAGACATGCCAGACCACTGAGGCGGTGCGGAGAAAGAAAATATTAGCCCTAGTGATGACTCTTAAGTCAGCTGTCAGCTCAGCCCAAAGTATCAGTCATTTTCCCATCACTAAAGTCACTGTAACATGTTTTTATTGCCTTATTCCCTATGTGAAATGAGTTACTGTAGCAAAAGGGTTTTAAAGACCTCCTTTGTTGTTTGGGTTGAGGTGGGTTTTTTTTTGTTGTTGTTGTTGGTTTTTTGCTGTTGTTGTTCAAAATAGAAACATTTAATCATCTTTTTAATCATCGTTTCAGTGTACAGCCAAACAACATTTCTTTCAGTGGCTGTTTCTGGTTTACACTTGACATGAATCTATTTCAATTGGTCAGTGCTGTGATCCAATTCAGACTATGAAGTGGCCCAGGTACAGATCAGGCTGATTCTGAATTTTATTCCATATGATACTACTGACTTGACATGTGGCCTTTGGTCAGTCACATGTAAATTTATCTTCTATTTGTTATCTTTGAAATTAGGGTGGCTCCTGCTTGTTTAATATAGTTGATATTGGTAGAAGGATCTTAATATCAGAGAAGAGGGGACACACCTGGTGACCTAGCAGAATTAGGATAAAGCATCAGAAATGGACCAGTGACAGAAAATGGGAAGTTTAGGCCGAGAGTTACTGGAGGAAGGCTGGTGTTGAGCTGCAGGAATAGGAAGAATTATTCAGAAAGTGAGAGGAAAGAAAATGCTGCAGATCAAAGGAGGAAAGGAAGTGGAGTGCAAATGAAAGCTGTGATTTGGGGAAAGATGGGTTAAGACAAGGAAGAAAGGAAAGGGATGGAATAAAGAAAAAGGTTTGTTCAGTTCCCTTAACTTTGTAGATTATCTGATTTGTACTTTTGAGATGTTTCTAAACTCAGGGCAGAATGAGGCTTGCCTTTTTTTTAAGCATCTGAACACTCTAGATTATCACATTAAATAATTTGGAGTAGGGAGATCTCTAAAATTTGCTCCTTGAGGTCATAATGGTGTCTGACAGCACCCTCCTTTCCCTAGAAAATAGTCCCTCAAACTGTTGTATTAATGGCTTGTCACAATCCCCTGCCAAGTTGTCCTGCTGGCTTTTAAATTACTGTCCAGTTGTTGAGGACAACTTTAACATGTAAAGCATTTAAAACATCCACAAAAAGTAGCTACAGAAAGTTTGTTGTCTGTGGATTTTTTTGTCTTCCTTTACTGTTTAGAGAGTAATCTGCCTGATTTATAACTGTGCCCAATAAAGCCTTTGGCCTTGTTTGGTTGTTCTCTGTGGTGGTTGTCCCCTTTTCTCTGCTGCCAAGTCTGTGTGTGAGGAAGGACTGCTGAGGAGAAGGGATGCAGCCAGGATGGTTTGTGATGACTTGTTTCGGGAAATAAGAGCGGGATGGCCCATGCAGGGTTGAAACAGGGGGGCTGGGGAGTGCTGCTCTTCCTATTGTTCTGCCAGACTGTGTGATTAAGCCAGAAAGCAGCTGGTTCTCAAAATTAACGTTTAAAAGTTCCCATTTTGAAAAGTACTGGTTTAAAATATAATGAAGCACAAGAAACATTAAGACAGATACTTTGAAACTACCTGAAGGCAGATGGATCACTTGAAAATTCTCCCAGTAAAAATATTTCTATTTTCTCTCAACAAAACAGTATGTTAAAGCGTAACCTTAGGTCTCAAATAAGCTTATGCATTGGAATTAATTAGGCAGTGGAAAAGCAGAGAAATCACCTCACCTCTGACCACAGCACTAGTTAAGAAAGTTGTGGAAAATATGGGCAACCACTGCAATCCGGAATTGTAAGAAGGGATGGGGATGGAGCAGCTGCCTTCCCCAGTGCTCTGGTTGGTGTTGCATTGTCTAGCAGCACCCATACCCACTCCTTCTAAGATTAATAAGGAGGAGAGGCTTGTTCCTTAATGCACAATGGTCACTTATGGGAGCCAGGGAAGACTTGCTGGGTATCCTGGTGCTGCTCATCACCACTGGCACAGAATGGGGCAAGTGCTCTGCCCTGTCAGTGGCGTTGGAGGACACAGGGGAGTGTGGTGTCCGGGGTGGATGGACCAAAGGTGCTGCCAGATGTGGCAGCAGGTGTTGCTTTTATCAGAGGTGTTGCGCTTTTATCTCCTCCTTCACTGTTGGCTTATTTCCTTCAGATGCTGACAGCACTGTGAAATCTTCCAGGAGCCACATTTCCCTTGAAAGCTGGGACGGCAGGGGAAGAAATGGGAAAAAAGGTTGTGTTTTTTTTTCCAAATCTTGTTTAGGCTTCTGTTTGCCTGGGTTTTTTCCCCCTGGAGAGTGCCCAGATCACTATTTCAGGCTGGTTTTCGCCTTTGAGATGAAACAGTCAGACGGTTTGAGGGTGTGTGAAATGCTTCTGTATTTTGAGTCCTAATCACTTAGGTGAAAAAGAATAAGTAAATTATATATTGAACTGCTAACTGGTGCTGAGGCCTGGTGGTTTCCATGGCAACAGGGCTGCAAATAGCTGCCTGTGACATCACCAGCACAGCACAGGTAGATCCGAATCCTGTCATTGCTGTTTCCCCCTGAAGAAGTGAGTGCGGCAGGCACAAACACCTTGACATTGCAATTAATATATGCAAATATCCCAGCCACCCCAGTGGTACCTGTCCATCACCAGGGTACATCGAGTTCACCATGAGCACAGCAGAAGTATCTGGGCCCTCTTGCAGGTACTGAGGGGGGCTAGCTCTCCCCACCCCACACTTATCTGCATTGACTACACTGGGGTGCAGAGCTGCAGTGTGAGACTTTTCAGCCCCATGTCCAGGTTGAGGGGCTCAGGTCTTCTCCTTCAGTGGCTGGCAATGCCCCAGTTGCCAGAGCTGCTCCTCTAATTCATCTTACAGCTGCAGTATTGCATGTGAGAGGGGAGAGATTTCTAAACAACTCGGATACCATTTCTTCCTTCTGGAGATGGATAGAAGACCCGGTAGGTTTAGGTTTGGTTTTGGTTTGGTTTGGTTGTTTTGGTTGGTTGGTTGATGTAGGTTTTGATTATGCTGTTTTCTGGAGGATTTGGTTTTATTTTCCCTCTCTCTTTTATCTTTGAAATGCCAGGAATGTAAATTCTGATCTTTTCTGGCATTGCTGAAGGACAAGTGGGAGTATAAATGAATCTATGAATGTGAATGTTTAAAACATTAATTGAAGGGGTGAATGTGGTGAATCTTTAACAAAGGCCATTTCTACTTAAAATATTAATTACTTGTTGAAGTAAATACATCTTCAGCAAAACAACCAGTCTGATTCAGCAGGGTTATTTGATTATTCTGGAAGAGTCAAGAATGGAGGTTCTGCCTGAAGCCTCTTTCACTGCACTGTAGGTACAGGAGTGTCACAGTCCTGTGTGACAGGGACTGACCTTACACACTAAAGCCTGGTTATCCAGAAGCAAGGTGGATTTGAAGAGTAAGTCGCAGTTTAGCTGTGGAATTGAATATCCTTTANAATCTGATTACCTAGCTCCATGCATGATCAAAATCCAGTAGATGTGATATCTTATCTCTTCCTTCCATGTGTTTTTTGGTGTTTGCCTTCAATTTAGTTTTAGCTGTCCTGAGTGATTGCATTTCCAATGTTTTCCTGAGAAGACAAGACCTTATGTCTCCTGCTAAGGTGATCTGTTCTCTTTTCCCCATGCAGCAATGGTCAGGTTGTGTTGAATATTGAGGTGGCACTGAATGATCCTCTTTTTAGTTTGTGCGTCTCAGAGGTTTGTAGACAGTTCACTTCCTGGTTCATTGGCCCTTGCTTAGCGAGATCTCCTATTTAGTCTGTGTGTGTAAATTATTTCTGGTTCTTGATAATGCAGTTGTTGCTCTTCTGCAACCTTCTATTTTGTCATGAGGTTTTTTTAAGCAGGTTTAGCCCGGAGTTAAATACTAGTTTTCTGGTATGGTTGCAACCAAAATAATTTGAGGTTTGTCAGCTCTAGAGACTGCTAATAATACTGTAAGCACATGCAGTAAGTGCAGCTGTTTGCATCCAGCAGTGCCCACCTGTACACAGAAGTAGCTCTGTGACAACAGTCTTCTCCAGGAGACTGCATCCTGCATCTCCTGTGCCTGTGTCACTGCAGTGACTCTGAGTACCAAACACTGATGGTTCAGGTGTGATGGCTGGTTCTCTCAGGAAGGGTCTCGTACTGTCTCTTCCCCTTGGTCCAGACAGATGCACTCTGGATGATGGTTTACATGTAGATGTAAATGCTTATCTGTCATGCAAGCATAAAAACATGCAGTGTTTATAAGGAGAAAAATGACACAGGGCAGTGGACAGGCAGTTTTACTGGGTGCGGTGGCTTTCAGAGTGTTGTTTGCAGATAGGGCACTGCACTGACTTCATCTTATGCTTCACAGGCCAGCAATGACCACAGTTTAGGTGATGCTGTTCTAGGGCTTTATCTATACTAGACAAAGGAAGACAAATGATGCACAGTTTATTGTTTTGTTGTAAAGCTAAATGACATGTGGAAGGGTTTGGGGTGATTTTTAATGTCAGGAGCTGATTCTTGCATGTGCTGCAGCTGTGATTCTGCTGTCAGAGGTGAAATAACTGTCCTGATTTCATCAGTGTAGAGATGCAGATAAATGTACTTGAAGCTACAGAAGACTCCTACCTTTATAATTTTTTTGGAAGCATCTCCAAATGTTACTAGCTCCTTTTTCCTGCTTTGAGGGGACTATTTTAAGCCATTCAAATTATTATGGCTTCCGAGGTTTTTTTTTCTTTCAAATTGGTTTGTAGACAGTTCCCCAAGAAGTGAATAGATATGAATATGAAAAATATTAAGATCTCCAAAACCTTACTGACAAAAGGGAAACCTTACAAGGCATTCCACTGCTGCCATATTCGAGTTAGCTGTGCTACCACTAGTGATAAAGCAGAGGAGTTTGAGATCATCTTTGGTTTGTTAGAGGCAACATCAGAATTTAAAACTGAACACCTACTGCTCAAGGCTTTTGAGCAGTCATGAAAACCTGGTCTTTGTTTAGACACCTTAGTCTTAGCTGAGCATTTAGAAGATGCCTTTCCTACTTAGACATGAAATGATTTTGTATGATATGCTTGAAGGACTACAATCATCAGTTCTGTCTTAAGGTACCTACTGCTATTAACACTTACAGTGCTCCTCATGGTTTCTAACACCTTCTGTCTTTTATGCATCTGTCTTTCAGAAGGTGCAACTTTGGGCAGTTTTGTCATATAGCCATATTGATAGGACAAGAAAGAATGGCACTGCTCAGTGTTCCCATCAGAGTAGTTGGCAAATGCATCTGCCAGGAAGGATTTAGTAATGGGTGTTAAGATAATGAGCCACAGGGAGGTGGACTTACTTTTACTCCTTGCCATCTCTACTTTTCTCCCAGTTCACAATGTCTTCAGAAAAAGGAAAAGCTGTTACTATTGCTGATTGGTCAACTCTTGGCAGAGTTCTTGATGTCTGCAGATGCTGTATGTAATACCCATGCAGTGGTATTGCTTGGGAAGAGTGAAAACCAAGAAGATAGGGGTTCATTGGCTTTAAACCTGAGGCTTGCTCAGGTTTTGGTGGCTACAATCTCCAAAATTAGATGGTTTGTGTTTGGATTTAGGATATCCTCAATTAGGCCTACTGGGGAGAATCCCAGTTGCTGTTTATGCACCCTAAAGTAATCACTTTGTCTTTCCTCTGTCACAGTGGGTGGAAGGGGAAATAGGACCTCATGCTCAGGAGAGAGAGGTGGGTGGGGGATGATCTTCAGGGAATCAGTCTGGCAGCTGGAAGGAGTTGGCCCCCATTTAAAATGGCTGCTGCTGCATTCAAGGGGCCATTTTAAGTGCCTGTTATCCTACTCTTGCTTAGGGCTGTAATTTGAATGAATGTGAAGCCAACAAAAATGTTAGATTCCAATACAAATCTGTTCTGATTTGAGGATTCATCTGAGTCCCAACAATGTGTAAAGTACTGTGGAATGAGAGGTGATACATTGTGGAAATGTAACATATGAATTTTATATTTATTACTAGGCAGGGTGCTTTTCACATCACCATTCCAGTACAATTTTGATTAGATTTTTATGCTGAGCATCGGAGAAACACTGCTTGTGTGTATGTAATTCTCTTTCCTTATTGTGCATCCTTCTCTGATAAGGAGAGATCTGTGCTGATGAGACAGGTTTGACAGTCATTGCACTGTAACAATACAGTTCAGACAATGCCAGTAAAAACTTCCTCTGCCAGTGTGGAGGATGTGTTGACATGGAGCAGAGTGCCACTAGCAGTGGGAGAACAGGTAAGTTTCTGTCTTGCCCAACTGACCGCTGCAAGAGTTTGTAAGGGTGATGGTAGTTTCTGTCACCTTGCTATGTATAGGGGAACCTGTTCAGTGGCCCTCAGTCCATGTATTGATCTCAATTGTCATAAATTGTTGCCTTGTAATGGATTTTGTTTACTCCCAGCATATTCTGGCTCTGAACTAGCATTAAAAGCAGGTAAAATTCATCTGCAGATGGAGTGCTGTCTGCTCTCTCACAGCTATTCATTTGCTTTAGATGGGAAAGCTTCAGGGAAATACCCTTCTCTGTTAGACTACCTTACAGAGTCAGAGTTCTGGGGCAGAGGTAAATCTGATGTGTATATTTATATTTAGCTATTTATGTAATCCTTGTCTTTTGTATAGAGCTTTTTACAAGCACTGGTACATGTATTTCACCTTGCTTTGTGTAAAAAGTAGTACTGTCCCCATTTTATAGTTTCATTAAGAACTGTGCGGTTTGAGATAGTGCAGAAAGTCTGCATTAAAACTGGGAACTAAACCTGCACTTCTCAGATTCTTAGTCCAGTGCCCAATGCTCAGGAAGGATGAGGAAAAAGGCAGGATGATTTTTGTGTTTATTCCAAGATACGTTTTCATATTTTTGTGTTGAATTGGCCTGTGGAGATGCAGCTTCAATGTAGCATTCATTAGGATAATGATCTTGGGAAGGGGTTTAGAAGGATAAAAATGTAGCAGATTTTTGCATCCTCACTGCAAACTGCATTGCAATTGTACTGCAGGAATGCACTTGGCTTGTGGCATTTGGTGGAATCAGAAGATTTGACTCAGTGTGATACTGGCAGAGCAAAACATATGAACAGATGATCACCAGCCAGTTTATTTACTACAATAAGGTTTTAAATTGTCATCCGGGCTATAGTTGTTTGACTTTGTGATCTTTCTTCATTGCAATAAGTAGTAAAATGTTTGCCTAAACTATCAGGAGGTTGTTTGATTCAGTGTTTCTGTGACTCAGCTGGCAAATGGTAACTTGTTAGTTGTGGTAACTCAACTGCTCATTTCTGGTTTTGTAGCTCTTGAACGGATTTTGGTGGGTAACCATTGTCAATGGAAGGCAAGTTAAAGGAAAAGCCTGGGATTTACCTGGATGTAATCATTTTTCTCTGGATAGTCTGGATAGAAGCAGATCTGCTTGTAGAGCTGATGGCAAAAAGAAATGGAAAAAGTTTTGTCTGTGTCTAAGTTGCTGGCCTACTGAAATAAATCTGTCATCCTCATCTGAGCTGTGAATTTTTATATTCAGAATTTTGGCTGCAAATGGACAAAGCAGAAGGTGGTGTTACATAGGTTAGTATTTTATTCCCTATCCTCCCACAGCTGGAATACTGACCCTTTGTGGAAAAAGGTGGAGAGCCTTCCCCTTGTTGAGAACCAAGCTAGGCATTCGGGCAGCCACACATCACTCCATAGCTTCACATTATCCAACAGTGATGTGTGAAGTCAGGTGGCTGTAGCCTACGCAGAATGAACTTGTGGTCTGTGCCCATCCCTTGGGCTGCAGAACTTCTCTATCCAAGGTGTAGAACCTTAAAATAGTCCACATTCAGGGTTTACCTCTCCAGGAGGAAACCTTGCTTTCAGTTTAAAACCACTGGGCACTTACGCTCACTGATGCAAGGAAGTTGGCATGCAGTAAGACAGGGTATGTGTTTATGGCTCCCCTGCTGTTCTTGACTCTTCTGTGTGGGCTTTTTTCATATGCATTTAAGAGCTGAGCTGCTTCCTCCAGCAATGTTGAGTAAGAGTGGCTACAGCATGAATCGGTGTGCAGTGCCCACTGTGCCATCCACTCAGAGCCCAGCTTATTGCTCCCTTCCCAGGGGGAACAATCCCTTGGAAAATGTTTGAATTTTACAGGAGGCCATGCAGGATCAGAGCAGCAGCAAGGTGATAGGGTGGGACTGTGAAGCTGTGAGACCAGCAGGGATGCACATGCCATACCAGACACAGCTGGGATATGTCGGAATTAAATGTGCCCCAGTCAAGGCAGGAACATTGGTGGAGAGTACCTGTGTGGGGATGGGGACATCCTTTTTCAGAGCCAGAAGCCAGGGGAGCCCCTGGATCACGCTGGGGGCAAGTCGTACCAGTAGGACCTTTCCTCTCCCCTGCCTTTGGCCCAGGCTGGCCTTGCCGGAGCCCACAGGGAGGCCGATAGTGCTCGGCAGAGGAAGGAGGGGAGCCAATGCTTCCCGTGATGGAGCACGAGCGGGCATCTGAGCAGCCTCACCACTGCCAGCCCACTGGCTCTCACCGGCCCTTCCTGGCTGCCGGCCTCCTCTCTCCAGCTGCCAGCTCCCCGTCCGCTGGCAGGCACCACATCCCCTGCCCAGGCTGGGAACAGAGAGGAGAGGGATGGGCTGCTGAGAGGACCAGCTCCCTCGGGCCCCTGATCCACCCCAGCAGAGCGGCGGGCTGCTCACTGGCTCCCCGTGTCAAGCGCATGTTTAAGCTTGTGCTAGTCTCCTGGACACCTTCCCGGTGAGTTTTCCAGAGAATGACTACAGATGAAATGCAATTAGACACAGATGGAGGGGGGTGGGGAGGGGTGGGAGATGAGCCGAGTTTGAAAATGGGGGGAGGGGAACGATTAATTGCGATGCCTTGAGGCAGGACCTGCATGTGCGGGAGAGCTGAGTGCGAGGATCAGAGGTCCCCGCTGGGAAACGCTCGCTGGGCTGGGGCCGGGAACCTGAGGAGGTCTCTGTGCTCTCAGCTGCTGCTACCGCCGCTGTTGTGGTTGTTGGAGAGCCAGAGGGAAGCAGCAGGCGTGTCTCAGGGATGATTAATCATGTATGGCAGCAGCGAGGAAGGAGGACGCGGTGCGCAAACGGAGACCAGCACCTCCCCTTAGCCCCGTGCGCCTTTGGCTCGCTGACAGCGATCTCTTCTGCTCGGAAAACCAGCCCTAGCGGAGGACAGCCAGAGGGGAACCGTGTTTCGCCTGAACCAAGAGACCGCTCCTTACCCACCCCATCCTCCGGGAAACGTAAACCTCCTGGGTCTGGAGAAGAATGAAAAAAAAGTGAAAGCAGGGAGTTGAACTAGTCCAGGTGGGAGAAGAGGCAGACCTAACTGAAGGTTTAATTACTGAGGAGCATGGAAAAAATAAAAGTAGGTTTGGCAACAGCAGGCTGCAAGTGCTTCCCAGTTGGAGAGGTGGGGACAGGGCACAGACCAGTCCAGTGCAGATTGTTGTTGCAGGTCTCTCTTTGCCTCAGGACTTGTCAGCCGACTCTCCCTCCACACCCCGGCAATACCTGAAGGGGAAAAAACCCCAACAAATAAAAACATATTTTGACTTTCTTTTGGGGAAAATGTTTGGGGAAAGCATTTGGTTTTAAATCTCCAGGATCTGACTTCCATTGCTGTAAAGAAAAGTTTAAGAAATAGGAACCTGCCTTTTTTTTCTGTGTGTATGTGATTTTTTGTGAGGTCAGAGCACCACGAAAGTTGAGAACCAGAAGGTGAGAATATCAAAAACTTCTAGAGAAGAAGACAGCTAAACCAGGACCAGTGGCAGACCTGCAACTTTTTACCAGGCTCCCCAGTCTAATGGCCATTACCTGCAGTGGTCTGCACACACATCTTTGTCTTTTAATTTCTCCTGCAAGTAGCAGAAAGTATCCCCTCTTCTCTACATGCCTCATCAAAGATAAGACAGTATTCTTCCCCCATATAATTTACAGTCCTTTTAACCTCAAAGATTCCCCTTTCACAGTCTGTAACAGTTCGTTGTTTTTTTTTTTTGAGAACTTTCTAGTGAAGGAAGGTATTTGATAGTATTATCCTACCTCTATTTCCCTCTCCTCAAGATTTGCTCAAACATCTTTAGCTACAGTGCTGTCTTCTGTCACTGAGGTGGGATCACTTGAGCTAATTTTTGTAAGGCTGCTACTACTTTTATGTTTACCCCTGCAAGATTGCTAGAGCATGTTATTTAATGCTGATAAACAGCTCCACATTTCCCACCTGCCACTTCCTCATGCAGTGCAGAGCTGTGGCCAGAATCTGGAATGTACTAATTTCTTTAGTTTCCTCCTTTTTTTTCCTTAATTGTTCTAAATGTAGCTAAGTAATATTTCACAAAGCTAAACATCATCACAAAATAAGCAGAGTAGGGCATAGATTGTTCAGAGGTGGGACTGAAATGGGTCTCTCCAGACAGTTAAGTTTGTTATGAAATGTGTGCTGCAGAGCTATGGAAAGCTAGGCTACTGTTGGGGAAATTGGAGGTACCTCTGTATGGTTGTTTTGGGATCCCTGGATTAAAAACAAAATAAGCAATGTAGTTTTTCAAGCAGAATTAAAACACATTGGTGGCATCAGAAGCTGACAAAACCAAGAGCTGGAATAAATATTTAATGCTCCTCCCTGTGAGACCTCTGCTCACAGCCAGTAGTCATGGAAAACAGGACAAAACAGATGTGGATGCTCGAGCAAGTGAATAGTACTGCTTCATTTGGTGCTGTTTTGAAGTGAAATGTTTTCCTCTCCTTACCAATTTGCCAAGCTTCCTTTGTGGTTTCGGTGGCCTGAGACAGTGGTGGGAAGGTGCTGGAAGCTGCTGGTATGTTGCACCTATGCCAGCCCAGCAGGTCTGATTTTGGGATCTGGGCAGAGCTGCTTTGCTGAGGGCTTGCAGAGGGGTGTCTCTGCCTTGACTAAAGGGCCCAACTACTTGTTTTTAATGGATGGATTGAGAACAGTTAGAAGAGCAGAGGGGCATCCACAGGCTGGTACAACACAGCTCCATTTGGAACTTTTCCTGAAATGGCTTTCTCTAAGGGCGAACAGCAAAGGGTGGGGCAGTCTGTGGTGCCTTCTTCATCCACCAAGAGGCTGAAGTGGGAGCCATATTAAGGCTTACCCCATATATATATATACAGTATATGTAGTTTAAGAGAGGAGGAAAACCAGGGATGAAAGCATGCAAACCACGGACAAGAGGATATAATTTGCTCACTCAGCTGGTGGATGGGCAGCAAGAGGAATGTGTTGCTGATTAATGTGAACTATTGATTGCATTTGGACAGAGGTGATGCTGCGGAGAGAAGTAGTGTCCACCTTTGTGCTATTGGACCATCCAGGGGTTATTTAGTCCTTTTCCAGTTCGGGGACCGTTTAGGTGAGCCCTCCAGCTTTGTGTTGCCTTCCAGCAGCAGTGCTGGTGGCAGTGGCAGGGGGCTGTATCTTGCAAGAGTGGGGATGGGCAGGACTCCCCCATCTCAGCTGGCACCTTGGGAGCCACCTGGTCCCCTCCCCTGCCAGGGGATGCTTTCTGACTGTGTAAGGGGAGCTTCTGGAGGAGCCAGGGGCTGGCTGCCAGGTTTCCTTTAATTCCCCCAGCTGGCAAACAGGAGGCCTGTGTCGGTTGCCGGGGCAATGGCGGGAAGCTGTGTTAGTTTAATGAAGCATTGGGAAAGCTGCTGTTTCTTTCAGGGGAGTGGGGGCTCTCTCGTCTGCCAAGATGCTCTGCTGAGATGTAGGGACGACTGCCAAAGAACTCCTAGGCCATGACTGCCATGCCCTTTGCCCTTGACTGCTGCCCTCAGCCCTTTCCAGAGAGCAGAGGCCAGGGTCAGGGCCATCCCTCAGCACAGCATGTCTGTTTCCTCTCCTTCCACTTGAGCCCAGCATTTTCAGTGCCAAGCTGTCAAACTTGTCCTCTTCCAAAAGCGCCTGCTGTTTCCCAGATAAGACCCCCACCAAATCCCACTCGTGTGTTGAGGACCCAGTCCTCGCCTTAGGCAGGGTGCCTCCCTCCCTGGATGTCCCTTGCTGTTCATTGCCTGCCTGGGGTACAGTGGTTACCTAATTGGGGTGCTGAACTTACTCCTTTATTTACGCAAATGAAGACTTGAAGCATTAATGTCTTCATAGTAAAGGTGACCTACAAAAGAGGGAGGAGAAGAATGAAGAGGGGGGAAGGGGGAAAGCACCTTGCCTTACTCCTCTTTTCTAGTGTCTCTTTTTGATTTAAAAGGGATTTAATGGGGGGCTTGGGCTTTTTTATCCTTCTTTGCTTCTTTTCTTCCCAGTGTGTTATTTCAAATACAAAAGGATTTCTGGTCTTGTTTAACCTCTAGGGGGGAGGGGGAATTTGATGCACAACTTGAGATCTAATAGGCTCATGACTATTCAGATAAAACTTCATTAACTGAGTGTTTAAAAAAATAAGCCTTATTCAGACCTGTTAAAAATCAAGAGAGTGTAAGTGGGTGTGAACAGACAAATACTAGGTGGAGAGGTTGGCTGAAAGTTCAGTAAGCCATGTCCATTTAATAAAAGGGTAAGAAAAAGCCTCAGGCCACAGACCGATGAATTTTCACACACACACAAAAAAAGGTGAAATAAGGCTATTGTCTTGCAAAGGGGAAAAAAAGGCCTTCTCATATGTGAAAAGAGATATGTATTTGGTGAAGATACACAAACAGAAATGCACCTGAATTTTTTTTCCTTTTCTCCCCTCCCCCACTTGTTTTTTTGGTTCCCATTTAAAATCCATATAAACAAATGTTGTCCTGGATGATGCTTCCTCAACTGGTGTAGCAGAGCATCCCATTGCCCTGCAGGAGCAGCTTTCCACACCAGCCCTCACAGGACCAAGTCCCTCCTCCCCAGGCAAAGCGGCACATTACACGTGCCCGTGCCCAGGGTGACAGTGTCCCACGGGGGTTTGCAGGCTGCCTGTGCCAGCCCTGCCGTGTGGATGGAGCACAAGGAGCCATCTCTCGGCTGAAACCCACATCAGCCCAAACTCTCCGACGCCCTGTTGCTAGCCCGTCTCTCTGGCCCATTTCTCCCTGTACGTGAGAGTCTCGTGCCCTGTGGACAGCTGGTAATTAAAAAACCGTGGAGGGGGATATTACTGAGTTAACAGTAGTTATTTGTGACACTGCTGGAGAGGGGGGAGAGAGATCTATCCCCAGGGAAAGCTGCACTGACGAGGGGTGGGGGGGAGCAGGAGGGAGGAGGAAGTGGGGGCGAGATTGGCAGGTGACTGCCAGCTCCGAGGAGATGACAGCGGCAGCAGCTCCTCCAGTCCCACTTGAACACTGCACTGCAGGTACTGGTTTAATGGGTGGGAAGTGGTGAAGAAGAATATCAGGGTGGGTGGCTGGAGGGGAGGGTGTTGGTGTGGGGGAGTTGATTTCTGTTACACGCCAAGATAGAGATGACACTTATATACATGTAATCATTAGACTGTGTATTCTTCATTCCTAAGAATATTTTCCTTCCTATATTTTTTTTTAATGCAGAGAAAGCTTTCTCTAAACCTGACAGTATTCTACCTACAATCACTTTCCCCTTGCCAAATACTACCGTGCTCTACAAAAATGGTCTGAAATGCTGTACTATTTTTGATAATTTCATTTGAGTTATTTGTAGTGAAATTTTATTTTTTAAGGTGCTAGGAATAGGCTCCTCAGTCCCACATCATCTCCATGTGGCAAGGCCTTTTTACTGAATGCGAGACTGCATTACAATCTAAACCTCACAATTTTCTCGTTTGATGACACTGACTATCCAACTAGAAAATTCATGTATCCTCCTTTTGCAGGACTGGCAGGTTAGACCTAGACTGAAGTCCTGATTGACATCTGCAGACAGCATTCTTGCTCGTGCGCTCTCTCTCTCTGTCTCTCTCTCTCTCTCTTTCCCCTGTGCTCATGCTCTCTTTTCCCCCCTCTGTCTCCTTTCGGAGGGCAAAACATCTGTTTGTAAAGGGCTGAGGACACAACACTGCACAGGGAGATAAAAGCAATAAGCCATCATCCCATGTAAGTGTTCACACATCTGTAACACAGGGGGCTGGCAACAGGGTTCGACAAGGGTTGAAATCCTTCTGTCTTTCTCCCTTCTCGTATATTTGAGTTTGAAAAACAAAGCCAAACTGAGGTTATCTCAGATGTGCAATATTAGAGGATTTAGATGTCAGCTTCACTATCAGCTTCATTCTTTGTGCACAAAGAGAGAAAGAGGATCACAGATTTGCACCTAAGCTACACAGAGTGATGCCAGTGCCTTGGTTTATCACAGTGGAGGAAGGCCATGCCTCTCCCTGCCCACTACAGCAGAGTTAAGCCCCAAGGGCCTTACACAGGCAGTGCCTGTGTTGGAGTCCTGTCCTTTCCCTCGCTGCAGTAGAAGCCAAGTGTGAGGAATTGGCTGAGAGTTCAAGACACATGTATGATTGTTGACCTGCATGGTACAGATAGCAAGGAGAAGCAGCTTCAGAAATATTCCTATCCTTTTCTTTCCCAGCAACAACAGCCCCCCAGTAAAATATTTAGCCATAAAAATATGCCTTTTCTTTCTGACTTGCCGTAATTGTGGAGAGGGCCACCACCTATGCCTGTGCACCTGTGGTGTTACAGATTTTAGTCTAGAGACTAGGTAAGTTGTTCTCAGCTGTGAAAACAGCTGATGGGCTAGTCTAAACATCCAGTTTAACCTATGACTTAGGTATAGTACTGGTTTGCTTATCAGAAACACTGTAACAAAAGAGGAAAACCCCTTCTGATTTTCCAGTACTGACATAAGTACACTGATTTACATGACATGGAAATACATATTTTGACTACTTGACAAAGAAAATCATGCTATTGACAGCTTCTTGTCAAGCAAGTAATCCTACTAAATAAAAGCATGACCAGCACCATCAATTTTTGAGGTCTGTTTTGTGTGGTAATTTCCAGAGTCCTGGTATGGCCAGTTTTAGGGAACTGTGTTTTAATCTGGTGACTACCTGTAGTCTTCGTTGAACAGCACTGGAAACATTGGGCACTTTGCAGCTTTGAAAATTACATCATAGGCATCTTAAATGTACTTCTCAAGCGTGCATTGGTTTTAAAGCTTAGCAGCTGGCCTTTTGTCCATATATATAGATCAGACACACTCTGACTTCCTTATCAGGAATGGCAGTTAGTTGAATGCAAAGAAAAATTAAATGTTTGTCTCCTGCCTTCATCTTTTCCTTTCCTGTTTTCTTTGTGGAATGAGGATCTTGGGGATGCCTTGAGCTGGACCATGAACCCCCTGGCCTGTCAGTTTTGCTAGGGGTGGAAGGGACTTGCTGTTTAAAGTGCTACCTGCTCTTCAGATGCCTGCACTACAACCTGCTATATTTTCACTGTTACTGGTGTGTGGCCAGCAGTAATTTTAGATGCACAAAGCCTTACCTGGGGGCAAGGGGGCTGGGGGGAGACACCAGCAGAAGACACAAAAGAAACTGCTAGTTCAGAGCTCACGATTAACAGGACTGAGATTTTGAGCAAGTCTCAGGGTAGTGGGAATGGGTAACACAAAGCCAACACTGGGAACTCATTTTAATTTCAACCATCTTGTGCATGTGTCATTGGCTGTCTTTGTTTAAAGAATTTGGCCTTCAGGTAGATTTTATTTGGACTGCTTGCTTATCCAAAGAACATTAATGACTTTCCTTGAGGAGTTGCAGCCAGTACCTTTGCACCCTAGTTCTCCTCTAGCCCTGTTTTCTCTTTTCCATAATCTCCCGGTGCCTGGCAGCAACCCTTTAGGGTACATGCGCAAGAAAAAGGAGCTCGAGTTGGGGAATTAATATTCCTGGAACATAACACCAGCAGCATGCACACGCTGAGGAGAATATTAGAGCTATTAGCGGTGGGAGTTTGGAGTGCATGCAATATCTAGATGGAGAATTCAGTGTGATTAATCTGCCTCTAAGCAGCAGCCTCTGGGCTCTGGGAATTCTGTGGCACGTTTGAAATCAGAACTTTTTTTAATTACCTTTCCGCATCAACAAAACAATTGCAGTTGTGTGAAAATAAGCCCATTCAGTCCCTGCCCTGTCTCTTTTTTTTTTCCCTTTCTCCTTCTTTTTTTTCCTTTTCCTTTTTGGAGGCCTGCTGTCATAGCCCTGAGTATTCACAGTCCCACCAGCTCTGACAGCATTTTGCACAAGTACAGAGGGACTTAACCTGGGAGGCTTGGCCAGCCTCCAAGTCAGGTAATTGCATTGTGGGCCAAGCTGGAGCAAGCCTATGCTAGTCAGTGTGTATGTTTTAGATTCCTTGCTCTTTCCCCCTTCTTTATTCCTCTTCCCAGCAAATGCCTGTGCGTCCCTTTCTCCCCCATTCACCTCCTCACCTTGCATCCTGGCATGTTGGTAGCCATGTTGCCTCCCTGCCATGGTCAGGTTGAGAGAGATTCCCTGAGAGAGAAGGAGTGGGATAAACATGGAGGTTTCCTCTCATGCAGTCAACAGGGTGGAAAAAAACAGATTAAAAAAATGAAAGGAGTTGATACAAAAATGGTAGTAAAGTTGTGGCCAAACAAGGAGCAAGACTTGCTCCAATATGAGATTGCATGGGGACCTCCCTGCTTGCAATTCACACCTTTTCCCTCCCTCTCAAGAGCAGAGGCAGGAGAGTTTATTCCATCCATTGCAGCCTGATTTATTGCTGTACTGGCATGGAGGCACTGTAAAACAACAGGGGAAATCTTCCCTAGTGCTATGGCTCTGCCAGGGCTGGGATGATGCCCCAAGGCACTGGGATTCAGAGTCAGTGTGGAAACAGAGGCTTTGGCCTTCCAGAGACCTGAGAGACCATCTTCTGGATGCCTGGGTTTTATGCTGGAAGCATATAGAGCTGCAGGGGTACAGAAGTTTTTGACAAGTGTCTTGGGTTTCCAGGGCTGGTGCTGGAATTTTAAAAAAAATTTATTTTTAATTTTACTTGGCTGTGGCTGTGCCCTTGACTTATTCCTCTGAATTCCTGGCCTTTAGGCATGATTAGTGCAGTGTGTTTGAGCTTCCTTGCTTCAAAAGGTGAAAAAAAAATCCATTTTAAACAAAAATAATAGATTTGGGGGGGGCACTTATTTACTGACATGTTTGAGGTGGTGTTAAATTTTGAGAAATTGATGTTAAAAGAAATACACCAGTTATAAAAACCAAACAAACAAAAAAAAAAAAGCCCCAAATCATAAAACTTTCCATGTCACATTAAGCCAATAGCTAATTAATAAGCCTTTTTTTTTCCTTCTAGGCTTCATTTCAGAAATTACTGCAGAAGTCTTGTCATCAGCTTTTGCTCCCACAGCAGTATGCGAGCATTGCCTTATATTGGGAGTACATCAAAGTCTCCTGGCCTTTCTTTCATCTACCCCAGTCTGTCTGCCCCTCCCCAGGGCACCTAAAACCTAAAAATACACTAGGGAATCGAAAACTCCACTCTTTTCCTTATTGCCTTGCTTAGGCCTTACATACAACTCTGTTACCTTTATTCTGACCACTTTTACTCAAATTGTAGTTTAGCAGTGGGGGGAAAAAAACCCAGGTGGGGGGAAAAAACCGCAAGTGCCTACTGATGACCCTTACCTCTGCCCAGCTCGCAGCTCCTAGACCTCTGGCATGCAGTTCTGTTCACTCTGCATGGCCCTGCTTGCCCAGTGGCTCTCAGTGCTGCCTTCCCTGTGTGTCTCAGGCACAACCCATAGCATCTGCCTGTTTCCATCCTTATCCTGCAATCCCCCTCTGCCATGCCCCCTCGATCCTCTCCTATGGCCACTGCCACCCCTTGATCTTTACCCCTGGACCTCATCCTGCTCCAGTCCCAGCAGGTCCAATGGGGCCATGGCAAGTGGTTCTGTCCCAGAAGAGCTGCTGGTGCCTGTGCTGCGCTGGATGGTGCCTGGACTGGCACTTGCTGTCTGTCCTGCCCAGGCCACTTTTAAAAGGTATTTCCACTGTGGTGACAAAGTTTATTTGTGAAGAAAACCCACAAAAAAACCCACAAAAAAAACCACAACAAAAAAGGGAATATGATTTATTAAAAAAAAAAAAAAGCAAAAAAAAAAAGCCATTTTCTTGGCCAGCCATTTCCTGAGTTCCCTTTGTTGCTACTGCAGATATGTGTTTGAATAAGAGCCTTTTCCCCTCCCCTCTCCTATTCCTCCCTGTTCTACTCTGCAGTGAAGTCACAATCCGGCGTTTGTGGGCTCTGTGTGATGTCAGAGACTCGGTCTTGTGACTTCACCGGCGGGCTCAAGCAGAAGGTGCAGACGAGGCTGAGA
>WEIU01019863.1:20094-51085 GCA_013389925.1 Aegithalos caudatus | reverse complement strand
GGGCACGGCGGCGGGGGTGGTCTCAGGTAAGGGGCGGCCGCGCTCGCCCGGGCTGTGTCGGTGTGTGTGGGAGGCCTGGGGAGGGAGTGCGACCTCCTGGCGGGGAAAGCTGAGGTCGCCTGGGCGTGTAGGAGGGGTTGCGAGGGTCTCATCCGTGAGTTGGAGGGCGAAGCTCTGGGTACGAGAGGGGTTTATAAAAGGGCTTCTGCGTAGTTTAACCTTCTCCTTCCCCCCCTCTCCCCCGCATCCTTTTTGTGGGGGTGTTTGTTTGTTTTTTTCTTTAAAGAAAAAAATGTTTGTTTACGTGTGTTCGAAGAGGCCTTCGTGCTGCCTGGTGGGGTGCCTACTTGTTTTCCTGTCCCGGAGGAATGTTTTTTTGGAAGAATTGTCAAGTTTTTGTGGGGATTGGTGTTTTCGCTGAAGAGATAAACGATTAAAACAAGTTGGACAAGATGGATGCACAGTGCTCAAATTGCGGTAGATGGACAGGCTGTCTTGGTAATGCTTGAGGTTTGTAGCGTCTCTGCTTTTTGGAGGTTCAACGTAGCCGTTGCTTATCTGCGAAGATAATCAGGATATAATGTGTTTGGGCTGCTGTGAGGATCAGCTTGTCTTTTGTTAATGGTGCTTCCTTGCTGGAAGTTGTGTTTAAGGCTGCAGTTAGAAGTTATTTTTCCTACCCTAAGGGGAGGAATAAGAGAAAGAGAAATATGTTATGTAACATAAGTGTTTTAACCTATGTATCAGAGCTGTCTAATGGTACTGGGGTTCTGTTATTAACTTGAAAATAAGATGTTTGTGTGTGAATCAACAAGTGGCTATCTCTGAGGGTAGATTTGGCTCTGCCAGAATCCTTCATTTCTTGTATGCTGTCTTTTCATTCATTAAAAGGGCAAACAGTTTGATTAAATTGCATCACTGTTTTCTGTACCATTCCATTTTTTAAGTCCTCCTTTGAAAACAAAAGAAAAATAAGTAGTACACCTGTGAGGGGATTGAGTTTCAGAGCTTTCTGTGTTCAGGTTAGCATTTTGAAAGCTGTTAATGTTTCTGTCGCTTGTTGCCATCTGTTGCTGCACGCGTGGGTAATTCTTTAGAGAATGATTTTTGGTATGCTTTCTGACCAATAAATGTGCATAGAGCAGTTGGATCACCTCTACTCAGATTTTATAGAAGAATAAGTGACTAGATAATGGGGATGCAGGAGCTTCTGGGTTAGATTTGTAGCACATTGGCTGAACTCAATTCAGGAAGAGCTGATTTCTTTTACACGTTTTTCTAGACCTTTCTTTTTGTCAGATAAACTTGGTTTTTAAGGCTTATTGATAGGTATTATTACATAGCCTGACCAAGTGCATTCGGTTAAGTGTATGTGATAAATAAGTTTTAGTGTTGTTATTTGAGTTTTCACTTGGCTGAAATGTTTTTGGTTTGTTTTTGTGTTTGTTTTTTTTTTTTTAATCCACATCTTTTTAATTCATCCGCATTTTTTTAAATCCACATCACATGGGTTTCTGTGTTAGCTCACTTTGAGTTGTTTGAACCTGTATTATTTGATCTAAGTATTAGGTTCAATTGTTATTCAGAAAGGCATCTGTATTCATAGACTGCAGAGAGAATTACTATTTAAAAAAGTAAAAATATTTATTTGCTTAGTCATCTGCCTCTAAAACTTCATTAAGGCTACAAGAAGAGGAGGATAATCATTCCTTGTTTCTGTAACTTGCTGGTACATGAAATGTATATTGTGTATTCTGGTTAAATTATCAAGCAGGTTACTATGGTATTTGAGCAAAAGTATGACAACTCTTTTTATATAAAAAAGTGCTACTTTCTTATTGTACTCTTCTAAATCTTGTAGTTTTGGGATAGCTTTTGGACTTTGTTTTGTTAGGTTTAAATGTCTAGGGGGAGTTCTTGGACTATTTTGCTGGTTTGATATTCTTCAGACTACTTAGCTTTAAGTCTGTTAGCATCCTTTCTAGTAGAATTGTGTGTGTTTTGACCTATAAATCAGCTTTCAAAGATTTTGGGATTGGTGAAACATGGATTTTTGCTGAAACATATACTTTCATATACCTTTGTAGCCTGGGGCAGGTTAATCATGGTTCCCTATATGAAAGCTGTAGGAGCAATGTCATTATTAGTGACTTTGATAGGAGATCAGGAATTTTGGTTGTGTTGTTGTTCCTTTTCTTTGTTACTAATTCTTCATAAAAATAGCCTGAAGTGAATTTTTATTAAAGGAGTAAATCTGGTTCTAGAATACATAAATAAGAAGTGAAGGTTATTTAAATGAAAGAGAACTTCTTTATGTATTACTTATGAAGACCTCTTATTGTTAGAAGCTTCCTTAATCTTCAGCTGAAGAAATAGACTGTTACTGTTTGCTACATTTTAAAGGATACTTGGAGTGTAAGTAAAAACATTCTTAACGATTCTGTCTATGATTGATACATGTATGAAGTTTGTAGGACAAAGAGTGAAATGCATAGGATTTGGGGTTTTTTTCCCCCCTCCCACTTCCTGTTGTGGAAGTGTGTGCAAAGACAACCCTTTGGGCTCTTAGGACAGTGTTAAAAGAAAATCATTGCATACCCCCTTTCTCCCATTTTGTGTCACGTTTAACTAAACTGCTGGTGAGGCACAGCAAAATGGCAATAATGCTACTCTTAGCAGAGTCCCTTCAAAAGAGTTGCAGTGCACATGTCCTGTTGCTATTCTATGAGCTTGGCATGTTGCTGTCTGGAGTGAGGGGCATAATATGTAATAAACTTGAATAATTTCATGCTGCTTCCTTGGCTTCTCTATAATTTGAGATAAAAGTACTTAAGAGTTTATAGCTGGTTTATGCATAACTTGCGTTTCGACACAGGGCATGCCAGATCTCCATTTGGGTGAGACAGCTTTTTAACTAAAGCATGTGTTTATTTTTTCATACATTGTTCAGTTATGTTTTATAATTATGAAAGGCATTATACTCATGGTTTGGGAACTGGAGTTCTTATAAGTTACAAAGATTTAGTAACGTTTTTGGCACTGCTGGCTTCTCAGGCTTTAGAGTGTACCTTAACTGGCTGTGTGAGAATTTGTGTTACTTAATCCTGTGGTTGGTCTCTGAAATGGGAAAGACTATGGATGGCAGTTTCTGAAGAGCCAGCTAAATGATTTTTTGGTGGAGACTGGACTGACACCAACCAACTCTTCCTATTCAAGAAATTAAAACTGCAGTTTGATAGCAAAAGATGATTTTTATTGACTGTTTTTGGTGAGATCTCTTTCAAAATATCTTCTTAATTTCTGGTTTAGCTTTTGGATTTCTAAAAACAAAAATAAAGGCAATCTTACATGTATAGACCCACTTCTAATAGTGTTAATATGCTATGTAGAATTTTCTTTGTGGTAGGAAAGCATTTGGTGTTATTGATAGAGAACACAAACATAATGTAAGCAGAAGTGTATACTTCTCTAAAATCATGCAGGAGGAGGCTCTTTGTCTCCTGGGAATAACCTCCCTGTAGTGGGATCTGATGTTCAATGAATTCGGTTCCTATCAAACTTATCATACCTTAAAAAAAAAAAATATTTTTTTTTTCAGTTATTATTATGACCCAGGTCCTATTCCTGACAGTTCTTGACTACACTTCAGTCTTGAACTGGAAAAGTAGAAGATGTCTTCCAGCCATGTGTAGCCCTGCTGGTGCATCTGTGTCACACTGGTGTCTGGCCGAACCACTCTTTGATTGCTTCAGCTGAGTTTTTTCACTGCTGCTTAGCACTAAGATACTTATTGATTTGTTTGGGGTCACTTGGAAAAGCATGTGACATTCTTCATTATGCATGTACATGGGTTTCCTTTCATTTTAAAAACAAGAAAGGACAGCAATAAAAAGCCAGACCTAAAGACTCAAAAGTCAAGATTGACATGTAATCAGAAGTGGATTCTGTTTAGCCATATTGGAGGATAAGATTTGCTTTGGATGTTCTAGTCTGTGATTTGCTGCCTGTTTGCCTTTGAAGACAAAAAAAATGTAGAACTGTGTTTTACTAACTCTTGAACTTTTTCTTGCTGCCTTCATGAACAACTGCACAAGCAGTCAAACTTCAAATTTTGGATACAACAGAGCAGTGATCTTGTAGTGAGACTCCTGTTTCTTCTTGCCTCTTACCTGTGATTCCTCAAGAATGGAGCTAAGCAGTGGTAGCCAAAAATGTAAGCATCCTCCTGTCAGCTCAGCCTTGTGACAGTGAATACACTTGTGTTTTTTCCAGTGCTTTTTGTGTTTCTCTTTTACCACAGTGTTTGTAACCTGTGATGATATTGGGAGAGGGAAAAAAGTGTTACCAGGTTCTTTGTCAGGGAGCCTTGGCTTGAGTCCCTTAAGATCTGACCTGTTCTCCATTTGGGAAGGCCATTATTTCTTGCCTGAATTGTGATGCAACAAATAGAAAGAAGCTATGAAAATCTTTCTTTCCTCCTACCTCTTCATTACAAGCACACAGTATGCCTATGTTCATACCAGTAACTGTGTGTGGAATTCATTGCATATTCCGTGCTGGAATACGATGATTTACTTTGCAGTATTTTACTAGTATGAACTCAGTCATGCAATTGATAGTAAATTGCAAATCCTAAACAGAACCCTCTGATGACCTCTTTTAAGAGCTCAGTACTTAGCTAGAAATTGTATAGAGAGGTTCTATGCTGGAAGCTTCAGTACAATTTATTGGAAGTATTGTTCATATCACTTTCCTTATAAAATTAGAGCTGCAAAGTGTCTTGTTTATAGCTTTTAACTGATCTAAAGGCTTGGTATTAGCAGAGCTGACTGAATGGCTTGTGTGCATGTACAGCATCACTAATGACTGGGAAAAACGTACCTAAAACTTAGTAGCTGAAAGAAAAATGTGTGCTGTCATACTTTCTAGAATAGGAATAAACATACACAATAATGAAGTGTTGTTAATCAGCCTTCAATTTGATACCTGCAGTTTGCCATTACCTTTGGTCAGATGTCTGGATAAACTTGAATTTCTATGATATTTGATTTGTTCAACGATGTTTTCTATGAGTAGGTGTTCTAGAATAGTGGAAATGCTATGTGTGATCTTTTAAAACTAACATAAATGATTATATGATAAATGTAGTGAATGCTGCCTGATTAGCATTATTTTCTGCTGGAAATACAAAACATCAGGGCAGAAACACTCTACGGGATTCCTGGAGTGTGTGTGTCCCGACATGAATGATGAGGTGGAAAACTAGGGAAGGCACCTGCCAGATCTATGATTTGTGAACAGAGAAGGACCGGTGTGTGATGTGATGGTCAGAGGCCATCCTGGGCAGTGCGATCGTGCAAGGATAGTTTTCAATTCTTGGGGAAGTAAGGAGTGGAGTCAGTAGAACTGCAGCCTCAGACTCGTGGAGAGCAGAGGCTCAGGCCTGTTCAGGAGCCTGGTTGACAGAATCCCTTGGAAGGCATTCCTGAAGGGCAGAGGAATCCGGGAGTGTTGGACATTCTTCAAGAAGGAAATCTTACAAGTGCAGGAGCAGTCTGTCGCCATGTACTGAAAGATAAGCCAGCAAGGAAGACTGGTCTGTCCGAACAGAGAGGTTTGGCTGGAACCTGGGGGAAATAAAAAGAGACTTCCTTTGAAACAAGGGACGTTAAACTCAGGATGATTACGAGGATGTTGGGAGGTTACACGGAAAGAAAACTACAAGTCCAAAACCCAACTAGAACTTAATCTGGCTGCTACCATGTAAGACAATAAAAATGTTTCTGTAACGTACATTAGCAACAGAAGGAAGGCTGAAGAGAATCTTTTATTGGGTGTGCAGGGAAACAGTGACAAAGAATGAGGAAAATGTTGAGATGCTTAATGCCTTTTTTGCCTCATTCTGTAGTAGTAAGATCAGTTATTCTCTGGGTATCCAGTTTCCAGAGCTGGAAGACAAGGATGGGGAGAAGAAAGAAGCTCCTGTAATCCAAGGGAAAATGATCAGTGACCCTGGTACACCACTTAGAGGTACTGATGGACTTGGCAGAAGTACTCCCTGAGCCACTTTCCATCAGCCAGCTACCTGGGGAGGTCCTAGATGATTAGAAGTTGGCAAATGTGATGGCTGTATACAGTAAGGGCTGGAAGAAGGATCTGGGGTCTAAAGGCCTGTCAGCCTGACCTCTGTGCCAAGGAACATCATGGAACAGATCTTAAGTGCCATCACGTGGCAGATATGGGACAACCAGGCCTAGTTAGCATATGTTTAGGAAAGTCAAGTCCTACTTGTCCAACTTGATCTCCTTCTGTGATAAGGTAACTTCTTCAGTAAATGAGAGACTCTGGATGTTGCCTTGCTGGACTTCAGTAAAGCTTTTGATAGTGTTTCCCCTGTGTCCTAGTTTACAATGTAAGATGTGCCCAAAGTATGTATTCTATCACCACCCTCAGGAGCTGTTGAAACCAGGTGGGGCAGTGTTTTCCATNCCTATGGGATCACTGCTTCAACAAGACCACTTCATCTGGACTGCTAACACCACCCTAACTAACAGGGTGTCAGGTTGTATAATTTTCATTTATTTTATTTCACTTTTTTTCCTCCTATTAATTTGTATTTTCTGACTTGCAGTCTCTCACTGGTTTTACTTTCAAACCAGTACACCCTGGCATTCTTCTAGAGAAACTGGCTGTTTGTGGCCTGCATGGGTGCCCTGTTCGCTGGGTGCAAAACTGGCAGAATGGCCAGTCTCAGAATGTTGAGGAATGGAGTTGCATCCAGTTGGTGGCCAGTCACAAGTGGTGTTCCCCAGGGCTCTGTGCTGGAGCCAATCCTGTTTAATGTCTTTATCGATGGTCTGGATGAGGAGATCAAGTGTCCATTATTTCATTTGCAGGTGACATTAAGCTGGGCAGGAGTGTTGATCTGGTAGAGTGCAGGAGGGCTCTGCAGAGGGATCTGGTCAGGCTGGGTTGATGGGTCAAGGCCAGGGGTATGAGGTTCAACAAGGCCAAGTGCCAGGTCCTGCATTTGGGTCGCAACAGCGCTATGCAGTGCTGCAGGTTGGGGGCAGAGCAGCTGGAAAGCAGCCCAGTAAATTGACAGCAGCTAAACATGAGCCAGTGTGTGTGCCCAGATGGCCAAGGCCAGTGGCAACCTGGCTCCTATCAGATAGAGTGTGGCCAGCCCCCGTACACTTGTGAGGTACCTTGAATCCTGTGTCCAGTTTTGAGCTCCTCACTACAAGAAGGACATTGAGGGGCTGGTGTGCATCCAGAGAAGGGCAGTGGAGCTGGTAAAGGTTCTGGAGCACAAATCTTAGGAGGAGCAGCTGAGAGCTGGGGTTGTTCAACCTGGAGAAAAGGAGACTCAAGGACGTCCTTCCCGTTCTCTACACTACCTGAAAGGAGGCTGTAGCCAGGTACAGTTCAGTCTTCTCCCAAGTAACAAGCAGTAGGACCGGAGGAGATGGCCTCAAGTTGTGCCAGGGGATGTTTCGATTTGATATTAAGAAATATAATGAAGAAGTCAAACATTTGAACAGGCTCCCCAGCAAAGTGGTGGAGTCACCATCCCTGGAGGTACTTAAAAAGATGTGTAGACCTTTTGGTTAAGGACATGGTTTTGGTGGTAGCTTTGGCAGTTCTGTGAGAGGGGTTGGATTTGATAATCTTAAAGGTCTTTTACAAGTAAATGGATTCCATGACACTATAAACGATGTCTTTCCCTTTTGTCTCTCACCTTGCGTTCAGGGGAAAAAGAATTAATTCAACAGTGTTCTGTTGTGATGTGTGAGTTGGTTTGCTCACTGTAAGTTTTACCTCTTTCGCTTCTTGTGTGGGGATGGGGAGGTTTCTATTCTCTCCCTTCTCCAACATTTTTTTGCATGAAATGTGTACATCTGATTTTCTGATGTTCTTGATCCTGACCAAACCTTGTGTGTATTGCTACATAAAATTGGTCTTTTAGATAGGTCTTGATAAGTATAATAATAATAGATACTTAGAAGGCAGTAAATTAAATGGGTTGGGCGAAATTGGTACAGAAGGAGGCAGCAGATTATCTTTCTTTGTATTACAGGGCATTGCTGAGTGAGTGGCAGATTCTCTTCTGTAGTGTTGGAGAATGGAATAAGCAGGAGCATAATTGAGAATTGCTCCAAAGTGACACTTTTTATTTTGCATGAGAAAACTGAACTGTGCTGTCCTTATCTCCCTTCCATCTAAATCACTGCATTTTAATGGAGAAGCATCTCATCCCATGTTACTCTGAGAGTACACAAAGAGAGCTTTGTTTGTTTGCCAGCTGTGGTAAGGCACTGGTTTTGGTGATGAGCTGGGTTGCAGTGTGGTATTCTGTGTCTTTACAATTCTGACTTCAGCTAATACCATATTTGCTCTGGAGAGCAGGGATTCTTGCATTCTGGCCTTTTTTCCTTTTGCTCTCTGTACTTTTCTACATTTGGCATCCTTTCACCTTTTTTGCATTAGGTATCTCTCATATTCTGCTTATCAGAGACAAAACTGTGTTGCTTGCAAATTGCTTGGTTGAGTACATTTTTATTTCAATTATGGTAGTATCCTGCAGTAAAGATATAGAAATTTGACTTGTCATGTGTTCATTTTGTTTGTTTCCTTTTCTTTTTGCCTTGCAGGAATACAGCTTAAGTTTGGAAGGTAGAATTTGTGGAAAACCAAAGGGGGGTGTATATATAATAGAGCTGCTGAAAATAGCAAGGGGAGAAGAGGTTAATTAGATGTATACTCTGCAGTATAGTCAAAATCCTGTCAAAGCTGGTAGAAAATGAAAAGTTCAGTAAACCTGGGTCAAACTCACCAGCGAAAGCGCATCTCTTAGCTCAATGACAAACAGCATTAGTGAGTTTCTGAAAGTGGAAGGGAGGAAGATTTAGGAAATAAACTTCTTTGCTTATCCACAGAACGGTAAGGTTTATAAAGACTTTGTTGGTCTGTGCTTACTCATGGAATTTTAGCTCTATGTGTGCACTGCCTTTCTGGAATAAGCTAAGGAATAAGGTCCTTTTGCTCGGTTGGTTAACAGGACTTGAAGAATTAAATCAGGAACAATTTTCAAGGTGAAAGTAATTTTGTTGCCATCTTTGTAGCTGAAACAATGTAGCAAACTTCATTTTTTCATAGAAAGTTGGGATGGTTTAGAGCAAGGGCAAGAAAGAGATCTAGTTGTTCTTCTCTTATAATAGAATGCTAGGACTAAATTAGCTTTATGAAGTGGTTAAATGTAGTCTATCATATATGGTTAATGTTAATTGTACCTCTTTATTTAGCCTCCTGGTGAGGGGAGATGGGTGGAGACAGAAACAGTAGTCTTTTGGTTTTTTCTCTCCACCCTGGTGTACAAGATGAATGATTTCAGGAGTGTGGCAACTTAAATTTAAGAATGGTAGGACTGATTTGAGAGTAGTGGACCATCTAGGCTCCCTCTTACTTTAAAATGTTAATTCTAGCATTTCCAAAAATTATGCTATTAGTGCAGTATCTTGGCTATCCTAATCAATGTTTACAGAGGCTTTTTCTTGTCTGGTTTTGGATTCATCCCTCTTTCATTTCAACTGCTGACTTCCTTAAGGGTATATCCTCATATGGCATGGAATGCAATGGGAGCTTTGTCCATTGGCTTTCCAGCTTCAAACACTCCTGACACTATCACTGTGGTGATACAGAAATCCTCTGGGGAAGGAGAAAGCTTTATACACTGGTTGTAGGAAGATCTCTGATTGTAGGTTGTTCATTTCTCTGAACTGCTTATGCTCATTAGGAGGGTTAATTTTGTGCCTGTGGTGTGGTCTGACTGCCGTTGACATCCCTACCTTTGGCTGTGGCAACAGAACTTGGAAGTGTGGAGTTTGTTGGTTACAGTGGCTTGAGTTTAAAACTTAGTTTTTTCAGACTCGTAACTGAGGTGTGTATTAGAAGTTTAGTCACTTTATGCTCCAACATTGCTTTGTGCTGCCTTCTCTCTCTCATCTGTATGTTGGTTATGCCAGTGGAGCTACAGTGGGGATGTGTAATGAAGTGGTTCAAGAAACTGGTCCAATCTGAAAATGTCAAAGAAAGCCTGCAGGGGTGGGGATGGGTATATAGGAATGGGGAGGGCCTCCTTAAAATAGTCCTACCTCTGAAGCAGTGTCTTTATTGACTTATTTAAATGTACAGTTATTTTGTATTAATCTGAACTGTTTCTCCTGTCTCCGTGTAAGGGTGGCTGTAGTATTAGTCACTTCCTGTGAGTTTCAGAAGACAAAGCTTACTGTAAGAATGGGTCTGCTTTAGTTTGTGGCTTCAACATGAGGCAGATGCTGTGGAATCTGAAGTGCGGAGAAATGAGCGGAGTGATATTTAGAGGATGTGGGTTGTAGAACACAAGGAGAAATATTAGGCAAAGTAAAGTTGTTGTTCTTCTAGTGTGAAAATCTTACAAATGCTTTGATTTTTAAATTTTTTTTTGAGAGAAGTTCAAACAGTTCTTATGTTTGGAAAAAAGAAGGCTTCTCTCCAATTTTTTTATCAGTAAACATGATATGGCTTTGACTGTATTTTCTTTTAAAGTGTGCCATAGCAGTAGTATTTGCAGACCTTCCACATTCAAATTCCTCTTAAGTCTGCATTGATGTAGAGGTATGATGTGCTGAATTAATGGGAAGAATGATAACCTTGGCCAGTGAAGATGGGAAGTGTTAAAGCTTAATTTTATGTCTTACGTTAAAGGAACAAAAACTATCTGTAAGAAGACTGGAAGGTTTAAGTTTGAGTGCAGCTTTTCTGCAATTGAACAATAATTCTTTAATTTGTTGGTTTAGGTGGATCAAGATTATATTTCTATCTGAATTTAATGTTACTGCCTATAATGTAAATAGGTAATATTATGTTCAACAATGTTTTATCCTAATCAGTGGATATAATTTCTGTGTACAGTGCATAGCCTCTATTGTAATAGTACTTGCACATAACTGATACAGATTTTATGTCAATTTACTTCATTTGCCCTGAGAAGTTCCCAGGAGTCTTAGTTACAGGCTCATTGTACCAGACATCGTAAAAAAGTATAAAAAGATTTAATTGTATAGACTGTGTTGAATAGAAAAGACAGACATATTATAGGTACTATTTAATATGACCCTTATAAGTGTCCATCTTAGCAACTTGTCACCAAGGCTGGAGCTACTGCTTAGTATGAAGAATTATAAAAGTTAATTGAAAATGTGTTAGGATGGTGGGCTTTTTTTTTTTTTTTTCCACCACTGTATAGTTCTGAGTGTTTTAGATACTGGATAAATTTCTGCACAGAAAGTGGGAGCTTGGGCAGGTAGAACCTGGCAACGCAGCTCACACTTTATTATTTTTCTCTTGCAATTAATAATTGACTTCTCTTTTTCATTGTTTTGTAACTGAAAGCTGAAGGTTTAGTGGGAGCTGCGATGCCTTTGCAGTCTTGCTTGTCTCAGGAGGAGCAGATCAGAAGTGGTTCTTGAAATGGATGTTCAGATTTTGCTGTATTGCCAGAGCAGATAGCATTTTTGACTGCTTGAAGATCTTGGGGGTATGGACACAGGTCAATTTGCAATAAGAGGTATGTGATGAATTGCCAAAATTTTTGGAGGTCTAGTGAGATGGATTAGGATGTGCAATCAGCTATTAAAAAAAAAAGTGGTGTTTTTTTTTGGTTTGTTTTTTTTTTTCCAGCAGGAGAAAACCACAAGGTGTTTCAGACATGAAATGGTTTTGTCATTTGTTAAGTTGGGGGTTTTATTTTGTTTGGTTGGTTTTTTTTTTTATCTTGTTTGTTTGGCTTTGGTTTTTAAAAGCAGTGTACATGCACATACTTGTTCATTATTGTACCTTTCTTAATGCATCTAGTAATGTGACAGGCTTTTACAGAGGGACTAAGCAGGGTCCCCAAACAATTCTTCAGCTTGGAGAAAAAAAAAGATGAGCTGAGGGTTTAGTATTATTTTAATTTTGGTGTTAGGAAAGGTAGTTCAATTATTGTGTAAAGATGAAGAGCCTTTTAAATATGAGCTCCTGATTTCAAGTGCCCTTCAGTAGCCATACCACTTAAAACAGTTCCTGCTGGGTCCATTTTGCTGGTACAGATGTTTGTGTAATGATACAGTGAATGGATCTGTCAGATCAGAAATGGCTTTTCTCCCTCACAGAATTTTCTCGACCATATCAGTTCCGTGATCTGACTTGCTTGTGAATGGCTGTGTTAACACCATAGAGAAGGCTGGACCACTTCAACTGGGCTAGAGAAGACTTGACCCTATATGTGAAACCAAAATTGTTGTTTTAATCTTTGACATAAAATGGAATCTGACTGATTTGCATAGATTCGTATTAAAATAGTAGTGTCTGTTAAAAATTTGGATGGATAACTTTCAACAAGAGGTTGGTGGATTTTTGAAAGCTATTTTAAGTGCATCTGTGCTATTGATTGAGACTAAGAACCAGTGGCATAATAATAAAGTCAGACCTGTACAATCAGCCCAAATTCTGCTGAACTTTGATAATTTGTTATATTTCTAGAATATTTTCGTAGTACATTTTTTTTTCATAGTACCTATTACATATTTTCACAGTACTACAATTTAAATACTGGCTTGCAACCAAAGTTGTTCTTGTCAAATTTCTTCTTTCTTGATGTTTAGGAATATGAATTTAACATTACACTTCACTAAAAGTGGAAAACTAAACTGGAGATGGTATTTTACATTTGCTTGCTTAATAAGGAAAACTTGCAGATGCAAAAAAGTCTGTGTATTTCTGATTTGGCGTTATACAAATGTATTTTTTTAAGAGATATTTTGGATGTGAGGTAAGAAAGCAGCAGCCAAGTAATAGCCACATGCAAAACTTGATTATTTTTTGTTGTCGTTTGTTTACATGATGACTTTTATTATAGCAGTTGAATGCTCTGAATATGTCTGCTCACATCTGCCCTGTGAGGTAGGAAGGTACACTGACTCAGGCTTACTGTGGTTGGGCTTTTTCTGTGGTCACTTAAGGAAATACATAGAAAAATAAGTGCATGTAGATTTTATCTAGCAATATAATCTCCAGAGCATTCCCCGCTCTCAACTAACAAAGCTCAATGTGCTCCTTCTGCCACGTTCATCTGTTCCTCACTCATTCTGTGAGAACCATTTCCTTAATTGTTTGGATTTAAGCTGATACATACTGCCTTTCTGAAAAGCTGTACAGACATTTTAGTAAAGAAGGCATAGTATCTCTGTGAGATGATGGGAGCTAGATAAAATCCACTTGACCAAGCTGTAGCTCATTTGTAGCTCTATTTTTTGATAAAGGCTTTCACCAAGAAGGACAAAATTAAGTTTTCGTGGCTTGGGTTTTTTTGTCAAGACCAGTATTACTGCTGATTTTTAAGATGTGTTGCTAATGTGTGTTATTAATAGGTACTTAAGCATGTATAACCACTACATATGGTTTCTAAGACATAGTGTGATTTTTTAGAATTACAAAATTCGGTTTCCATTAATGAGGTATTCTGGGTTATTTAATTTTTATATACTTTACGAAATATTTCAGTTTATCCACTTCCATAGGGTCTGGCGCTCTCAGTGATAATTAACTGTATCCTGTTTCAGCTTTGAGTGGTGTAATAAGGTTTGTTTGACAGAATATATTGTGATGGCTTGGTGAGAGCCGGGCCTGAGTGCCTGAGTGTAGCTTTCTCTAAAAGTATGGTGGTGAAGAGTACCAGAAACATGACTTTCTGAAAGGAGAGAGCAGAATGAGTGCTACTGCTTGGACAAACTGGTGACTGAAGGGCCAACTGTCTTGGCTTACTTCTGTACCGCACCTAATGTTGAAAACAGGTCTTAATTATTCTTCATTTTCTTTTAAAAAGGCATCAAATGTAGAAGAAGTTAGTTATAGCTGTCACTTCGTTAAATACAGTCTTAGATTTGGTCTTTAATTTCATCTTCTTGTGGCATTACTGGCTGATTTGCCTTCTCTTAAAAGCAGTTGTGTTCCTCCAAAACTGAAACAAGGTCAGTCTATTCCCAGCCATTGATCAGGTGTGCAGGTAATAACTCTGTACCTTCAGAAATGGTTTGCAACTTGGTCTTGACAATAGAAATGGTACTCAGTACATGGAAATCCTTTTTTCTCTATTTTTGTCTGAATTTGGAGCATGGGCATTATTTCTTACAAAATATACTCCTGAATTGCCCATACTCAGGTTCTGGCTTTTGAGATTGCTTTGGTTATGTATGTTCTCTGCTGGTTTGAGAAGATACAATGAAGAAGGACAAAAATAGTAATTTTTGCATTTTGTAAGAGTTGTAGCAAGAAATGGCTGCAAACTTAAGTACATCTCTGTCATTTACACAGTATTTAGCAAGGGAGTCTATTTTACCTCGACACTCTATAAGCCTCCCAAGTTCTTCATATACATTTTGGCCTATGGAAAATACTATCTTACTGTTTGTCACCTGCCTGTAACTGCGTTTTCTTTCCTGATAAACATGCTAGGAAGTGAGAGGCTTTTGACAGAGCACTAAAGATGTATTGCATTTGACTGCTACCTGAGACTTCTCTGCACAGATGGACTGTGCTAGTCCACCTAAGTCTAAAGAAAATTTAATGAAGTGGAAGGACCTTACTTATGTCCTACTGAATGAGCTGGTGGTGGTTTCATTTGCTCCTTTATAGTCTTATAGTCAAGAATTAGGCATGTCCCCACAGTATTTTGGTTTTTAGTTCACTTGTTATGAGCTGTCTGTAGTGATACATTACTATGTTGGCATCAGTGTTTCGTGGGGAGATCTGGGCACCTGTCCTGTTACTTGTCCAGTCTTTGATAATCAGGACAAAAGGAGTTTTAAAGATTTATGTGGCTGTAAAAGAAAGCCTATCATGGCATATTACAGATCATCTCACAGAGTAATCTTGGTGTGTGAGTACTGATGAATTTAGTTAATCAGCACTGGATGGGGGCACTCTGATACTCATGCAGGAACCACTGAAAGATGTTTACATGCAGTTGACTAACACTGGATAATCTTGTGCACAGTGAGGTAGCAATGTAGTAACTTCATATTTTGAGGAATTCTTATGTTAACAAAGTTCTAAGAGGCTGTTTCAAATGATTAAACAAAATATAAAATCTGCATTATGCATAAAAATAAGTTCGCATGAAGAAGGTAAATTGATACATGCTTGAAATAACTTCACATGTTTCACAAATAAGTCTGAGATTTGGGTAGGAGAAGCTATTGCTTTTTTCTATTCAAGACTTCTGTACAGTGATTCCATAAGTGAAGCTGTTTTTTATCAACCACACAAGCTCGTAATATGCTTCTTGTGCCTGCCAGGTTGAAGGCAAATTTTGATTACTGGGCTGTTGAGGGAGAGATGAATGTGTTGTTGGAGCAGAGTGAAACTGCTTAGCCTAGTGAGTGTAGTCTGCAGTGTCTAGATGGATATGCTTAGTTGGCTCTACAGCTACAGGCTATAAATACTTTAAAGTCATGCAGCCTTACTGAGAGAGCTGCATGCACATGTAGCAAGAGTGTAGGTGTGACAGTGGAGTAGTAAAAGCTGTGCCAGACTTACCTTCCCTTTGAATAAACGAAGACGTTGCATATTGTGTGTGTTGGAAGGTATTGTAAATGTGTGTAATTTGTGACTGTTTAATTAGAGCACTTGTTTGGAGGCACAACTTTGTCCCTTCTGCTGGGGATGACATTATGGATATGTACCACCATTATGGAGTTTTATATGATTGTGTTGTAGTCTCTATTTGGCAGGTGGTGCATTGTCCTCTTGAGATCATGCATGAGGAGGATTATGTTCCAGTTGAAAATGTTTTCTTTAAAGGCTTCCAGTAAGAAAATTAATAAAATAGATACTTTTTTTTTTTTCATGTGGATGGGTATAGACTTTGAAGGCTTTATCTGTCTGAATGCACTTCATTAACAAGACTTGTCCAGGGGATTATTCTCAGTGGTTTTGCTGCGAGCATAGCACTTACATCTAAGCACTCTACAGGGCCGTTACTATTAAGAAAGGCTATTGCAGTAGTAATTGTAATAGTTCTGTATTTATAGCACATTAATGACAGGAAATGTGCTATATGTCTTAAGTTATCAGTGATGTAATGGGTTAGAGCACATCCTATCTTTTTTTACTCCTGTTATTAATGAAGTGCCTTTTTTCTTTTTGGCAGCCATTCTACTGGTTATGTTACTCAATTTAGTGTCTTTGTGAGATACTCAAAGCAAGTATTGTTCTGATGAAAACATCTTGTTTGTCAGGGTAAATTCCAATATTGGAAAAATAAAAAAATGAAGGAGAAAAAGATGTTCTCCCTGTTTTGAGTTAGCATATATAACTTCTGGACTAAATAAATGTAACATGAGATTATGGGGGATAAGAATTTGTGCCTTGGTTGATCTTTATTGTATCTCTGTACTTAAGAGTATTTTGCAGCATCTTGTGCTGTTTCTATTCGTTATATAATTAAAATTACTCCTTTTTAATAGTGAAGAAGTCTTAAGAATCTTTGCCAGCATTGTTAACATGCATTAGCTTGCAAATGTAGCAGTTTTCAAGCCTGTTGGTGGAGTTAGAGAGAAATAATATAATTCAGAGATTAAAGTTTTTGTATGATGTAATGCAGAAGAGGCTTCCTGAGACCTTGTCCAGACTATGCAAAGTAAGCTTTGGTAAAGTTGTGTTTAAAAATTGTGTCTGAGATCCTGTGGGAGACTGAGCCTGTGAGAGGATGGAAATGTTACTTTCATGAAAAGAGGATGGATGCCAAGCACGTGATAGCGAGGGTGTGCATGCAGTTTCCATGGCATGTGAATGTAGCTGATTGCAGAGCCTCAAACTGCTTATCTAGAGGAGTTGATTTAACATCTGGCAGTTACAGTAGATGTTCTCTTACCTTTAGCTTGATAACTTTCTTCTATGTATGTTTTTTTTTTTCCTTTTTTACCCCCTCATTTTTTTGCCTTAACAGCACGTCATACAAAAAAAGAAAGAAGCTTGGCTTAGCTATCCCAATTTTAATCCTTCGCCAATAGGGCTGGAGCTTCAAACTGATGAAACATCAAAAGCAGTGATGAAAAAGGAGGAGCTTATCCATTTTAGGCCTGAACCAGACAGATTGACACAGTGCGACATTCATAGAAGTGTTATTCATGTGATATATGTAGTCTTTAAAATGCTAGAAAAGTGGAAGTTCAGCAGAACAGCAGATCTCTTATGACACTTAAAATATAAGATTAAAACAGCAGTAAAATTGACTTTCTAGAAAAAGAGAGACAGAATTTGAAGTATTAACAATTTGACAGTTCCATTTTGATTCTAGTAATAATATTATATACATCAAGCTGCATGAACTGAGGCTGCAACACAAAGAGGCCTTTGAATTAGAGGAGGGGGGCTGCAGAGACGTGCAGTGCTGTGGGGTGGTTTTGTGCCTGTGTGTTCTGTAGCCTATACACACAGACAGCAGAAGATGAAAGACTCCGGTGGTAGAGTTAGTCTTCCGTAGACAACATACAGGTTAATAAAAAAAATAACCTTGTGAGGCAGATGGAAAAAGAACTGGATGCCACATCTTGCCTGCATCTCATTTGCGTGCCTGGGTTTTTTTGTGAGTTTGGTGATCTATTTGAACAAAATTTAAGTGGAAAGCTAGAATTTAATTCTCAATGGTTTCAGCTGAACATGGCAAACACAAAACATGGCTAAATATGAAAACACATTTAGCAAGTCTTCTAGGAAGTCCCCAATCTGAAGAGTTGGGATTCTGTTGCCTGGAAAAGTGTGAGCATTGTCTTAACATTCTTTTAAAGGAAGGAGTCTCTCCAGGTGGCATTATCTGTATTTTTTTCAGCAAGAGAAAACCACAAGGTGTTTCAGACATGAAATGCTTGTTTGGCTTTGGTTTTTAAAAGCAGTGTACATGCACATACTCGTTCATTATTGTACTTTTCTTAGTGCATCTAGTAATGTGACAGGCTTTTACAGAGGGACTAAGCAGGGTCCCCAAACAATTCTGGAGTTGTGGTCCAGTCCTTGAGGGTGAGTCATAATTCCTCATACTAAATAATATGTTGAAATACAAAAGAGAGCCTTCCTAGAATTTGCTTACTTATGAATTGATTATGTAAATATAGATATGATCATACACGGTATTCCAAAATATATATTCTGACTGGCAGATGTCTCCAGTTATGTTTCATTCAAGGTAATATGAAAGTCCTGAGGGATGAAGCTGTAGACTGTTTTGCTCAAATGGACTGAATTTGCTTCAACTTTCCATCCTGTAAAGCAAATCAGATGGCTGGGGAGGAAAATGTGATGTATTGTCTCTTGCTGGTTTTCATCTAGGAGTGTCACTGGAATTACTCAGGAACTGAGCATTAAGTATGTTGGTGCCAGTTCTGTCACACGCTCACATAAATCCTTCCATTGGGGTATCTTGGTTTGAGCTTTGGTTGATTGTAACTTGAGTGTTTGCTTATAGAGATCCTTCCTGGTGTGAAACATGGACCTTGGATATAATTTCTGTGGTAAATCAAAGTGTGGCTTGAAAGTGTTGCAGGGTTCTTGTGGCATCTTTAAGCATGGTAGCAAAATACTTGGATTACTCCCAGTATTAGCCGTAGGGAATAGCTGGAGGGTGAGGCTTGCTCTCCTTTGCTTTGCAAATATTGTTGGAAGTTTCTCTCTTCAGCGGCATGTAAACACAGCCAGTTAGTAAATGATGATGTGGAAATATTAATGCTGGAAATGCACTCCAACTGGAAGTAGGCTACTGGCCTGCATTACTGAGAAGGTTGGCAGGTTGCAAGAAGAGGGGTTAAACATTGATGTACCAGGAAGCAGAAGAGAAATACTAAATTTTAATTGCTGTTAAAACAGGGAAATTGAGTGGGGTACCAGTGTGACTGGGAAACATATTATACCTTTTTTTTCCCCTCTCTTTTTCTCCATATTTAGGAGGGCTTTCGAGCTACTGCTCTGCTGCTGAACAGCATGCAGTCCTTTCGGGAGCAAAGTAGTTACCACGGAAACCAGCAGAGCTACCCACAGGAAGTGCATACTTCATCCCGACTGGAAGAGTTCAGCCCCCGCCAGCAGGCCCAGATGTTCCAGAGCTTTGGAGGGGGTGCTGGCAGTGGGCGTCGTGGAACAACGGGAGCCTCTACAGCAATGCCTGGTGAGAGCTCTGGCCATCAGAGCTACCAAGGTTTCAGAAAAGAAGCAGGAGAGTTTTACTATATGGCTGCCAACAAAGATCCGGTGGTGTCAGGAGGGCAGCAGCCACCTCAGCGCAGGCCTTCTGGACCAGTACAGAGCTATGGGCCCCCTCAAGGGAGTAGCTTTGGGAGTCAGTATGGTAGTGAGGGACATGTGGGCCAGTTCCAAACACAGCACTCGACCCTTGGGGGTGTATCCCACTATCAACAGGATTATACTGGTCCTTTTTCTCCAGGGAGTGCCCAGTATCAGCAGCAGGCTTCTAGCCAGCAGCAGCAGGTGCAGCAGCTGAGACAGCAGATCTATCAATCTCATCAGCCTTTACCCCAGGCTTCCAGCCAGTCTAGCACCTCACACTTGCAGCCAATGCAGCGTCCATCCACCCTGCCTTCCTCTGCTTCAGGCTACCAGTTACGAGTGGGTCAGTTCAGCCAACACTATCAGCCACCTTCGTCATCCTCCTCCTCCTCTTTCCCTTCCCCACAGCGTTTTGGCCAGTCAGGACAGAATTACGATGGAAGCTACAATGTGAATTCTGGGTCACAGTATGAAAGCCATGCTGTGGGTTCCAATGCACAGGCCTATGGGACCCAGTCAAACTACAGCTTTCAGGCTCAACCGATGAAAAGCTTTGAGCAGTCTAAGCTGCCCCAAAGTGGGCAGCAGGGGCAGCAGCAACAGCACCCACCTCAGCATGTAATGCAGTATTCAAATGCTGCCACCAAACACTCTCTTCAGAGTCAAGTGGGACAGTACAGCCAGGCTGAAGTTCCTGTAAGGTCACCGATGCAATTCCACCAGAACTTCAGTCCAATCTCTAATCCATCTCCTGCTGCATCTGTGGTTCAGTCTCCAAGCTGCAGCTCCACCCCTTCTCCACTCATGCCAGGTGGAGAAAATCTCCAGTGTGGGCAAGGCAACATGTCCATGGGTTCTAGAAACCGAATCTTGCAGATGATGCCTCAACTTAGTCCTACACCATCTATGATGCCAAGCCCCAATGCTCATGCGGGTGGATTCAAGGGATTTGGTCTGGAAGGACTGCAGGAAAAAAGGCTCACAGATCCAGGACTGAGCAGCCTGAGTGCTCTCAGTTCTCAAGTTGCCAATCTGCCCAACACAGTCCAGCACATGTTGCTCTCAGATGCTTTGGCACCTCAGAAAAAAGGTTCCAAAAGATTATCCTCTTCCAAGAAGGCTGACAGCTGCACCAACTCAGAAGGCTCCTCCCAGGCAGAGGAGCAACTTAAATCTCCCATGGCAGAGTCCCTGGATGGTGGCTGTTCCAGTAGTTCGGAGGATCATGGGGAAAGGGTGAGACAGCTGAGTGGCCAGAGTACCAGCTCAGACACCACTTACAAAGGGGGTAATTTAGAGAGACCCAACTCCTCACCAGTACAAAGCTCTCAGAATGAGCCATCAAAACTCAGCAGCAGTCCTGCAGCTAGGGAGGATGTGGCCTCACCTGATGAGAAGGAAGCTGTGGTGGCTGTGGAAAATGCCCCAAAAGTGAATGAAAAGGCAATTGGGGTGATTGTCTCCCGGGAAGCCATGACAGGAAGAGTAGAAAAGTCAGGTGGACAAGATAAACCTGCACAAGATGATGCTTCCACAGCCCCTCAGGCACCAGCTAGCGCTAGTGGAGCAAAAGAAGCTGGGCATGCAGGGACACAGCAAGAAACTCAAGGAGGAAGTAAAGGCAGCAAAAGTGGCAATAACACTAACCATAATGGGGACGGGAACAGCCAGCCTGGTCATGCAGTTGTTGGGACAAATTTTCCTGCAAGAACAGAATCTTCCAAGTCTCCTGGCAGTTTAAGATACAGCTACAAGGATAATATAGCACCTGGTATACAGAGAAATATTGGTGTTTTCCCACAGTATCCGTCTGGTCAAGAAAAGGGAGATTTTCCAGGGCATAGCGAGCGCAAAGGCCGTAATGAGAAGCTTCCCAGCCTCCTACAAGAGGTTTTACAGGGGTACCACCATCATCCAGACAGAAGGTATTCTAGGAATGCACAGGAGCATTCTGGGGTGGCTGGGAGTTTGGAGGGAGCCATGAGACCCAATGTTTTAATTAGTCAAACAAATGAATTGACCAATAGAGGCCTCTTAAACAAAAGTATGGGGTCCCTCCTGGAAGGCCCTCACTGGGGTCCCTGGGATAGGAAGTCTAGCAGTGCAGCTCCAGACATGAAGCAGATAAATTTAGCTGATTATCCTATTGCTAGAAAGTTTGATGTGGAGTCTCAGTCTGCTGCCCATGAGGCAGGAGCCCTCTCAGAGAGGAGATCAGTGATCTGTGACATATCTCCATTAAGGCAACTTGTAAGAGATCCTGGCCCTCACTCCATGGGGCACATGGGTCCTGAGGCCAGAAGTGGAAGGAGTGAACGTCTTGCCCCTGGCTTGAGCCAATCAGTTATACTCCCTGGTGGTTTAGTATCCATGGAAACAAAGATGAAAGCTCACAGTGGGCAAATAAAGGAAGAAGAGTTGGAACAGTCAAAGAGCTCAGGTAGTCTCAATAATAAAAAAACAGGAGACCATTGTCATCCTGCTGGCATCAAGCATGAATCTTTTCGAGGCAATGCCAGCCCTGGAGCTGCAGTCTCTGATGCTGCTCCGGACTACATGCCCCAGCAGGACAGCAGATCGGCACAGATGAGACGAGGATCTGGAAGAACTGGAAGGGGTAAATCACCCTCTCAATATCAGGATCTTGCTGATAAGCTGAAAATGTCGCCAGGCAGAAGCAGAGGCCCAGGGGTAGATCTGCATCACATGAACCCACACATGACACTATCTGAAAGGGTTAGCAGGGGTTCCTTGCATTCTGTCTACCCTCAGAATTCAGAAGGCCCATCTCTGGCTTCTGCATACCACACAAATGCTAGGTCTCATGCTTTTGGTGACCCCAGCCAGAGTCTAAATTCCCAGTATCATTACAAGAGACAGATATACCAGCAACAGCAAGAAGAATACAAAGATTGGGCAAGCAGCGCTGCTCAGGGTGTGATTGCTGCAGCTCAGCACAGACAGGAAGGAGCAAGGAAGAGCCCAAGACAGCAGCAGTTTCTGGAAAGAGTAAGGAGTCCCTTAAAAAATGACAAGGATGGAATGATGTACCTTCAAGGTAGCTCTTACCATGATACTGGAAGCCAGGAAGCTGGGCGCTGTGTTGTGGGGAGTGATAGTACTCAGAGCAAATGCACCGAACTGAAACACGGAAACCAGAAGTTGCAGCACCATGAATCTGGTTGGGACCTCTCGCGGCAAACTTCTCCTGCCAAAAGCAGTGGCCCTCTTGGAGCAGCCAACCAAAAAAGATTTTGCCCTCAAGAAAGTGATGGGCATCGACGAGAGGAATCTACAGATTTGCCCAAGCCTAGCAATGCTATGCTTAGGCTCCCTGGCCAGGAAGACCAGTCACCTCAAAACCCATTAATTATGAGGAGGAGGGTCCGTTCTTTTATCTCTCCTATTCCTACCAAAAGACAGCCGCATGATATGAAGAACAGTGGCAGTGAAGATAAAGCGCGACTGATGACTTCAGCAAAAGAAGGAGCCGATAAAACATATAACTCCTATGCCCATTCATCTCAAAGCCAAGATGCTGGCAAGTCAGTTGCAAAGGGAGATTCTTTCAAGGACCTGCCAAGTCCTGATAATAGGAATTGTCCTGCTGTTTCCCTTACAAGTCCGGCGAAGACCAAAATATTGCCCCCAAGAAAAGGGCGAGGATTAAAACTGGAAGCTATTGTTCAAAAAATTACATCTCCTAATATCAGGAGAAGTGTTTCTACCAACAGTACTGAAACTGGTCCAGATACCGTCACTCTTGATGACATCCTGTCCCTCAAAAGTGGACCTGAAGGAGGAAATGTGGCAGGACATGGACCAGAGGCTGAGAAGAGAAAAGGGGAGATGTCAGATCAAGTGGGGCCACCAAGCCAGGATACAGCTGGGGAAAAACCAGCAAGATCTTCAGAAGAGTGGCAAAGCAGTGAAGATGATAAAAACAAAAAAGAGGTCCCTGAAACTGCCAGTATTGGTAAAGAAGGAGCTGGATCCAGTGCAGCACCACCACCTTCTCAGAAATCAGGTGGTCAGGGAAGATCTGATGGATCTGTAAGTGGAGCTGGAACTCTGACCTTTTCTGACTCAAAAACAATTTCCCCTTCCAGTGTGTTTGTTTCTGAACCAAGTCTAAAATCTGAGGGAAAAGATGGAGATGTGACAAACATTTCACCCAAGCCAGATGGTTTCCCTCCAAAGGGATATTTCCCCTCTGGAAAGAAAAAAGGGCGGCCAATTGGGAGTGTGAACAAGCAGAAGAAGCAACAGCAGCAGCAGCTGCCCGTGCCCCTGCCTCCCCCACCAGCACCATCACAGCCTGCAGAAGGGGTGGGTGCTGGTGAGCCAAAGCCCAAGAGGCAAAGGAGGGAGAGGCGAAAGCCTGCAGCACAGCCACGGAAGCGGAAGCCTAGACGGGCTGCTCCAATTGTGGAGCCTCAAGAACCAGAGATCAAGCTTAAATATGCTACCCAGTCTGTAGATAAAACTGACTCCAAGAATAAGTCCTTTTTCCCTTATATTCATGTGGTAAACAAGTGTGAATTAGGCGCTGTGTGCACAATCATAAATGCGGAGGAAGAGGAGCAGAACAAATTGGTGAGGGGTCGGAAAGGACAGAGGTCTTCAACACCCCCTCCTAGCAATGCGGAGAGCAAAGTGCTGCCCACCTCAACCTTCATGCTGCAAGGCCCTGTAGTAACAGAGTCTTCTGTCTTGGGACACCTGGTTTGCTGCCTGTGTGGGAAATGGGCCAGCTATCGTAACATGGGTGACCTCTTTGGTCCTTTCTACCCCCAGGATTACGCAGCTACCTTGCCCAAGAATCCACCTCCAAAGAGGGCCATAGAAATGCAGAGCAAGGTCAAGGTACGGCACAAAAGTGCTTCTAATGGCTCAAAAACGGATACTGAAGAGGAGGAGGAACAGCAACAGCAGAAGGAACAAAGAAGTCTGGCTGCTCATCCCCGCTTTAAGAGGCGGCACCGCTCTGAGGACTGTAGCGGAGCCTCTCGGTCACTTTCAAGGGGAGCTTCTTGTAAAAAAGCAACCACTGATGGTGGCAGTGCTGGTGAAAAGACTCCTTTGGACTCAAAACTGTCTATGCCCACTTCAGAAGGTGGCACTGAGCTGGAGTTACAAATTCCTGAACTACCTCTTGACAGCAATGAATTTTGGGTCCATGAGGGTTGTATTCTCTGGGCCAATGGGATCTACCTGGTCTGTGGCAGGCTCTATGGGCTGCAGGAAGCCGTGGAGATTGCAAGAGAGATGGTGAGTACCTAACCTTGCTATACAAAATTATTTTCTTTCATTAGCAAATATATGCCTTTTGGAGTGCTGGTTTTCCTTGTTTTTATCTCATGTCTTAAACAACCATCTCTTATCTTTAATAAATCTCTAGTGATGTCCTTTTGATGGCCTCACTTATCTTTGCTACCTGATCAAATAAGATTTTTTGGACATCAAGAAGGTGGGTGCTTATTACCTAGTAAAAGTTCTGGATATCCAAAGGCTTTCTTGTGACTGCATTGATCTCTTTGCCCTTCCTTCTTCTGTTCTGTTACATATTTAATGTTCTCTAGGGCTCTTCTTGCAGTCACAGAGTGAAAGGACAAGTGGTAGCAGACACAAGTTGCAGCAAAGAAAACTCTGGTTCAGTTAGGCAAAAAATTTCAGTGAGGGTAGTCAAACAGTGGATTGAGGGAGGGGAGATGATAGAAAAGCTGTGGGATTGCCCTGGTTTTGGAGAGAGGGACTTTGGTTCTGGGCAAAGCCCTAAGCATCTTTACATCCGAAGTTGGATCTACCTTCAAAGTTGGCTCTACTTTCAGCAAAGGGGCTCCTTCCAGTGTGACTTACTCTGTGGGCTGGATTTTCTGAATCTAAGAATTTTTAGCCTGCTAGCCTGCTAATCAGACCCACTTTACTCTGCACTGTAATACTTATTGCACAACTGTAGGAGAATTTGCAGTCCTTACAGAATAAAGTGGATAGAGCAGACTTGCACAGAGATCTGTAAGTATTGAGTGAAATGTGTGTGTTTAGTATTGATGAATTCAACATTCACAAATGATACTGATAATTTACTTTTCTCTGGAGCACAAGTATACAATGAGTGAGAAGAAATAGGTAAAATTAAAGCAGGACAAATGAAAAACTTCATTTACAGTTAACTGCCTGGTTGTGGACGGACATACTCACCGTTCTTGATTCCCTGAGGCAGAAGCTGATGCTTTAAAACCACAGTTATATGCCTTGCTTTGCCATTATTAGTGTCCTTCATCCCTTTTTTAATGGTTACCTTTTTTGTATTGTTCTCTGTCCTGGGTCAGACCATGGAAGCGGCATATACTTTTTCCTGTTGCCTTCAGGTTTTTCCTTTTCTCAAACAGTGTTCAGATCCAGTTTTTATCTTCTTTCCTCTGTTTTGTTACGTACAACATGCTTTTTTCCTCCCCATGAGCTTTTTCTCTTCAAGTTTGATTCCTGGCTTATTCTAAATTTTCACTCAACTGTTTTTGACAGTAATTACATGCTTCTTTGCCCTAACTTGATTTGGCCTGCATTCTTGTTTCTAGTCTCTAATTAAACATAGTCAGTTAATTTCATTTGGTTTTCATCGAGTAGTGCCTGTGTGCTTGTTCTGATACAACTGCTGAATTTCTTATCTCTGATAATTGCAAGGTTTCTTCCAGGTTCTCCACCACTGTTTGGATTCTACTCTCAATGTGGCCATGCTTTTATTTGTCTGGTAGTTCATCAATACTTTGAATTTGTATCTCTCCAGCCTGATTTTCCCTTATTACTTTAATGTAGGGTGTGTCTCTCACTTAGGATTCAGATTTTCCCAGTAACAAATGCCTTATTTACAAGTTCTTGAAACACTTGAGTTATCCTCCAGTGATCCTTTTTGTGTTCCCATTTGTGCAAAGGACAATCCCAGCTGTGCTAAAACATGCTGTGTTGAGAGGCTCTAATGAAACTTGTTAAATAGTAGCAGTCCGTTATCCACATTTGTATATGTATTTTACATGTTGTTTGGCATCTAGTTCTCTTTCTGCATGGGATCTTTGACTTTCTGATTGAATGTGCTTTGGCTTACCCTTTATCTGTTTCCTCCAACTGTTACAATCATCTCCTCCTTACAAGTAAGACGTTTTTTCCTCTTCTTAACCATTTCATCTGCCCTTATGGCACCATACAAAAATACCTCCTTATCTCCTTTGAACTTGATGTTCTTTTCCCTCTACCCTTACCCTCTTCCCATTAATCAGTTGCTCAACTCCTCTGTCTTCTCCCTCATAATGCCAGTAGGAGTGTTTCTCTTTTTTTTTTAAAAAAAAAAAAAAAAAAAAGTACAAAATGCTGTGGCCTCTCCTACGTTTGCAACTGCCTCTTATTTTCCTTTCTCATCTCAAAGTTCTTTGAGTGCTTTGTCTGGGGCTCTTATCCTCCACTGTGGCTTCAGTTGTGCTCTACTGCAATTGTAATCAGTGTTTATGGGGATCTTTTCCAAGTTAAGGTTCAGTTCCAGTGCCTAATTTTCCATTTTTCTGTCAACTACATTGTCACTATCAGCTGTGCTGCTTTTGAAGTGTTGTTCCACCTTGTTTTCTGCCTGTGTCTTTTGATTACCTCCTTGCCTTCCATTGTATTCTTCAGAGACTTCATGCTTTATCTGTGGGGCTTGCTGAAGTTTGCTTGTGCTTTTCTTTCCTTTATCGTGGAATACCATGCTTTTGAGTAGCTTTTGGTAATTTAATCACTTTGTTCCAGAGTCTTGTAGAGCTTCTTTTTTTCTCCAGGATCATGTTCTCCTGCCACAAACTTAAAAACTGTTCTTGAATTCATAGTGAGTTTTCAGAATCTCACTTTAAAACATGGCTTTTAATCTACATCAACCATAATCCATTGTCTGTCATTTTATTCTGATTTTCATGTCACTCAGATTCACAATCTCATTTGATTTTAAATTATTTCTTCCTACTCCTTCCTGTTTAAAGCTGCAAGAAACACTGCTTACTTTCTGTATATGATAAGTAATCTCTCCACTGTTCTGTCTAGTTCTGTTTTTAACCTGTTTATAAGACTGAAGTTTCAGAGTCAGGGACCATTGTTTTGTGTGTACATTTTGTTTTGTTACAGAATTATAGAATGAGTTGAATTGGAAGCAACCTTAAAGATCAAACCACGCCTGCTGTGGGTGGGGACATCTCCCACTAGACCAGGCTGCTTAGACTCCCATCCAGTCTGTCCTTGAATGCTTCAAGAAATGGGCCATCCACAGCTGCTCTGGATAACTTGTTCCAGTGCCTCACTGCCCTCACAGTAAAGAAATTTCTTCCTAATATCCAAGCTAAATCTCCTCTCAGTTTGAAACCATTCACCCTTGCCCTGTCTCTACATATTCTTGTAAAAAGCTTCTCTCTTGTATATTCCCTTCAGGTACTGGAAAGCCACAATTAAGTCACCCTGAAGCCTTCTCTTTTCCAGACTGAACAATTCCAGTTGTCTCAGTCTTTCCTTGTAAGGAGAGGTGTTCCATCACCTTTAATCATTTTGGTGTCCTCCTCTGGACTTGCTCCAACAGGCCTTTTTGTGCAGAGGACCCCAGAGCTGGATGCAGCATTGCAGGTGGGGTCTGAGCAGAGCAGAGGGACAGAATCCCTTCCCTCACCCTGCTGCCCACGCTTTGGATGCAGCCCAGAATACAATTGGCTTTCTGGGATGAGTGCACATTGCTGGGTCACGTACAACCTCTTGTCCACCTGCACTCCCAAGTCCTTCCCAGCAGGACTGTCCCTGATCCCTTTATCCCCCATCTTGAGTTGATACTGGGGGGTTGCCCCAACCCAAGTGCAGCACCTCGCATTTGGTCTTGTTAAGTCTCATGAGATTTCCATGTGCCCACTTCTCGAGCCTGTCCAGATCCCTGTGGATGGCATCCCATCCTTCAGGTGAGTCAAGAGCACCACTCAGCTTGGTATCATCTGCAAACCTGCTGAGGGTGCACTTCATCCCTTCATCTGTGTCATTAATGAAGACATTAATAATAGTGGTCCCAATACAGACCCCTGAGGGATACCACTGGTCACTGATGCCCACTGGAACTCTGAGCTGTTGATCTCTACCCTCTTGATGTAACTGTCCAACCAATTTCTAATCCATCAAATCCATCGCTCTCCAGATTGGAGAAAAGGGTGTGGTGTGGGACTGTCAAAAGCCCTACATCTTAAAAGCATTACATATAAATTACATCCTCAGCCTTTCCCAGGGAGGAAGGAGTCACTCCATCATAGGAAGCCACTAGGTTGCTCAGGCAGGACTTGCCCTTTGGTGATGCTGTGCTGGCTGTCCTGAATCACCTCCCTGTCCCCCGTGTGCCTTAGCATAGCTTCTAGGAGGATCTGTTCCATGATCTTCCTAGGCACAGAGGTGAGGCTGACAGATTGGTAGTTCCCAGGATCTTCCTTTCTGCCCTTTTTAAAGATTTGTACAATGTTTCCTTATTTCCACTCAGCTGGGGTTTCACCAGACTACCAACTTTTCAAGTACCATGGAGCACGGTTTAGGAATTACATCAGCAAACTCTCTCAGGAGTCTGGGATACATCTTTTTGGATCCCAGAGACTTGTGCACATGCAGGTTCCTCAGATGTCTGTGAACCTGGTCTTTGCATACAGTGGGAGGGATGCTTGCCTGCCCCAGTACCCATCCTGTCATCCATCCACTTGAGAGGTGTGGGAAGAGAGGTTGCCATTGAAGACTGAGGCAAAAAAGTTTTTGATTACCTCAGCTTTCTCCTTGTCCATTGTTAGCTGTATGCCTGCATTGTTTGTGCTGGGGGTACATCTTCTTTGTCCTTCCTTTTCTGGTTAACCTACCTATAGAAACCCTTCCTGTTACTCCTACGTTCCTTTTCAGGTTCAGTTCCAGCTTTGCCTCGGCCTTCCTCAAACCATCCCTGCACAACTGAACTTCATCCTTATGCTCTTCCTAAGTTACCTGTCCTTGTTTCCACTGTTTGTGTCTTTGTTTCTTTCCCTTTAGTTTGTCCGGGAGTTCCCTACTCAGCCATCCAGCCTCTTGCCTTGCTTGCTCATTTTCTTGCCCCTGAGAATTACTAGCTCTTGAATTCTGTGGAAGACTTCCATAAAAGTCTGCCAGCTCAGTTCTGCTCCTGTGTCCCTGAGGGCAGTCTCCCAGGATACCCTGTTGACTGTCTCCTTAAAAGCTAGAAGTTTGTTTTCCTGAAGTTCAGGGGCTTAACTTTACTCCTTATGTGACCCGTATCCCTCAGGACTGAAAAACCCACCAATGCATGATCGCTTCAACCCAGGCTGCCTCCCATATTGACACCCCCAATTCGTTCATTTACACTGATTGTCATCAAATCCAGTATCGGGTTCCTTCTGGTAGAGCTACCACCTGTCTCAAGAAGCAGGCAATCCATGCATTGCAGGAGTTTCCTGGACTGCCCGCAGCTTGCCTTGGTACTTTTCCAGTAGATATCAAGGTGGCTGAAGTCCCTCAACAGGACTGGAGCATGTGAGCATGATGTCTCCTGTGACTGGGGCAAGAAGGTTTTGTCAATAGGCCCCCCTTGGTCAGGCAGCTGTAGCAGACCTCAGCTGCAAGGTTCCTTTTGTTGCCTCAGTGTCTGATTTTTACCCACAGTCTTTGAGCCTGCTCAAGGCTGTTCTTCAGAGACAGCTCTTCACACTAATGCACCTCTTCATGTAGAGAGCAACACCTCAACCTCTCCCTCCTTTCTGTCTGTTCTGAACAGCTCATAGCCATTGATAATCACGCTCCAGTCACACAATTTATCTTACCAAGTTTCAGTAATGGCAACAGGATCATAACTTTCCAGCAGCATGGTAGCTTCCAGCTCCTGGTTGTTGCCCATGCTGTGTGTGTTGGCGTAAAGGCACCTTGGCTAGGCTGTTGGCTGTGTCATCTTCCTGGAGAAACACTCTTTAGCTTATTTCCTTTGAGATATTTCTCTGCTGTATCCCTTGCTGGCTTATGTTATCTCAGGATTCCCTGGCTTACCTCTGTAAAGCTCCAATTGTGCCCCAGTGTGGCCAGCATATTTCAGAGTCAAGGGCAGAGTGCCTTCACTAGCACCCTGTCCCTCTAACCTTTGTGGCTCATCCCACAGCTTGCCAAGGACAGGCATAACACTGTCTCTCTCCTGAATCAGAGTTCAAAGCTTGTATCGTGTCTCATACAAACACAGTATCCTAACACAATGCTGGGCTCCTCTGTATAACATCCCTAAGAGTAATCTATTTATCACCCCTGTGACAAATAATGGAAAAGGTTTTCTTCTGGCATTTTTCTTTTCCTGTTGTAGCAAGCTGTTGAGCTGGGTTCTCCTCTGCAAGTGATGTATCCTCATCCCTTTAGCTCACAGAGGGTTATGTGCAGCACTAAGAGGCTATGCAGTATTCAGAGATGTGCCTGCCAGAAGCCATCCCCAGGCAGTGGAAAGGTTCTGTTGAGCACAACTCTCCTGCCCTGCTGCCTGAGGAGAGCCTTCTGGCTCACACAGCTGATTTCCTATGGCTGTTGCATATGCCTTTTCTTTACCTCCTCTGTGCTTTGAAAGTGCATTTTCTCTCTTTTT
>WEIU01019863.1:0-20082 GCA_013389925.1 Aegithalos caudatus | reverse complement strand
AAATGTCATTTTTTTTTTTTTTTTTTTTTTTTTTTTTGTCTGACATGCAGTTTGTTTGTGTTGCTGTCGTGGAAAAGCAGATGTGCAAATCAAGTAGCTGCTTCCTATCAGGAACAAATAGAGAGATCTATGCACAGGCACACAGGAATGTAGCTCTTGGATTTTGTCTGCAGGTAAGGAAGGACACTAGCATATGGTATATGGAACATCATGATCCTGGAAGTAACTACTTCATGTATGTAACTCATTCTGAGCAAATTAAATACTCCCATAACTAAAAATTACATAAACTGTCTGTGGTACTGACAGGGTAAATATGCACCAATTTAAACTGAATTAAGTGAGTTGAAATATTTTCTTTAGAAAGTAATCTGGCTCGGTTGCTGTTGTTTATGCAGCAGTCTAATGTAGAAATAGGAGGGTTAAACCTCTAGTCAAAGGTCATTGGTGTAGAGGTAGTGATATAAGTAACCCATCCTGTGTTTCTTCTCAGACAAGCTCACCTATTTTTAATCTCATGAAAGCTTATTATAGGTTTTTCCCCTGAACATTGTTTCTCATGCGCTTTTCACAATCAGAAAATATATTTTCTTGCTACATTGTTTCTTATATGAATAGATGTCTGTCTTAACTGCAGTTTTTTTGACAACTGCCCCATAGTCAATCTCAAGAAAGGATTTTTATGTATGTGAGGGTGCTCAAAGATCAAATTGTACTAGATGCTCTGGAAGAATTCCTGAGATGTTATCTTAAAAAGGTTTATCAAAGTGAAATGACTGTCATGAGCTTTGAGCTTTCCTTAAAGTCTGTTTTCACCCTGGACTGAAAATGGCATGTGTTATCTGCTAAGCAGCAATCCAGGTGGTTTCCAGAGTGCTAGAATCTGTCTTTCTTAAAGGCAAAAAGGTGTTCCTTTTACTCTGGTCATTCTGGTTCCATTTACTCTGATCACTTTTTGATTCTGAGAATGTAATCCAATTAATTGGGCTGCTTCAAAGGCAGAATGACGTAATTCTTCTGCTTATTTTGAGGCTCAAATTAGATACCCCAGCAGATGAACCTAACTGCCAAGGAGTTTGTCTCCCTCACAAATTGTTAATGCATAGTAACAGTGCTAAGTTGCTTTCTTGCAATTAGACTTTTTTGTTCCAATGTTGATGAAATCTTAAACTGAAAAAATGGCATCTCCTTAGTGCTAGATGATCCTGTTGCTTATGAAATGTTTTCTTTCAAATACTGAAGGTGGCCAGAAAGTTTCCTGTTTTGTGTACTTTTTCATCACTTTTCTATTACTGAGAAGTTCATTTCCATGGAAGATGAAGTATTGGTTACCTTTGAAACTGGAAGAATTATGGAGTCACTTTGGTAGTTGTTGGCAGTTTTAATGTTCAGAAGAATTGATGATCTTTATTCTCAGTTATAAATATATGCTGTAAATGAAGAGAAGAACAATGCAAAGAACATTCTTTGTATTAAGTTGAATCCAAGATAGTTCACCTATTGTTTCCTAAAAAGCTGTTTACTATGAGGTGGTATGTTGTTTCTTACAGGGCTTTTTTTAAGACATGTTTTTTCCCAAGGCAGAGGCTCTCACCTTGCACACGTATTACTTCTGGTTGGGATGGGGTTTTTTGTTTGTTTGTATTTTTTTTTCTCCTTCTACTCCTGCTCTTAACAGAATTGACCTTGCTGAAGGTAAATGTAGCTTGTGTTCCTGTTGAGAATGTTCTATGAAAGCAAAGTTTGTCTATCCCTCCTTTGAAGGTCTCTTTTAAAAGGTCTAAAAATGTAACATTTTTCTCGTCAGTCTCTGCATCTCTTCCAGCTTGAGAAATTTTATAATCCTTATACATGGAAAAAAGTCTTTGGAACCTGTTTTCCTTGTTGCACCTTGTTGAAAAGATCATCTTGGGTTTCAGTCAGGTGAACTTTAGAGTAACAAAGGGTGAAGGGCGAAACCTGCCCATGATCTACAGTATAGCAGAAGAGGATTGTGTTTTCTTTCACCATTCTGGAATTTTGTCTGTCTAGCTCTCCATGGATTCTCTTTCAAAGGCTGCTGTTAACCCAAAGTGGAGAAATCTATCTGCTTTAAGACTGTTAAAAGCCTTGTTTTGAAGACCTGATAGACTTTAGTCATGAGAAGTTTAGAGCCTAAATGCCTGAAGCATCTGTCTCTTCAGCTTGATACTAGATATTTGAATTTTTCCTGACTGTTAGCCAGTGGCAGCCTTGTGCCTCATGTTGAGTGCGTCTTTGTTAGTTGTAGTGTTACAGGTAGATTTGCCTGTTACCCACATTTCACAGTGAACAGCTCCTGGTTTTGCACAGGTGAGTTGTTCTTAAGACTCCTGATAGTTGGTCTTCAACAGTATCTTATTTGGAGGAAATTGCCTTTCTGTAATACTTCGTTTCCTTAGATGCTTTCGTACAACCATTTTCTTTTGTTTACCTCCACCATTCTGGACCCTAGCTGTAAATTGGGTAAAGAAAGGTGCCTGGAGGGATCACTAGCATTTAAGCTATTTATAGTCTCAAATCTGGGAAATTAAAGGCTAACAAAAAAGCTCCCATGCTCTGTAAGTAATTGCTTATAAAATGTTACTGGCTGCATAGCAAGTGGCCAAGCCAGGGAAAATTGGTATGAACCAGAAAAATAGTGGAAGGTTAGCTACCTTTGGCAAAACAAAGCGAAACAGTTTCTAGCCCCAGAAACCTGAGTACTGTAGTACCATACAAGTATAAAAGTATCAGTTCATTATGAATGTCTCATTTGGCACAGGTGGGCTCTCTTATCCCTAAGCCAGACCAGGAGGGAGTTGCTGTCATGAGGAGTGGTCCTACTTTATCCTCTTTGAAAGCTGCTTGCTTCCACTATTTCACTTGCGCTAGATCTACCACCTGTGCATTTGCACAGTGGGTTGATTTTTAGCCAGCCTAATCCATCAGAAGACTAGATTAGGGTTTCATGCCAGATCAGCCATCTGACTCTGCTTACCCTCTGAACCATGTTTGCTGCATCTGAGAGGGAGTGTTCTTTCCACTGGTAATGATAACCATTAGATCAACTTAGCTGTAACATTAAATTGTGACCAGGTGCCACCAGCACTTGAAGAAAGGTTTTATGTCTATGGTACTACTATTTTATAGTGTTGGGAGAAGAATGCTAACCTTTTACTCATCATCTTTCATTGTAAAGAAGAAAAACATGCAAAACCTAGTAATTCTTTTTCTCCCCCAGACCTACCCTCCCCCCCCACTCCCCACCAAAGCATGAAACAAAAAAAATCCTCAAGTGAAGTTCTGTATTAGGTCAGGGTTCAACTGAAATAATAATCTGTTGCTTCAAAAATAACATGCCTGACAACACACAGGAAGGAACAGGTGTATTTCTACACCTGTTTATTAGTAAGGACACATTTCAAGAGTAGGAAGAAGTCACACTGGAGCTTTTTAATTTTTCACTGTGGGGAAAGGGAAACCAGTGGCAGGTATAAAATCACTGCCAGCAGTGGTTGGAAAAGGGGTGTTTTGAGAACATTGTGTGCCTATTTTTATCTCTGGAAACAGCTTTTAGTATGCTTTAGCCCTTCAAATGAGGATTGCCGCAGAACCTTGAGGCGCTTTCTACAGTTATCCTTTAAGTGGCTGAATTCTTGGTTTTCATTGACAGACTGTGCCCAAATACTAGTTGTCTGAGCTGGAAATATGCATACTCTAGTGTAATACCCATTTTCATTCCTCAGGTAATGGCAGCATCTTTAATATTCTTCTGCAGTATCATAAAAATAAGAAAGCATGAAATTCTGGGTGGAGTAGAAATTCTGAAAGACAGCTGAATGGTGAGCTTCAGATTTGATTTTCTCAGAAAGGCATTGCCATCTGCTGTGCTACTGAAACTCTGTGCTGGCATGACTCCTGATCTGTAAGCGTGTTCCTTCACAGAGAGGAGAGCCTGGGAAGAGCCCCTGTTGTTTCGCCTTTCTCTCTTGGGGACCTAGAAGTGTGAATCACTACTGCTGCAGCACTTGGTATCTCACAGCAGCTCTGTGCATTGGTACCACAAGCCTTAAATGCTAAAGAGCTGAGCAGATAGGATACACATGTACACGCCTGATGCAAATGTTTCAATATCTTAAATTATCAGAAGCCAATAATTCCATTTGTGAAATTGTTTTTCTTTGGCTTTGTTGTGAGTAAAGTGAGGTAAATTTGGTGCAGCCTATTGGTGATTATGGACTGCAGGTGATAGGAAGCACATTTTAGCATGTTTTATTTGAGTTTTAGTTCCTTTTTAGTTGAGATCTCAAGCATGAAGATGATGCTGGTAAGAGGAAAGATTCCAATATCAACCCCTTGTAATGGGGAAGAGAGAAGATGCAGGGAAGTACTTTCTGTGCATCTTTACTAGAAGGCTCCTTTGTAATTAGTTTGTCCCAAAGTACAGGCATTATGCTTGTGCTTACATGTGGTTTTATACTTTACTGTTTGTCTTGCACGTGGAATGAGAAAAGTGGAAAATAAATGACAGTGGACTGTTGGGAAAGAATAGGATGTTTACCTACTTAAATTAGTTGTAGCCAAGAGCACTTCTATGAAAACTTTTATGCAAAAAGCAGCTTGCTCATTCCACAGTTAATGTTTCTATAAAGCATCAGGGATCCTCTTAATTTTGAGGCAGCTCTTCAAATGTGAATGGGGCCTTCTCTGTGCAGGAGATTTCTAGACAGAGCTTTAGAGCTTTTTGTCTGGCTTACCCACAAACTCACAAGTCTTTTTTGTAAGATTTCAGTTGCCCGTTAGCTTAGGGGTGCCAAACTCTTACTAAATCTTACTAAATTGTCAATACCGAGTGAATGCAATCCATTTATGTGTCATTTTAGCTCGAATCTTTTTAAGCTGTGCTGGTAAAAACTTCTTAAGATTCCCCAAAATTTTGGAGGAGGATTGTTGTGTTGTTGGTGTTAACTTAAAATGAACCAATTTTTAAAATTTAAACTAATTCCATATGGTTGTCATTTCAGCTGTATTCCTTTAGCTTTGTTAGAAGAACACTACTAGCAAATGAGTTTATTCTGCTCAATGCCTCTGTATTTAAAATGGTGTATGTTTGATTACAATTGGGCAAAACTGCAGACTTAAAAGTATTTTTCCTGATTTTTGCGGAAAAATTATTTTTTCATCTTTCATCTTAATTTCTGAAAGTAAGGATTCATGGCTTTCTTCTATATAATATTTAATGGATTGTTAGAACTGTGTTCTATCTTTTGTAAGACCTTTTTGAAGTAAAAAAATCTACAATTTTTCCATTTTATTTTTAAAATAAGCATTATATTGAATTCTTTGATCACTAAATAAGCAAAAATAATGCTTCAATTATACTAGTGTTCTACCATTCATAATAAAGGAAAACTCTCCAAGCATGGCAGTGCAAACAAAGTTCATAAAAGGTTATCTACACATAAGGCTTTATGCAGTAGCCAGATTGAGATAAGAATTCTGCAGGCAGAACTGGGACACTTACTGATGGTGGTATGAAATTCTTTTAAAAGCATGAATTCACAGGATGGTTTGGGTTGGAAGAGACCTTACAGGAACACCTTCCATTAGACCAGGTTGCTCAAAGCCATATCCAACCTGGCTGTTAAGATTTCCAGGGATATGGGACATCCACAGATGGTTTGTACAGCATTCCAGTGCTTCACCCTCAAAGTAAAGAATTTCCTCCTAATGCCTAATTTAAACCTCTCTTCTTAGTTTAAAACCGTTCCCCGTTGTTCTGTCACTATCTGCCCATGTTGAAAGTTGTCCTCCATTTTTATAAGCCCCTTTAGGTACTGGAAGGGTCTATAAGGTCTCCCTGAAGCCTTCTCTCCAGGCTGAACAATCCCAGCTCTTTGTCTTCATAGCAGAGATGCTCCTGCCCTCTCATCATCTTTCTGGCTTTGTAGAAAACAGGTTTTAAACTTCTTTTCAAAAGTAGATTTTCATCTGTCCATTATAAACCTAGTTATATAACCTCAATATATTTTTAATTAGAGAAATATGTTCTGAAAGAGGTTAGATTAATTTTCCTAGATTTAGAAAAATGAGTAAAAATAAAACTGAAGTATGATGAGTATTCATGTAATAATTTTAGAAACTACAGCAAAATTATAACTAGTTTTTTTGCCTTAAAGAATGTTACTCTGCAGAGACAAGAACTGGAGAAAAGAGGTTCTTCTGTGCAGCACATTGTGCCTGAGGTTATAGAAGGAGCTAGAAAAGTAGTTTGGGTTCCCTGAATCTAAAACCCATCCTTCTTAACTAATTTATACTACACTGCTCTTAACCTGTTGTGTTCTGGCTAGTTTGTCAGCAGAGAAAATACTTTTCAAACAACTTCATACAGCATAGCGGGACTCTGTGTATACTGTAGTCTTCATGGATAGAGTACTTTGGCAAAAAGTTATTAATGAGCCTTCATTGTTATGGATTGGATCCCAGCCAGCTGCTTAGTGATTAAAGTTTAATTGCATGATGATTAGTTTTCATTAGTAAGCAATTAGCATTTAACAGCAGTCTTGTATGCTAAAGCTATGGGCAAGCGTAAGTGGCTAGAGCTACATTGAGGGAGAAGGTCTGTAGCTGGAAATATGGGCACAGAGCTATTTGGAATATGGGTATAACAATTCTGAGGTTAGTTGATCTCATCAGCTTGTTCCTACTGCAGCATTAAGCTGGGAGGGTGGATGGGAGTGGGAAATGGAGCAAATGTCCAGAAGAGCACAGCCTGCACCTTGGGCACAGACAGTGGCTGTGGATTAACCCATATGTAGGGAGTTAACAAAAATAATCATCAACCTGAAAAGGCCCTTTGAAGTTCTGAGTTGCTCTCACAGTAACGTTGGTTTTCATAGACTTGTACATCTCCTTGCCACAACTAAAACTCCTTTTTCAGAATTCCCCTCTGAATTGGTGAAATTCCAAAAGTAGTATTTTTTTTTTTTAAAAAAGGAACGGTTTAAAGTTTGTCTAAGGTGGTTCTCAAATGTATATATTTATTACTAGTGTCAAGTACATCCATCTCATTGTCTAGACAAAGGAAAAGATAGGGCTTTTTCTTTTTTACGATCCCATGATGCAGAAGCACTAAGGACTGGATGCTCCCTCCCCTCCCCTGGCCTAATTTGCCAGCTGGAGTAACCTACAACAGACATTTCCTTCCAGTCCAAAAGGTCTCAAGTAGCTACAGTTTCTTCTGAGAAATTCTGACAGTGCTCAATATGTGACTTTAATGGTGTAGATCTACTTAGGTTGTCTTCAGACTTGCCATAGGAGGAGAAATACCAGTGTAGGACCTGGTCTGACATTCCAGCCAAAGTCACAAGACTGTGCTGAGTGGCAAAAAACCTTCCCAGGGCTCTGGGTGTTGCCACTGCACTGTTTGTCACTACCTGAGCTCTACTGGTGGTAAAAATAGATTGCATTTGCCTTCCTGAGGTCTGGCTGCACAACTGATTGTAGCATAAGTAGTCAAGTCTTATCTCAGCCAGCTGATTGTTGTCTGGGTTGTAAGCTTTCCTTCTGTTTGAGAAAATATTAAAAGTTGATGTTAAGAACTGGTTGTGCAGTCTTCATTTACTAGTGATTTCTCCCCCCCTCCCTAGCTTTGTGCATGTTTTCTTTTGATTTGTGCTTAGAAATAGGAGACTTAACTCGGCTGTGTTTTGTTTTCTCATTGTTATAAATTAAATCAGCCAAATTTTATCAATAAGGAATTTATTGAAAATTTGCAAAAAATCGAATTTCAGAACAGCCACAATCAAAGTCAGTGTCGAGCCCGGGGTCGCCGCTGGGTGAACCAAGAACCAGCCTCTGGTGCTCTGGCCTCCCCAAGTTCACTGGCCATGGGAGAGCCAAGTTTTATACAGTTTTTTTTGGCCTGAGGCTACACAGCCCCTGTTCTTTGTCCCTCTAGAGTTCACTACATATTCATTTTCTGCTGGTGGTCCATTGATGAGATTTTGGAGAAGGGATGGGTGTTTGAGTAGAATTTTTGGGAACTTGGACATTCAGATGCACAGTCCTGATGAGCAAGATCAGATTGATATCAGGAGTTAATCAGTCCTTGGTAAGCCCATCTCATCTGGATGGTCCCATCTCCTGTCTGTGCCATCCTTGTTCAGTTGCAAATCACCCCACTTCCCGGGTTCCCAGCAGCAGATTTTGCAATCCCGAGCTGTTTGTGTTTTCTTATACCTGCAGTGCTTTATACCTTATTTTACACATGTACAATAAAACATGAATTATACCAACAATCTATCACACTCATGGCTACTCATTTCACAACATGGTTTTGTTACTTTGCACTAGACTGCTGTTAATTACAGCTTTTCTTGTGCCTCCAGCTCCTTTATTCTTACTGAGAACACACTTGCTAAGTTTCAGAAAGTTGTTGATGGTTAAAGGCAGCTGACCAGCTTCATAAAAGACTTACTGCTAGGGGAGGGGAAATAGGAGTAGGGCATCCTTGCATGAAGCTCTGAAATGGGGACTTTCACTGAAGGATACTGCTGCTCAGTGTAAAGCTTAAAAGGAAAATAAAAAAGGTGGGTGTGGATGGGAGGGAAAAGCAAGTTCATATACTTGAGTATGAAAGCTGTGAACTTTTCTGACTTTGTGCCTGTGCTGCCAGAGATTGCCTGCATAGCCTTTGACAAGTCATCTAATTATTCTGTAAAGTAGGCTTTAAAACCACTTATATTGTGACCATTAAGACAAATTTGTAGGGTGCTTTGAAAGTGCAGTATTTGTTTAAGTTGTCAGATAGTCTCAATTAAATTAGAAAATTAGGGGGCTGATACAAGGTTTCATAGTTTAGTTGCACAAATGTAATGGCAGAAGGATAAATTTAAAGTTTGTTCATGTATCATTAAATGTAAGGTCCAAAAAGACAATAAAAATGTTTTGTAATGTATTCGTTTGCTGTTAGCTTTCTCTTTTCTTGTAAAAAGTTAAAGTGCTGAAAATTTTAATAGCAATGTACTTGTCCCATATGTAAATTCATTGTTACATTTAATTGTTAAGCTTTTTCTTGGAGAGTAACTCTCCAAGTTAAATTTAATCACTAAAATTTCAGAGTTGACACAGTTCATAACTGGTGCTTTCCAGAAAACAATATTTTTTTAAATGTTAACTTTAGGAAATTGTTTAGAAAACTCCAATATTCATGTTATAGGTACATAAAACTCTTTTACAGAATTTTTTATGCAATCTTAAGTCCTGTACTTCAATTACTCTTCCTCTGAAGTATTTACAGTTTATCATTGAGAGTATAAGGATTCTTTAGTGATGCCATATGGTACCCCTCTTCTAAGCAGAATCTTTCAGTGGCAGTTCCTCAGGAACAGGAGTTATGAATAGTTACCAATAAATTCAATTTCCTGGACAAATAGCTACAAGGGTAATGCCAAAAGAATTGTCTATTCTGAAACTGTTTTAACAAAGAAGACTTTAACATTGACTTACTCATCTGCTTTTGGGTTAGAGCCTTCAGAAGATGAAGGGTGGTAAGATAGGTAAAAAGAGGGTGAATTTATGTAAAATAGAAGAAAAACAAACAAAGAACACCTGTATTCTTTGCTTTCTACCTCAGGTGAAAAAAAGATGGAAATTTCTCTTCGATCTTGTCCAGTGATTTGTTTCTAGTAATCTATGGCTCATTGCAGCCCTTTTTCATAGCATAGGTTGATCTATATTTATAAAACTGAAGGTGTGGCTTTCAAATGAATAATATTATTGCCATTACCATGATTCAGCAGTGTTCTGAGCCCAGATCTTCATTAGTCCTTTCCCTTCAGATCTCAGGAAAACCCCATCTAATCCTTAGATGGAGGAAGTTCTTCACTCAAGAGAACCACATTATGTCTGCCCTTTAAAGAAACTACTGACACTACCTCAGCTGCTGTGTAATATCCAGCTGGAATGCTATCTGGGCTTAGACTCCTGCTATTTATATTTTCTGCCTCTTCTAAACTGCTGCTAGCTAATACCTTGTTTTCCTGTGTTGTGTTTGTGACAAGCCTGCAGACACTACATGTTCTTGTGTAAATTCACCTTGGAATTCATAAACACTACCTATTATTGCAATGGGCAGTTTAAGCAGCGCATGTAATATTGTGGTTTGTAGGTTGTTTCTTTTACCTGATGATTATTAAATAATGAAATAATGTATTCCTCTCTAAACCCATTCAAGTTTTTGGTTGATGAATATTACTTAACATAGAGCACCTTCTGTGTATCTGAGGACATTTCATCAATGTGTGCTACACATCTACTTTCCCTCAACTGTGATTGATGATTTATTGCTGTGGTTCATAAGATTGTATTTTTTTTTTTTTTAATACTGATATGTTACTTGGCAGCTTATCAGTAAAGAGAGATCTACTTTCGGGCATTTCTCTTCAAGCATGGCACCTTTACACACTTCTCTTGGATTCATCTGCTGCCGCTTCTCCTCAGCGGTAGCAACAGCCACTAGTGGTCTCAGGAATACTGGTGTGCACTTTATTAGTCTTTATTGGAGCTTTGCTGCCAACTGCTGCTGCTGTGGCTTTCTTGGGGAGCTGCCTTCTTCTTTCTTTAATGGTATTGAGTAGAAGTTCTCTTTGCTATCTTTTTTTCTAGAGACGAGTTATTTATTTTCCAGTAAGATAAACATTGTACTTTTTTTCACCTATCCTTGCAGTGAAATGTATTTTGACTGTGCATGAGTGGTTTATCAGACCTCAGTTTAACAATTGGTATTCTTAGTAAAGTGCAATTTGGATGGAACACTGTCAGAAATATTTGTTGTTCTAAAAGGTTGTTTTTACATTCCTACTTCTTTCACATTTATCTGCCCTCCTCCTATTTTCTTACGCTTCAAACATGAAGTACTCGTTATTTATCTGCCTTTATCCTGCTGCTTTTTCTTCTTTCAGTTTCAAGAACTTAAGATTTACTTCCAATCAGTACACCCTGGCTAATTTTATAATTTCCTAAATTAAGTGCTTCACTTTGAAAACTCTGCACATTTACCTTTGTTTTTCTTCATGCATTTCTTCAAAGCCTTTCTTGTCTGGAATTTGTGCTGAATAACTGGATATGTTTAGCCTGCTGCTGAGATGGACTCTGCCCAACACTCAGTCTCACCGTTCCTATTTCATCCCTTTGCACCCACCAATGCTTTGTTCTCTTTTACCAAAGTGTATTACACAGTGGGGCTCTGTTTATGGTGAAGGCTTGCATGGATTATTACAAGTAATGACAAATGGTGTATTTCTGTCCAGTGTTACAAGTCTTTGAGTCATTGACAGGGGTGACTTTGTGCTGCATCCTCGCATCCTCTTTCCTGTCAGGTTGCATAGATCTGTAATAGCTTGTCAAAATATTTTCCACTTGAGTGTACTTTTATCAAAAGTATTTTCTTATTTTTAAGTCTTTATAAAGATTTTGTTTCTATTGTATCCACTGCTCCTAATAACATAGTGATTGTGTCTTTAATGAACTAGTCTTTTTTTGTTGTTGTTTTGAGCCTTTTAGTAAATACTCAGCATCATCTCTTTTTTTCTTTCATTGACAAAAGCTGGTTCTGTTATGCAGTTCACCTCTTGAAATCCTTGAGGTTACTGCATTTTCTTGTTTATGTCAGTTTTTTTTTCCTTTTGTATATCACTCCAGACATTGATACTCAAAGCTATTACTTTTCTGGTAATTAATTTATCTAAAATCTCTTTGATTATGATGGAAATCTTACCTTCTTTTAAGGTAACTGCATGGTGTTGTTTTATACTGTACTTGGTAGGTCTTGTACTAAATAGAAATTCATGCTGTGTTTGGATATTTCCTGTAATCAGTATCCAAGAGGGCTGGGAAATAAATCTAGTACTGGTAGAAAAGCCAACTGGAGTAAATGCTGTCTTGTGGACTGTGCTGTTCCCACAACTGTGTCTCCTTATCACAATGACTGCTTGAAAATTTGAATTTCTTTTTCCTCTTTTAAGTCTGCTTTTCTGTCTTTCAGACCTTTTTGTAACTAAATTGCACTTATTGTTGCATGTTTAATTCCCCAAATGAATAGTCAAGATAGCATCAACTATATAATTTTTTTCTGATAGACTTGCATACTTTGGCAAATTCAAATCCCTATACTTAAAAGTGGTTTTCTGAAATGTTTCTCTCATTCAGGGTGGCTCTGCATCAAAGGAAACAAGTTTTACAAATTTCTTGTCTTCTTGGGCTTGGTAGTCTATATATATATTTTAATGTTCCTTTTAAAATATGAAATGGCTACATAGGTATATAATTAGCTTGTTTAACTGAAATTAAGCATGCTTTTGCTGTACCATTTAAAATTACTGGGTTTGTTAGTTTTGCTGAATCTGTTTTAGTTAGCCACTGGCTGACTCTTGAAGGACCTGACCTCTATTCTGGTTCAGTTACACTTGGTCTTTATTTCCTTTAGGTTTTTTCTCCCTCCGTTGTGTGGAAGAGGTGGGAAGGGTTCATCCCTCTTTAAGTATTATTTGGCTCTTCAGCAGTCTCATGTATTCATGCACATTAAAGCCTTTGCTCCACAAAGTGAACAAAACAGGCTTGTAAGGAGTAAACATGAATTTTTCACTTAGTTTGAATTTCAGTCTTTTATATAGTATTACTAGTTTAGCTCAACCTTCCTGTTAGGGAGGTAAAACTGAAGAGTCTTAAAAACTGTCACCAAACAGTGTTTATTTGGTGCCTGCATTCTTTTTGACAATCATGGGGGTCTTTTTGTTGTTCATTGTGGAATTTCACAATCACATCTCTTGGTCTTTGCAGGAACTGCCTTTCCAGACAGGTGCAAAAGAACCTTTTGTCGTGGTGTCCTGTCTCCAGCAATGGCCGTGTATTTACCACTTCACTGCACATATTCAGAGATTTGTAGTAAACTAGGCATGTGCAGAATGATAGTTGCATCTTTTCTCCCTCCTTTCAGCAACCACATCTTTAGAGTTGTAGCTTTGATAGCCTTGTGTTTACCAGGCAGAGGCATACTTGTCCTTGATGAACTTGTCTAATCTGTTTTTGAACTTGCTTATCATTTTGCCAGTGCAGCATTCTTTGGCAGTGACTTTTAGTACGTGACTGAAAAAAAGCAGGTTTATGTTACATTTAAACCTCCTCTTCCTTCTTGGAAATGGCTAAGAATCATTCCATTATGTGGATCATATTGGATTTTTTAGATTTCAATCCCTCTTCAGTTCCCTCTTTTCCAAAATACTTCAGCTTCTCTTATATAAAAGTTCTTTACATTCCTAATTATCTCTGTGATCTGTCCATCGTTTTTTCTGATTAGTTGTACTACTTTTCTTAAAAGGATCGTCTAAACCACACACAATATTTCAATGTCAGGCTACTAGAAGAGTAACAGACAGACATCGTGAACATTTGAGTTTCATTATGGGTTTCTTTCCTCAATAACTGCTTATGTTTTAGCTGTCCTTTTTTGTGCTTGTGGGGACTGCATGTTACTGTCTAGGATGACTACTAATACCTCCCTATGAGTAGTAAAAACTAATATAGAATCTGTCATTACGTATATACATAGGCGAAAATATTTTCACCACGTACTTCACTTTGCACTTGAAAATAGTTATTTTCATCTACATTTATCATACAGTTATCCACGGTTGTGAGATGGTTTTGCAGCTTCTTACTACTAGTCTGAGGTCTGTCTACCCTGGATAATTTTACAAACTTCACAGGTTTTCACATCTTATTGTTCACCCCCCTTTTTGAGAGTCTCTGTAAGTGCAGTTGAATAGCTTAATTGTCTGCATAGGATCTTAAAAATATTGCTAGCAAACCATTCTTTGTTAAAACTAAATATTTATTTCTGTTCTTGTTGCTTTCTATTTTTCCTTCTATATGAGGGTAATAAAATGTTCTGCTCTTAATTTCAAGTGCTTCTATTCTAGCATAATCAGTTTCATATGTATTGAATAGGATTTTCCATTTTTAAGACATTATACAGCTCTTGGATTTCTTGTGGTTTTTTTCTTCTATGCCATCCATTTTGAGCTGCAGCTTCCCTTTGTGCTTCAGCAGCCTGTGCAGCACTGCAGTTCTTTTCATTATGTTTCCTAATGCTGCTTTATTAGTATAGCATCTTCCAGATCATTGATTTGTCTGTTTGCTGAAATCTTGGAATCAAAATTTGTTCTTAGTTTCTTGACTTGAAGACAACTGTCCAGTTTTAATTCTGGATTGTTATCATTTATTATTTATTTGATTTGCTTGCTATAGGAGTGTATCATCATTGGCAAGAGATGCCTTATTATAATACAAGTTTAAAGATTTTTATCTTTTCAGATGTGGAGTTCATTTAACTGATATTCTGTGCCTGGTTTATTTGATAACTTAAAATTGTTTGTCAGAAAATGTAAATTAATAGTTCTGTGTCCTTCAGTACTAGTTTTTATCCCTAGTCCCAGTCACATAAACAATTTTTTAATTAACCAGTATCTGCACATCAGAATGGAAGTACTCTTCCTCTTTTGTTTCCTAAAAATGTCTTCCCACCTTGCTTTTTTTCATCTTGGTCCCTTTTTGCAGAAGCCTTCCAAAATCGCTTATTTCTTTCTCCTGTAGTAAGCAGTATATATGTGTATATATACACACATACACACATTTATTTTTTCTCGTAGCTTTTTGGATTAAGTTGTCTCTCTGCATCCCACTTTCCAGGAAATGGAATATGGTTGCCTGCTGTTTCTGGTGCCCTTTTGCTTGGTTATTAAATCTGAACCTCTGCTGAGCCTGCCAACTGTTTAATCAGAAATAGTCAGAAGGCCCTCCTTCCTAATATTGCAGCTGGCTCTGAAGTTCTCATTATCTTACATCTGCATTTGTGCAGTGCAATTATACAGAAGCAATTATTTTCCTAAAAGCTTATAATTTAAACAGGAAAAGGAGAGAGTATGAGAAATGCGTGTAATGTAAAGCAAAGACTTGTACCTGTATAATTAATACCACTTTTTTTTTTTTTGTTTGCTTTGCTTTGTTAGTAACCTTCAGTTGTTGCTTTCCATTTTACTCCATTTATGCATGCTTGACACTGGTATGTGAGAAGGGACAGACCAAGGAGATGCCTAGAAAGCAAAGGAAAAAGAAAAAAAAAAAAAAAAAAAAAAGACCAAAGGAAAAACCGGTCATTGGAAGAGAGGAATTTGAGAGGTCTTGGTATAAGGTATATAACTGCATATCAAGAAAAGATGCTTTGTATTACAGATAGCAGAAAATATGATCCTGTTTGTGTCTGTTATGAATGTCCTTGTGTAAACTGGTTTGGTAATTGTTCAGCAAGAAAGATAGTGGAGGAGTCATCTGAAAACACCTTACATTAGTGTTAGAAGCAATTAATTTCTGCTTCTAAGCAACTGTTCCTGCTCCAGCTCAGAATATTTTGGAAAAGCTAGTCAGCAGCTTCCGTCCTCCCACCAGTGAAACCATGTCCACTGTAGGATTCCAATACTAAGGAGTACTTTGTCTAGGGACAAAGATATTATCTCTGTCAGTGCAGAGCCAAAGTGAGCAGGGGAGTGTTTCACTTGAGCAGCTTGGGGCACTGGTTTTCACAAGGCTAAGAGCTTTGTGTTTGTTCAGGAGGGGGAAGATAGGTAGCTCAGGACATCTTTGTTACAACACTTAGGTGAAGCTGGGTACAAATCTGAGGGAAGCAAAAAAAGGTACTCAAATACATACTTTAATTTATTACATATAGCAGTGTTGTCTCAGAAGAGTGGAAGAATACACATTGCAAGGGAAATAAAACACAAAAAAAACCCCACAAAAAACAAGCATAAGAAATATAGCTGGTAGGTGCCATAGCATTTTAAATGAATCAGAGCTGTTCTGCTGCTGCTGTGGTAGCTGTCCCCCAACTGTTCACACTTCCAGGCTGGCTGTTACTTCATTTTGGTAGACACAGAATGATGAGCTGTAGCAAGGAAGAAATGGCTGCTAATAGCTTGTAGAGGTAGAGACAATGTATCTGGCTTTAATACTGTTGATAATTTAGTTCATGGGATTGAGTGTCTCTTCTAAAAGGCACTTTTCAGTCTTTCCAGCCTATTCTAAGTGAGATATATGTGCCTTGTGGCCAGAGATGAATTGTGGAGATAGGACCTATGAATCAGTCTTGGCTGTGTGGTCTTTTTTTTTTTTTTTTTTTTTTTTTTTTAGGCCAAGAGTTGATTAGATGCCTGGCAATTATTACTATCAACGGGCACCTCCCATTGGGAGCACACTCCAAGTACCAGCCTTCAGCTCTTTCAAGCAGGGGAGGTTAAGCAGGCTGCTTACTGATTTCTCTTCCCAGGAGAGCTGGAGTGCTGTTTCCCTGGCTAAGAATGCTATAATTCCTTTACAAGTGACAAGCAGGCTGCTACCATCTGCTGGTGAATGGCTGCAGGATGGTGGAGTTTGGGTCAGAATTGGGACCAAGAGAATCGTGGACTGAGAGAACGATTAGCCATCATTATGCTGAATTCACACATTTCCTTGTAAGAAGTTCTGTGATTTTATTTTGGTGTTAGAATATTTCCTAGTTGTAATGTACGTGTTTTTTGTTTTGAAGCATAAGTACATGAAATGAGGGTTCTAATCAAAGCCACAGAAAGTACCAGCAGAAATAGGGTATTTTTTTACCTTTTAAGGCACAGCAGCAATATCTTGTAAAGGAAAACTGAGACAACCCAGAATTTTTAAGCTTTTTTTTTCCCTTTCTTTATGTTAACACCTGGGTGTATTTGGAAATCATGTGGCTCTACTTGATGATCTTTCAAAGATAAGGTGATAGACTTGTAAGTTGTTTTAGAACCATGCAGCTTTGTAGGGCATCTGCTTTTTCAGTCACTCAGGTGTGTCAAGAAGGAAGAACTCGAAAAAAAGAGTGGTTATTGTGTATGTGGTTCCCTCAGCTTCCCCTGAAAGAAGCAGATGGTTTTGGGTCCCAGGAGGTAGAAGAAATGGGGCCATTAAACTGTCAGTGGCTTGTGAAAAGCAGAAGCATCTGCCAAAATGGAGGCTTGTTCAGCAGCAGGGGAGCCAGCAGCAGCAGATGATCTCTGCCTTGAGCCGTCAGTGGCATAGTCATCCACTGGGGAATTGCTGTTGTGGGCGTAGCACAGGTAACCTTGGTAAAATCTTGCTGGTCTGCCAGAACGCAAAAAAGGGGCAATGAAGGCTTGATGCACATGGGCTGGCACCTTAACTACTGACTTTTACTGTCTAATCACTCCTACAATCACAAAATATTTTAAAGCATTCCTTATCCATTCTCAGCTGAAAATTTGTCGAAATGCCTGTCATGTTTCAGAATGTGATTTTCAGAGTAGCAACACAAGCCATGCTAGATGCAGCAAAGTTCAAAAAATGAACTTCTGGAAAAGTATCAAAAATTTTGCTAGACATCTTGTTTTCTGTTGTATCACACAGCATACTCTTTTAAGACATGCCATTTTAGTGTTAAGAAATATTTTATACAGCTGCAGTTCAATTTCTGCAGCTGTAGTTCTTATGCTCTTATTGACTGCTCTGCACAGAACACAGTGTTCCAGGAGAGAATGACCATCTGTTGCAACAGTGTGATGGTGTGTAAAAGATGAGATAAACTGGAGAGGGCAGAGTGCTTCTGAGGAACAAGACTAGAAATTCATATCTTCATTTAAAAAGAATAATCAATTTGGGTTCTGTCCTATTGGAATAATCAATCCTGGTCAGCCACATCTAAAAGTGAGAATAAAGTACACAGGTACAAAGCTCTGTTTCAGAACTCCTCAAGCTGCACTTTGTGAGTACTTGGCATAGGTGAATCTGGGACTATTGCCAGTACATAATATCCTAGAGTGACTTCAGAGCCAGGAAAAGACGTTTTCTGTGGATGAAGTTTGGTTTTACTCCCATGGGGAGAGCGAATTACATTGCAGTTTGGCTAGTGGTCTGTATATTTTGTTGCACATTTCAATATTGGTTTAGCCTTTTTTTTCACCTTTGGAAGCTTGCATTCATGTTCTAACAGGCAATAATAAGCTGCTTGTGTGTCTCATTCTAGGCCTCAGGGACACCTCCCTTGCATCATAAATATAGCAGTAGTTTGTCGTGCTTAGACGATAGACACTATTTAGTAGGAAGCACTGAAGATCAGGCACAGAATGCTTTGGCATACCTGTAAAGAGAAGGTGTTACTCAAAACTGCAGTTGTAGATGTCATGCAAACTGATGTCTCACATGCTTTTCTGTTAGTTGCATCTGCTTTGATTTGAAGAGGCCCCCTGGTTTATGGCTGAAGCCAGTTTTGCTTTCATCTTCCTGCAGGAATTTAAATACAAACTATAGTCATCTCTGCATAGCACAGAGGAGTAGGAAGAGCAATAACTGTCAGATATTCTCGGAGGGTGTGGAAATAATGTAATCAACCCCCTGCTTGCTATGCAGAGTGAGGAACTTTGCTGTGGCTATTAGCTTTGGCCACGTCTATTCTGCAGATCTCCACTGCAGTGTGTGTGCTGATCAGGGGTTGAAAACGTGTGGTCCAGGGGATGTGCCTATGTTGGCAAACGAGCATCCCTGTGTGGTGGGAGAGCTATGCTTGTGTCCAGTGTCAGGTGTGTTGCTGGCTTGAGCACAGCTGCTTGTGTGCAGTATGAGTGGAGCTCACTGGTAGTGGCAGTAGAGCCAGTATAATTTGACACCAGCTTTTCCAGTAGCAGCAGTGATTTTAGATCATGTCATCATCTCTGTGTGCAGGTGGGGACCAAAGGCAACTACTCAGAGCCTGAATTCAAGGTGAATTGTACCATTAATTCAAGGCCTTGTTATGGTGTTGGTTGTCTTTAGCAGAATAAACAAAATTCTTGTCTTCTTTAGGATGACTCAAAAATTATGGTAACTCCTCTCTTCGTTTTCTGCCAGTAGTTAAATCACCTTTTAATTTTTAAATAGTAGCAGTCTCCTAGCATTTTGTGAATTCTACTAAGGTATAGTTATATCTTTTTTAAAGGGAAAAATGTCAACCTGTCAGAAATCAGCTTTCGTCAGAATCAGATTAGGTAACAAAAATCATTTAGTGTATATGTTCAAGAAATAAAATGGCTGTCTGAATGAGATGTGCTCTAGAATTACTTCCTTAGGTAATTTCTTAAGTCATTCAGGACGAAGTAAAGAGGTGATAAACTTTGTTTCTGCTTTTACAATTGTTTGATATTATGGTGTTGGAGGTTGGATATTATTTCCTTTGTGTTAGTGGAATTTTTTTCTGTTAGGTTGCTAGGAAACTAAGTGCTGGGTACTTAACCAAAACAAAGGGGTGGCCAAGCACAAGTTTTGGAGCTGATGTTTTCTNCACAGAACTGCGTTTGTTACTCCAGGAGGATTCATCTGGACTGCTTCTAACACCCTGACCAAAAGGGTGTCAGGTCATGTCCCTGACTCTTGTCAGGGGTTTCTAGGGTTTTTATTTGTTTTATTTGCATGTTTTTTTCTGTACTATTACATTTATATTTTTAATACTCCTATTAAAGGACTGTTATTCCTATTCCCAAAACTTTGTCTGAAAGCTCCTAATTGCAAAATTATAAAAATTTGAGGGAGGGGTTTACCTTCTCTATTCAAAGGGAACTTCCAGCTTATGCTGGCAGATACCTGTCCTTTCAAAACCAGGGCAGATTTTGGCGCCCAAAGTGGGGCACAAGGGCATTGAGAGGAAAAAGGAATAACAGTTCTTGTGTACTAGATATAGAAGCCCTGTTGAAAACAATTGTGTTGTCTTGCTTTCCCTGGTTTGGGTGGCACTTAATTGTGTCTGTATTCCTGCCATTTTTAGGCCCTTATCTAAACATGGGCCCTGTAACTAAGGCCTCTGTGGCTGCCATCCAGTTTATTTTATGGAATAAAATAAGGAATTAATGGATTTTTAACTTCCTTTGGAAAGTAGGCACATGGATTGAAGGCTACCATACACTAACCATATACTATGTGGTTTTTGGGTTACTTTAGTAATGGTACCTTTTGTGAGGAAAT
>WEIU01019862.1:8589-23064 GCA_013389925.1 Aegithalos caudatus | reverse complement strand
ACAATATCCAACCTCCAACACTGATACCTACCAAAAACTTGTATTTCTTCAACTTTTCTTACTTTATCACAATCAGGTTTTATTTGCACTAAGCAGGTATGCTTTTGGCTTAGGCAGCATTTCTGTTTAGATAGGCTCCCTTTTAAAAAGAAAATAAAGGAAAAGCATATCATGTGGAGACAAAAACTCCATACACTCAAAACCTTGGTGTTTTCTCCTTGACTTTCATCAGAACTCTTCAGCTAACTCAGAACTATTTAGCTAATTTCAAAGGCTTCTTCTCACATGGAACCACTTTTTCTGAAAGTGAACAATAGTGAGTCATTGAGTCAGCAGACAACAAGCTTTCTAAGCAAAGTCAGTGGTCCCTATTTCCCTTCTATTCTGTAATGCAGTGGGATCTGTCAGACAAAGATTGCCAGACTGCTATATATATTGACCAGAATTGCTAAATATTTCATCTTTGACCTTTCCTCTCATTTCTTTCTTTTCTTTTTGTACATTCATAGTCTTTTGCATCAAAACAAACACCCTTGATTTTTAAAATAAAGAAAGACAACAGATTCACAAATTAGGGTATCTTCTCCCAGATTTTTTTTTTTTTACTTGTTCATCCCTCTGATCAATAACTACATTTACACAAATATTAAGGACAGAACTAGTCAGGTAGCAGAAATCCATTAATTTGTTCCTCTAAATAATTCATGTCAGTACCTCACTTTTTGCTAAATTCATTCAACATGGCCTATTTGTACAGCTCTCTTTCTGATAAAGCTGCAGAATTATGGAGCTTCTGTCAGAAAACAGACATCATGGCTTTCTTTACAGATGTAATATTTCTTATGGCAGCTGAAACTAAGNGACTTGGGGAAAATTAGTTGAACTTACTGCCAAAGAGAAGCTGGAGGGTGAGAGGCAAAGACAAAAAAAACCACAAAAAAACACAAAAAAACCCCAGCTCTGTGCTATTGCTTCATAAGAAATTTGAAATTTTGGAACCACTAACAGTGACATCTGAAAATGTAATTTCAATTAAAAAACAATAACTCTACAAAACCACATGATTTCTCAAATGTATCATACATTCTTTAAAGCACAAAACAAGGTGCTCCTCATGGAAATTATGCTAATAACATTAAATAATAGTTATATTCAGAATGATTTTGCTCCAATAATTAATAAAGTGTATAAGAACCTAATTAGGAGCAAAAGGGCCTTTTAAAATTGTTATTATTAAACAAGAATCACATTTCTGACAGTCCTAATCCTCAGATTTAAAAATACATTAGAAACTTGTTATTAACTTCACAAAACTTTGGAGTAGTATGCAAGTGATCTAACATCACTTAATGAGTAGACCGAGGTTCCAACATGCACTGAATAAATCTCTGAGTTTGGAGGTCACTATTCTATGTCAGTCCTTTTCCTGACAAAAGAAAGTTCCTATTTTTTTTTGGTATTGGCTGATAATGGTTCATTCAGACCTAAATCAAAATAAATAAAGCATCCTGCTGTAAAATGGGTGGTATTTGTAAGCACAGCATCAGTGTAAACCATGAGAGTACATGCAACTTAATAGCCTTGATGCGCTCTGTTCCTTCAGGTGGAACAGCCTCAGTCTTGTATTTGCTTTTGTAGAATGACTTAGCTTTCATGCTCCCTTTCTCATCCCTCTTTCAAAGACAACCCTTATGGACTTACTCAAACTTCTCAGGTTTGTTGGCTTCTAGGCAAACTCTAGAATATCCGTATTTGAATAAAAAACTAGTGGCTGTGACCTACAGACAGTAGCAGTCACTAAATATACAATTTTTAAGCCTACTAATCTTCCTCCTTCTTAGCAGCTACAGCTTTACCAGCTTTTCAGCATTTTTCTGTTGATAGTCTTAACCCAGTACTGATCTTCCAAGTTTTTCTCACAAAGTTAAGAGTACATATATAATTCAATATGAGTAAATTTCTTTTCTTGCATTTTGATATAGAATTGTAGAATCATTAATGTTGGTAAAGACCTCCAAGATCATGGAGCACAACCTTTGACCAAACACCACTATGACAACTAAACCATAGCACTAAGCACCAGTCCAGTCATTTCTTGAACACTTGCAGGGATGGTGATTCCACCACCTCTCTGGGCAACTCATTCCAATGCTTGATAACCCTTTCAGGTAGAAATTCTTTCTCATATTTCCTCTGGTGCAACTAAAAGCCATTTTCCCTTGTCTTGTCACTAACTGCCTGGGGGAAAGGGCCAATTCCCACCTCCTTTCAGACAGTGATAAAGTCTTCCCTAAGCCTATTTTTCTCAGGGTTTAACAACCCCAGCTTCCTCAGCTACTCCCCATAAAATCTGTGTTCAAGACCCTTTACAGCCTCATTGCCTTTCTGTGGACATGCTTCAGCACCTCAGTATCTGTCCCATAGTGAGTGATGGGCCCAGAACTGAGCACGGGATTTGAGATGCAGCCTCACCAGTGCTGCGTACAGGGGGACAATCCCTGCCCTGGTCCTGCTGGCCACACTCTTGCTGACACAGGCCAGGATATCACTGGCCTTCTTGTCCACCTGGGCACAGCTGGCTCGTTCAGCTGCTGTCACCAGCACTGCCCGGTCCTTTCCCACCAAGAAGTTTTCCAGGCACATTGCCCCCAGCTTGTGGTGTTACCTGGGGTTGTTGTTCCCCAAGGGAGAGATCTGGCACCTGGCCTGGTTTAACCTCATTCAGTTGGCCCCTTAATTCTGCTTGCTGCTGTAACTTCACTTGAATTTCCCTCACTAGTCATTATTTAATGTATCTGTAACTACCATTGCTAGCCAAATTGTTTAGGTAGTGGATCTATCACAATCCAAGGCTGTTCATAAGTAAGCAATATTAGTTTTATACAGATATTTACTGAATTCATAGTTGGATATGAGCAATGCATTCATTTTTTTGATAAAAAGATCCTTGGTACCTTCTCATGGACAAACACTTAGCTAACATATACTTGAATAAATTCCACATAATTTGTGAAAGCATTGTCCTATGCTAAATATTAAAAAAAAAAAAAAAAAAAAAAATTGCCATTAGATGGCATTCCATGTGTACTTTTAAAAAGTAGGAACTTACTGTAAATGTTGGCCATGAATTTTGTCTCACAAATTAACTGGTGATCTTTTCTGTATTTAAGTGGAATTTAAAGTTTCTCAAACCCTTGAGATATCTTTGCCAATGATAAGAGCAGGAACAAAGAAGTCTGTACTCTGAGGAATATAGTTTTAAAGCAGACTCTGTATTTTTGCTAACTTTCATCAGTATAACATCATGTGATGTAGAATTTCACTTTTAACCCTATTATTGGATGCAAACAAATATTCTGAAGATCAGAAAAACAAGTATTTACAAAATCCTTGGGAACACCAAACTCTTACAGTTCCTTAGTATGTTTGATACTGAAATTGGCTGGATTGAAATTTCCTAACACAGTTTTGAGTATTAGATAGCATGCTGGTCCCTCAGGAGAGCCTTCCTCCATTTGAATGCCCTGAGCATCAAGTGAACAGAGGTTTTTTTATCACACACACTGATTATATACTCATTAGCTATCCCAGTTTACTTGACTTTATTTGACTTAATTGCTCCCCTTATCAGAAGTCCTTATCTTATTCTTTGGGGGTCTGTCTTCAATGCCCAGTGTCCTTTCTATGTGGCTGTTCCATGACCTCTGCTTCTGAGTAAGTGCAATATCATTGTTTTGCCGTACTTTGCCAGCCTTGCAGAGCTGAGTTGGCATCTTGCTTGTGTTTTGCATGACTTCTGTTTGTCTAAGTTGCATCCTTTATTTATTTCTACAAAGTTGTGCTGTTGTGTTTTACAGTCCTTGATAAGAACAAATGTTGTTCTGTTCTACTGACCTTATCACATGAGTAAAATGCTGTTGTGTTCTACTGTCCTTGCCATGATGACCAGCAAATTTCACAGGTTTCTTTCAATCTTCAGTCATTTAACTCTTTGGCAGAATGACTGCAAGCTGCCTCACCATGATCTGCACCATGTGCTGGAGGGGGATCTCAGGTCTGGTGCCTGGAGTGTTTCTTCCCGCTCCTCCACTGACCTTGGTGTCTTCAGAGTTGTTCCTCTCACATATTCTCTCCCTGCCCTTCCCTAGTTGCAGTTACATCTGCTCAATACCTTTCTTTCCTTCTTTAATATGTTATCACAGAGGCATTACTGCCACTGCTGATGGGATCGGCCAGGGCCAGTGGCGGTTCCTCTCAGGGCCACCTGCCATTGGCTCTGTCAGACATCCAGGAAGCTTCTAGGAGCTTATCAGAGAAGTCATGCCTGCAGACTCCCTGCTACAAAACCTTGCCAGGCAAACCTGGTACCGATACACAGCATAAAACCTGTCACTAACACGAGCCTGATCAAAGCTTCATGTGGAGGTAGGAGATCTGGTGTGCAATTCTATACTTCAACATGTAAAGTAGCTGTACAAGAATGAAACAATCATTCTAGAAGAAATCATTCAGAAGTAAGCATACCATGTTGACATTTAAGAAACCCATAACCATAGTAACATGACAAAAGTTCTGCCCAGTTCAGCACAAAAATAATAATTGAAGTGAAAACTTATTTCCTGTTACATTTATCTGCTGAGTAGTAGGATTAAAATACCATATTAATTCTTAAAAACTCATGTCCTTCTCTGGGTAATTACTAATTTTCATCTAAGAAACACTGTTATTCTTATTAAATACTAAAGGATGGCCAGCCCTAGTCATGTGGCTACTGTGCAAGCCCATTCTTAGAGGTCAAGCAACATCAACCTAAACCACATAAAATTCTTCATGGGTTTTCAAGACTCCTCAACACACTAGATTTTACTGAGACAAGTCATAAAGAGACTTTTATAGATTACAAGAGCCTTCAATGAACTGAGACAATTAACAAGGACAGTTTCACTCAGGAGAAAATATTCTCTGACTCAGTCTCCAAAACAGTGACAACTATTAAAACTTGCAATTATCTCCTCAGTGAAAACAGTATTAGTATTGCCCTACTACAGCAAGTGATGGGTTGTGATTTCCGTCCCTTAAATACTCCAGAAATACCATTTCATTTCCTAAAAAAAGGAAATGTTGGTGTTTTCTCCCCCAAAGAAGTTATAAGATCTGCTTCTGCCTTGAAAGTATCATCTAGCCAATTCAACAGTATTTTATGGCTTGCAATTTACAGACTATTAAAAATGAAAACTATTAATTGAATGCATTAAAAGAATACTGGCTTCACATTTTATATCAGATTTGGAAAGAAACGTGTGTCACAGTAGAAATTAAAGTTTAGACACCACAATTTTAAAAGCCTTCTTATGAATACTGCACACATCATTAAAAAAATTACAAAATCTTTACTGAACCCTAGACAGAGTGTGAAGGACAGTATGAAGGAACATGCAGGAATTCTCTAAATTGTCTCAGTGGAATATAAAGAAAATATGATATAAACAGCAGCTTCATCTATTTATAATAACCACAAATTTACTTGCAGACTTTCAGAAGGAGTAGCTATACTTTGAAATATTTTTCCTTCTTTTTCTACAAATATCAGACTATTGCTAACATATTCAGAATCTTTTGTGCTTCCTTCCATCATTACAAAGAAGAATAAATCCTATAAACCACAAGTTGTCACCTTCCTCCCTCAGGTCAGGACAGCTGCATGCTCTGTGAGTTACAGGCATAATTAAGACATTTGCAGTCTAGATTTAACTGTATCTGTGGGTAGTAGAACTCTGCCTAAACAAAGCCCATGCAACACCAGCAGGACCCAACACAATCAAATTATGTTTAAGTATCAGGACCTCTCAGATCACAAATTTTAGCTGGTTTTAACAATTTCAAAAATTGACATCAGAAAGACAGGTAATTAGGTATTTAGGGTCCATGTGATAAAAATGCTTATTTCACAAGATCATTTTATTGCAGAAATCCAGACACATAAGGAACATATAAGACCTCGCCCAGTAAAGTGCTTAAACAGTCATTTAATTAGGGAAGCCTTAATTATGATGATTTTATTGCTGAACTTTTGAAAATTTTCAGATTTTTAAGTAACACTAACTCTAGTGTCTGAAATTTTCTGAGAGGATATTATACAATACTGCCACACTCTATCAGGGAAAACTAAAAACACAACAAAACCAAATAGAGGTGGGGACAATTTGATGGAAAGAAATAAAATAACTTTCCCACGGAAGAGATTTTTAGCTCCACCTAATGGTCAGAAAGGAAAAGGTTTTTCCATACGCTCCCTATTTGCTACACAATCACCGAAGACAGAACTGAATAGGATGCATCAAAGTAACAAACATAATTATATCAAAATAACACCGTAAGTAAGACTTATGGCAGAAATAACTAAGAAACACCAGAAATTTTACCTCATGAATTTGGCAGCTAATGGATTTTGCTATCCTTGAAACTAGATCAATGGCTTCATATTAGATTCCAAGGCACAGAAAATGTGGTGAGCATTGCTGCATTTGTACCTTAAATAATGAGAAAGGTCCTTTGTGTGTAAAAGCTGACAGTATTTGAGTGAACTACCTAAACTTATACTGGTGAAGATCTGGTCCTTATGTTATGTTTTGTTTGCTGAAATTTTGTTCCATACTGTACCAATTACTCATGCAACCTGCATTCTCCAGATAAAATCAAACTCCTTCGCACATGCCACTCAAAGATCTGTGTGCTAATTCATTAAGTACTTGCAGGAAAAGTTTTTTTTCGCTAGGTATGAACCTGCAGCACAGACCATCAGGCCAATTCGGTGACATCCTGCAGATCTGTTTTGAGGTTTCTTTATGTAGATAAGCAAAATTCTGCATTTACTCCAGTGGATATAATTTAAAACATCTTCTTCCACATTTTGAGAAAAACAATGGGAAGGTACCTTAAGCTGGATAAGAAGGATTCCTACAACAAGTAATCCAGTTTGAATGATCCTATGAATACTGCAATATATAAGCTACAAAAAATTCTCCCAAAGCACCATAAGTTACTAAGGAAGGTTTAAGTAAAGAAGGCTTAGGGTTTTTTTTCCAAAAATAATTCTGTTCTCAAACTTATAATATCCAAGTCATTATACCTTAAGATATATAGATTACCTTCAATAGGACACCTTTTAGTCCTATAGTATGTGCTTCTGGTTCTGGATACTAAGTCACCAAATATGGGTATATTTGGTCTCAGTTAAAAATTTTCTATGAAAAACTGGAATACAGCTGAAATGGAAATTCCTCAGAAGTTAATGTAAAAACAGGAAAAAAACCCCAAACAACAAAAAACACCACCCCCACCACAACCACAAAGATCACAGGAAAACCAGCATTAAATAAACAAGAGGAATGAGAAGACCCCAAAAAGTAGATTAATATGTCCTGACAGAATTAATAGGCCATTAAAAATTCTTGGTTTACTCGGAATTGAGAAGAAATCTTGCTGTACCTAAATCAGCTATTCCAAGTAATTTTTATTAGATTTAAAAAGAAAAATATATTATTTATTATCTATTTTTCTATCTTTTTTTTAATAGTAACACTGCATCAGAAATTGACTACTCTGCAAAATGTCAAGTTTAGAAAACTCATAATAGAAATATATTAATACATGGAATACACAATATAGGTTTCTCATTAAGACACTTGTGATCCAGTGATCCAGATTCTCATCAGAGTCAAGCTCCTTCACCTTTTTTTTAACATGGTAAGGTGCCCTTCTATTTCTACAGTTTTGTTCTAGAAAAGATTATTATTTTGAAAATGTATGTATTTTAGTGTATGAATATGCAATTTTAGACTTTATGCTACAGTACATAGCTATTCTGATATTGATTGATATTAATATTATTATACATGTATTGAACCATTTATATACGCTTGTAATGTAGAAGACCAGAGAAACAGCATCTGCTGCTATACAACAGTATCCAGTTACGAGACTTTAAAGCTCTATATCAAGTATTAATCATACTTGTTTTAAATATAGTCAAAATAACAAAAAATCACAGCATAACAGGTCATGCTCTCAGTTATATCGAGTTGTGCTTGGGCAATACATTAGCAAGGCTGACTGCTTTATCAGGCAACTGTTTTGGAACTAATTAATGTAAGTTTGTTTGTTTTTTTTTTTAGCCAGTGCTAACTATACATTTATTCTGTCTGGTTCTGTTTGTAAAATAACCTTTTGCTTTAAGACAATTTAAGGAAAATCTTGTTTGTATGTGTTTGGATTATCTCCAATTGAAACAAAGTTTTCACAGGGTTTTGCAATGTTCCGTAACATACGTAACAGTTAAATGAAGTCTGAAAATATTGTTCTAACAGAGAAATACTTTTCTGTTTGAGTACTAGGCTTTTTAGTTAGTCAATAGTAAAATAAAATTATAACAATAGTTAACAATTTTGATGTGGTTTTATTGTGATATCACACAATGCTATAGAAAATATTATTATTTATAAGATATTATGATTAGCATAGGGAGGTTAAGGAATTCATAAAAGGTAGTTAAAAATCCTGGGGGAAGAAGTAGAAATACAGGGGCTGTGTATATTACTTGTGCCTTTGTGATATGCTCGAGCTACTAGATTTTCTTCTTTCCTGAAAAGATATAAATGAACAGCATACATCTGGAACATATCTGCACATTTTGCCATCAAATAGCACTGAACTGATCATACACCTAGGCTTTTTCTTTGTTATGCAACATATAACAAATATAGGGAAGAAGTGGAGAACCCTAACAAAGATTCAGGAAAAAGAAGTACAATAAGCAATTATTCTTCTGAAAAGAGTGAAGAGAAATACATGGAGCAAAAAGAACACAAACTTACAAGGTCATGACTGAAACCACCACCCATGGTACACTGCAGAGAGCTGTATTTATTTACTTCAGAAAGATGAAAGGCTGAGTCACTCCTGAGGCAATGGGTAGGGTAACGTAGGGAGGTATCCTACCTCATTTCTCACTCATATGATGCCAGAAATATGTTACAAGGTCATTACCTCCAGCTTTCTGAAGAAAACTTAAACAGAGAGACCTCTGGGAAGGCTGAAGCCTTTTGTGATCAAATGACAACACCATTAGCTTAGGAATGAAAAGGGCTAGGCAGCATTCATGTAGCAGCTACAGAGTCCTGAAAGAGAATCCCTTCTGTACTCTGGGACTCTCCAACAGGATCAAATATTCTACTTCTGTATACAAACCTGCCTCTGTATATAGTCTATTGTCCCATCTCACTTCCTATCCTTTTCCCTGTAAATCACCTAATAAATGAAAAAGGAACTGTGAAAGGAAAAAAAAAACCCAAAACCAAATATACACACCATTTTGCTGTATTTACGTATGCTCTGGAACACAGGACCAAACTCTATTAGTCACACTGAGTGATTATTTTTCCCCTTGAGATAGGGTCTCAGATAAGTGCACAATTAAAATATTAAGAGTGGATTTTACTAAATCCACTTAGCTTTTAAGTTCACTTACACCAAATGCAAATAGGTTTTTTTATAGAAACCCCAACTGTTGGGATAAGGCAAGTCTACCTGCTGTCCCACACCTCAAATAGTATTTACCTGCTTCCACTGTGACTAGAACTACTATAAGTCTCCAACCACTTTTCAAAGGTACTTTCGGAAGAAGTCTTTAAGTAGACTGACTGGCTTTGGAAAAGGGTGCTCTTGCTGATGTCTTTGTTTTGCTAGGAAATGCATCTGTGGAGCCACAAGAAAGATAAACCTGTGCTTTTCAGCCTCCTCCATTGGCTTGAAGTTTTTGTCGAATCACAACCTGAATTAACAGGTCTCAGATTGTACTAAGACATCTTCCTCTGTAGACATAGAAAACCTAGTCTTCATGAGTATATAGTCAAGGATTCTTATATAATATCCTTGCTTAATACGATAATGTCTTGGTTTAGAAAGACAGGTATCTGCCAGTGAAAGTTGCAGCTCTCCTTGGAATGGAGAATGTAAAACCCCAACCCCTAAATTGATATGATTTTGCAGTTAGAGGCTTTCAGGCAAAAATTTGGGAAGAGGAATATTTCTTTACTAATAGGAATAGTTCTTTACTAGGAATATAAAAAATACAATGTAGTAATACAAAAAGACAAGCAAACAAACAAAAAAACCTCCTAGAAATACTGACAGTCAGGAATATGACCTGACACGCTGTTGGTCAGGGTGTTGGAAGCAGTCCAAAGTAAGTCCCCCTGGAGTTGCAGATGTGGTTTTGTTGGAGTAGATGTGATCCCATAGAAAAAGGGTCCAATGGAGGTAAGATTGGTCTGATTTTCCCACTGTAGTCCAGTGGAAAACAGGATGAGTAGTGTTCCTGAGTCTCACTTTTATCTAGGTAGGAACACCTGGGGCACCCCTCACTGGGTGGAGCATCTCACACTGGGATGATGTAATGTCTCATGTCATTGGTGAGCGTTAATGGCCCATTATAAGCAGATATCCCCTGGAGGGAGGATGGGTGGTGAAAGAGATAAGAAACACTGCCTCACCTGGTTTTAACAGCTGGGCCGTTATCAGAAAGCATCCGCCCCCCTCCCTTCTGGAGTTACAGAAATAAAGAAAAAAAAAACACCTCCCCAGCTGCTTTCAACAGATGAAATAGAATACACATTTTTGCTTCCATAACCCAAGACAAACATCCTTGCTTATCCTTTCATATGAGGGAGTTTTCCCCCTCATATGTACCCTCATGGAGTGAGATGACTGAGGACATACAGCTGTCACTGAGATAGAGAACAGGAATTAACGGGGAAGAAATTGCTAGAGGGGTAAAGTCAGAGGACAAAGTATTGAGAAAGCTACAGTCAAGCAACAGAGAATTGTGGTTAACTCTCAGGAAGAAACACCCCCATGTACTCCCAGTGATGCCATGTAGATCCCAGACACCTAGGTTCTTAGTCAAAGACCCTCACAACAGTAGTGTCCAGCCACATCCCTATTCCCTTCCCAGAAAGCATTTTGCACTCACCCAGTGTAAGGACTGTTGCTTCTCTAATTGTTAGAAATAGAATGATAATATTTATGTTTACTTGCCTCCAATTCCTCTTCTCTAGTGTCCTGTTTCTCTTGTGTTCAGCTTTCCAGGATCATGCCCATTTCCAGCAGTATCTCTGAGATTCAACAAGGAACAAGGAATATCCTATTAATATTGACAACATCTAACTTTTATCTGTCTGTAAAACATGGATAAAATAACAAATAAATCTGACTCAGTGTTTCCAGTCAGTGCTCAGAGGACCAATTAAAGACCAATTGGGTAGGATGTGTCTATTTTACGAAATAAATGAGCTAAACGCTGGATTCAATCATAGATATTGAAGCCAAGAAAAGTTATTAGCTCATATTGCCTTCTTTAAACTACACATAAATAAACAATGCTACACCAAAAAAAGCATCTAGACGTTAAATATCTACCTTTTTTTCAGTGGGTTCTATCATTTACTACTACACAGTAAGAAACTATGTCTTATTTCACACCTGAGTTTCATAGAATCATAAGATGTCTTGGGTTGGAAGGGACCTTAAAGATCATCTCTTTCCAAACACCCTTTCCAAACAGAGGGATGCCTTTCACTAGAATGTGTTGGTCAGAGATCCCTCCAGCCTGGCCATAAACACTCCTAGGGATGCACAGTTTCTCTGGTAAACCTGTGCCAGTGCCTCACAGTAAAGAATTTCTTCCTAATCTAAATCTGCTCTCAGTTTGAAGCTGTTCCCCTCTGTCCTATCACTACATGTTCTTCTAAACAGTCTCTCTCCGTCTTTCCTCGAGGCTCTCTTCAGGTACTGGAAGGCTGCAATTAGGTCACTCCAAAGCCTTCTCTTCTCCAGGCTGTACAATCCAAATTCTCTCAGCCTGTTCTCTTAGGAGAGGTGCTCCATACCTTCTCTGGACCCTCTATAACAGGTCCATGTCCTTCCTGTGCTGGGACCCCAGAGCTGGATGCAGCACTGCAGGTGGGCTCTCAGCAGAGCAGAGCAGAGGGACAGAATCCCCTCCCTGGCCCTGCTGCCCACAGGGCTCTGGATGCAGCCCAGGACACGTTTGGCTCTCTGGGCTGTGAGTGCTCATGGCTGGGTCATGTCCAGCCTCTCATCCACCAGCTCTCCATCTGTTCATCTTCAAACCTGTATTTATACCAGGGATTTCCCCAATCCAGGTGCAATTTGTATGGCATTATATTCCAGACATTATTTTTTGTTTCTTTTCTCTAAATTAAAAGGTCCTATTTAGTCTTTGTGAAAGTACCTATTTATCTCAATCAAGTCAACCGAGATCTTTTAACAAACTGAGCAAGTTTTTGCTCAAGAAAAAGAGTTTTATCATTTCCAAGAAGTGAGTTTTCTTGGAAAATAAATAAAAAATGAAGTTATGTTACTAATACCAGCCATTAAGACCTAAGTAAGTACCTACATTTAAGAAGTCAGGTTAGGTGAGGGACAAAGTGAGTCAGCATAAACTGACCTGAACTTTAAAACAGAATTTATATTCAGAGACATTCCTATTAGGATAGGATCAAATACCTCAGCAATTACAAGTGGATCAAAAATCACATAAATCACAAATCTGAGTGTACTTAAAACATTACTGTCTTTTGTGCCTTTTTTGCTCACATGGACTGATTAGTCAGGTTCAATATGCAATAACATACAGAACTTTCTGTGAGCACAGAGAAGTGACTGTTGTATGACAGCTAACCCAGGAATCTGCTAAAAAAATCCAGAGCCAAATCTAACAGCAAAAAACAGACAGAAACGAGTCCTAGCAAAAACAGATACTACAACCATCTTGTGCTTTCTGAAACCCCCATTTTCTACATGCAGCCAAAACCAAGAGGTATAATGCTCAAAGCTTTTTAGCAGGAATAATTTCTTTTTTCCAACTACTGATGACTTACATAAGAAATACATAAGAAATAATATTTGAGGGAATCATAAGTATTTTTGAAAACAATTCTAAAACCTGTTGCCTTTTAAGCTGGACACAGAGAGACTCTAACTGATAGCTTTTACAAGAAAAGGGAACATGATTTTTTCAGAAAAATATACTGAGAAAGCCTTTGAAAGATAAATATCTCAAAATATTCTGCCACATCTTATGCAGAAAAGATCAAGGTAATCAGATTTTTTAATTAATAATTTCAAAGTATTCTTGAATGTAGGCCTGCATTTTAAGCAGCATGTATTATTAATTTTAAAATAATTAAAATAAAGAAAGGGATCCTTTTCCTCCCCTGCTGGTATTCATGAAGACCTTTCCAGCAAGAATAGCATAACTTAGATTTTGATCTCATAACACAGTAACAAGNAATTTATAATACTGGATTGAAATTGTGACACTTTCAGTATGGTGGTTTTCCAGTAGATGGGTTTGCTGAGATACAGTTGCAAATTACAGGATACATGTTTTAAGTGATACATGAAGTGATTTTAAGTGATACGTGTCTATGGTTTTATGTGTATCCCATCTCTGTGTGTCACTGATTAAATGACTAAAGCCAGAGAAATCCTGTGAATCTTCAGCTCCCACCCATACAATATAGTCTGAGCAAATAAACTGTGAAACCATAACCAGCCACACAATAAGAAATTGGATTCAGAGCTTTCTGTCTTATATGGAATTGCAGAGCACAGCTATAACTGCTCAAAAGTAAACAGTGATCTTCCACATATTACAGTGATAGCATTACCTCATGAAATTTTTAACAGATTGCTATCAGCAGAACTCCCTGGGGCAGCAGGAAACCATTTTCACATATTCATTTTCACTACCCCCTTTATAGACCCAACTCCTACTCCATCTGTCAATTCCAAAAGCCAGAGAAGATAAAGTGGTCTCTGATGTCATTTCCATAATTCATATGACTGGAGACAACAACAGGATTAAGGAATTAAATCTTCTAGCAGTTATGAAGAAATTTGAAATTGTTCTGTCAGAAATATGAAAAGGGAAGGTACTTTTATTCCCAAGAACTCAAACAAATTATTTGCTCCAGTAAGTTTAAAGAATCAGGCCTACCTGGAATATAACTTTGGCAATTGGTGATTAATCAAAGTCAAGACAATTTTTGAAAACTATCCAAAACTACATTGAATAGAGGGGGACTTTTTGCTACTCAGATAGAAATTAATGATTTGCTATAACATAAAATTCTTAAATTATTAGTTTCCAGGTTTGTTAACAAGCTGCCTGACAAATGCATGGTATAGAGGATTATTTTTGGAAAAAAAACCCCATGATGCTTAGATTATCTGTTTTGGTTAAAAGACAAAAAGGGCAGAATGGATCTAGAAACTCATGGTATTCCAGGAAAAAAAAAAAACAAAAAACAAAACAAAAAAAAACAAAAAAAAAAAAACAAAAAAAAAAAAAAAAAAAAAAAAAAAAAAAAAAAAAAAAAAAAAAAAAAAAAA
>WEIU01019858.1:203730-215546 GCA_013389925.1 Aegithalos caudatus | reverse complement strand
CAAGGTTTTGGGGTTCATAATCAATCACTGTAGTCTGAAGGTTGTGAGTTCAATGCTCACACGGGGCAGCATTTGTTAATTTTTTGGGGTTCATAATCACTTGTGGTAATCTGAAGGTCTTTAGTTCAATCCTCACTCACACAGGGCAGCATTTGTCAAGTTTTTGGGGGGTTAATCATCAGTCATTGTAGTTTGAAGGTCATGAATTTGATCCTCACACAGGGCAGCATTTATCAAGGTTTTGGGGCTCATAATCTTTCATAATCTGAAGGTTGTGGGTTTGATCCTCACACAGGGCAGCATTTTTAAATTTTTTGGGGCTCATAATCAGTCATAATCTGAAGGTTGTGAGTTCAGTCCTCACACAGGGCAGCATTTATCAAGGTTTTGGGGCTCATAATCAGTTGTAATCCAAAGGTCATGAGTTTGATGTTCACACAGGGCACCATTTGTCAAGTTTTTGGGGTTCATCATCAGTCATTGTAGTCTGAAGGTCTTTAATTCAATCCTCACTCACAGAGGGCAGTATTTGTCAGGTTTGGGGCTCATAATTGTTGCTGTTTAACACAAGAGACTCCAAATATTTCAGAAGGCAAATAAGCATTAAGAAGGCTTTATTGTCTAATTCTTACTACTTTTTATAAAGTGTTCTGAAACAAACTTAACATGTTTGGTGAATAGGAACAGCACCTCATTGGTGGAACTGGAGAAACACAGACACACAGATGGAGAAAATTGTTCTGAGAAAAGGACAATTCTTTACCAGATTGTTTACAGGAAAAAAAAGCTCTCCCAAGAAATCTTCCCTTGGGAAGAAATCCTCAGCCAGGAGCAGGCTAAATTCCTCCAGGCTGAGAAAATCAGGCCCACAATAATCAGTTGTAATCTGAAGGGTGTGAGTTTGATCCTCACATGAGGCACAATTTGTTAATTTTTGGGGCTCATAATCACAATCTGAAGGGTGTGAGTTTGATCCTCACACAGGGCACAATTTGTTAATTTTTGGGGCTCATAATCACAATCTGAAGGGTGTGAGTTTGATCCTCACATGAGGCACAATTTGCCAAGTTTTTGGGGCATCCTCAGTGAAGGCAAAGGCGATGGGGAGCTGTAAAAACAAAGTTTTATTGCATGGATAAACCAGGCTCATGAAGGAGGAGGTTGTTACAGCAAAGTCCCCATGTCCCCAGCAGCAGTGGTGGCACCTCAGCAGCAGCAGTGAAGGTGACAGCAGCACTTTATTCCATGCTCCCTAAACATTTGTGTGTTCTGATGTTCTCAGGGTATTTTATTCTAATTTTAGCCAGTCAGGTTTAAACACAAACCCTCTGCTAAAGTGTTGGACCCACCCTAAGCTAAAATTGATGTGCATTAATTTTGTAAATTCTTGCACAAATTTTACACATGTAGTTCTTCTATCTGTTCTATCTAGGAATTTTCAGCAAGGCTACATTATTTTTATTATGGCTAGGATTTAAATAACTTTGCAAAAGGCAATGTTGCTGAACTATAAACTGAGTACTAGGTTGGTTTCTTACTTACTGACACAGATTCTTATTTTTGAGGCACTTAAAATCTCTCTATTTATTTAAAACTTGCATTTCTACCTCATGTCTGGGTGGATTTATGTGTTTTAAGTTTTATTTTAGAAGGTTTTTAACTCGGTCCTGACATCTTTGGACACTCCTGGGCCTGTGTGGATGGGGCCCAGGGGGATTTGTACCCCAGCATTCAGGATTTAGGGATTTTGGGATGCAGTGGCTCCCAGGGATGGGTCCCACCACGGGTTGGGTGTTTGGGGTGTTTTGGAAAAGGGCTCAAGGCAAATAAATGGTGTTTAGTTGGGAAGAATGGGATAATCCATCCTGTTGTATTGTCAGAGGTGGGTTGGGAGAGGGGAATTCCAGCTGGGAGAGGTCCTGGAATCGTTGGGAGTTTGGGTTGGGAGGGATTGTAAAGCTCGTCCTGTTCTGTCCTGTTCTTCAAGGAATGGTGGTCCCAGGGAGTGGTGGATTCAGGGAAGGATGGATTTGGGGAATGATGGTGGTCCCAGGGAGTGGTGGATTCAGGGAATGATGGATTTGGGGAATGATGGTGGTCCCAGGGAGTGGTGGATTCAGGGAATGATGGTGGTTGCAAGGAGTGATGATTCCAAGGAATGATAATTTCAGGGAATGATGATTCCAAGGAATGATGGTCCCAGGGAATAATGATCTCAGGGAATGATGGTCCCAAGGAATGATTGTTTCAGGGAATGATGTTTCCAAGGAGTTATGGTTTCATGGAATGATGATCCCAGGGAGTAAAGGTCCCAGGGAATTCTGGTGCCAAGAAATGATGGTTCCAAGGAATGATAATTTCAGGGAATGAGGATCTCAGGGCATGATGGTTCCAAGGAGTGATGGTCCCTGAGAATAATGGTGGTTCCAAGGAATGATGGTGGTTCCAAGGAATGATGGTGGTTCCAAGGAATGATAGCTTCAGGGAATGATGTTTCCAAAGAATAATGGTGGTTCCAAAGAATAATGGTGGTTCCAAGGAATGATGGCTTCAGGGAATGATTGTTTCAGGGAATGATGTTTCCAAGGAATTATGGTTTCAGGGGATGATGACTCCAGAGAATAATGGTCCCAGGAAATTATGGTCCCAGGAAATGATGGTCCTAAGGAATGGCAGTTTCAGGGAATGATGATCTCAGAGAATGATGATTCCTAGGAATGATGGTTCCAAGGAATGATGGCCCCACAGAATGATGAGTCCAAGGAATTATTGTTTCAGGAATGGTGGTCCCAAGGAATGATAATCTCAGGGAATGGTGGTTCCAGGGAATGATGGAATTCTCACTGTAAAAAATGTCTTTTCTATACTGGGATAAAACCTTTCCCAGCACCCCCTGTGCCCACTGCTCCCTGTCCTCTCCATGGAAAGGAGACCCCCCATCCTCTTTGTACCCATCCTTGAAGGACTGGAAAACCCCAGTGAGGTTCCAAACCTTAAATCAGGCCAAGGGAATCATCCCAAAACATCTGAAACGCTCCCAGGCTTGGGGCACTGATCTCCTCTTGGGATATTCCAGAGTTGGATCATCTTGGTAGAGCAGCAGTTCCTAATGTTGAGCATTTATGCATTTAAGGAGCTGAAAATCCTTTTTAAAAAATTCTCTTTTAAAGCTTTTCTTTCCCAATTCCTGGATCTGCTTCCCTGATCCTCCACTGGAATTTCCCAATGTGGGGGGTTGCTGCTCACCAAGGCCATTCAGGCAGAAATTACCTTGTGAGATTTAATTAATAAACTCCTTGTTATCCCACAAGGAAGTGTCATCCCCACCTCTCAGTCTTCCTGGCTGCAATTCCCCTGGAAGTGGACAAGGGAGCACATTCCTGCTGTCTGCCAGGTGCCATGTGGCTCATGGGAATTCTGAGCCTTTCCTTTTGGGTCACTCAATATCAACATTCCCTGTTTATTCAGATTATCTCTGTTAAATAAACCTTGGCCTAATTATTCCAGTGGGAATCACTCCAGGTTAGAAAAATCTAAAATAATCAAAAATTGGGAAGAAAGCATCATAAAAAAAACCAATTTGGAAGAGAAATGACTTGGTTCTGAAGGCATAAGTGAAATTAAATGTCAGATCTTTGGGGGGTTTTTTGGAAAAGTTTGGGATTTGGCTCCTACAGTCGGGGTGGAGGGATCAGCTCAGCCAGGGACTGGCAGCATCCCAGGAGGAAAAACTGGCAGGATCCAGCAGGTTCTGTGCCCGTGGTTGGCTTGGGCTGTTTTTCCACAGGCTCCCCTGCTCCTGTGCCTGGGAATGGGGAGGAATTTTGGCTCTGGGCAGGTGGAACTGCTGAGGTGACATTTGCTGTTCCCACTGCCACTCCAGGGCTGCCTGAGGGAAGCCTGGAATTCCTCTTGGTGGGAAGGGAGGGAAGCCTGAGCTGAAGCTTCAGCCTCAGAGGGAAATTCTCCAACTCTTCCTCTCCTGGCTGGGTTTTTCCCTGGCCATTCCCTGAGGAGGTGGCTTGGCAGGGAAGTATCCCAGAGTTTTTCCCTGCAGACAAGGAACGTTGTGAGGAGCTCAGGAAGGCCCTGAGCACTGCCCATGAGAAGTTCTGCTTCTGGCCAGACAGCCCCTGCCCAGGTGGGTGCCTCACATTCCTGCACAATTCAGGAATTTTCCCCCCTTTCCATTGTTATTCCTGTTGTCACACTCTCCTTTTCCTTGTGGTGAAATACAACAGGAAAGCAGCATCCCTGAGCAGCCTCAGCTAATGAAAGCCCCAGGGGTGTATCCAGCTTTTCCTGACCTTTGGGTGCCTCTGGAGCAGTCAAAATCCTTTTGGGTTGTAACTGGGAGGGGACAGGGGAGGTTGGGTGTCATGGAATGCTCAGAGAGAGGGATAAATCCTGTCTTGGGAGCTGTGCTGCTTGGGAATGCTGTGAAGGGAAAAAGCCTGTGCTGAGTTTTTCCTTTAAAAGCCAGAAAAATCATCATGGAATTGTTGTGGTTGGAAGGGATCTTAAAGCCCATCCAGTGCCACCCCATGCCATGGGCAGGGAACACCTTCCACACTCCCAGGCTGCTCCAAGCCCTGTCCAGCCTGGCCTTGGACACTTCCAGAGATCCAGGGGCACCCACAGCTTCTCTGGGAATTCCAGCCCAGCCAGGAATTCCTTCCCAATCTCCCACCTAAACTTCTCCTCCTTCAGCTTAAGGTCAAGGAGAGGTTGGGAATGCTGAGCACAGCTTTTCCTCTCACCAGATCGCTTTGCCAGGCTGCTGGTGGATGAGCCCAGAGTCCTTCTCCAGGATTTCCTGGATCGTTTCCAGAGCCTGTGTCAGCTGGAGCTGCAGCTGCCCTCCCTCAGGCCAGAAGACCTGAAAAACATGGTGAGTTCCCTGCTCTTCCCAAAATCTGCAGCATTCCAGGCTCCAGGAATGATCCTGGGTGCACCCAAAATGAGGAATTTCAGCCTGTGTGTGTGTGTGAGGGATCTGCTCCCATCCCACCTTGTTTTTTCCCTTGGACATTCCCTGTGTGGTGGTTTCACCACAGAAACATCCAAAGAGGAGTTTGGAATGGCACATCAGCTGGGAATTGTGTCTGGTTCCCACTCTGGGCCTTTCCCAGCGTCCAGGCTGCTCTGTGGTGCCTGGGAGAAGGGATTTGGGATCCCACAGACTCCTTTGGGAGCTCTCCCTGGCAGCTCCAAGCACTCCATAAGAAGTTGCAGCATCACTCCTGTTGCTGGGATGCCACCCGGTCTGGAGACAGGAATTTGGGATGGCAGGGGCTGCCCTGAACCTGAGGTGTGGGCAGAGACCTGGGAAGGTGAAAGAGGCTCCACAGGCAGGAGGAAAAAGCAGGAAAAGCCAGGAACGAGTGTGGAATTGCCCCCTTGTAGGAACCTGTCCTGGCCCTGCTGTGCTGCAGCCAAGTCTGGCTCCTTTGCCAGGGAACAGATGGCTCTGGGCAGCCAGGAGCCTTGTGGGATCCAGGGAATCTTCATCCATTCAGCACAACCACAGGGCTGAGCTCAGGAACCACGGGAGACTCCCAAAGGCACGGCAGGAACGGGAGCTGCTCCACTGCTGGGGTGGCAGATGGTGCCTGGGCAGATTCCATGGAATGGGGAAGCCAGAGGGAAGGAGGATTGCTCTCAGAGGCTTCAACCAGAGCTGGGGGTGCTGGATGATACAATTCCAGGGGGTGGAAAAGGGATTTTTCCCCACGTGGGACAGGATTTTGAGAGTGAAGGCAAAGTGCATTTTATCCCTGTGCTCTGCAGTCCCTGACAGAGGAAAGGATCACTCGGCTCCTCCAGCTCATTGGGGAGGAGCTGGAGCACAAAGGAACAGAGGGGGAGAAGCCTCCTGGGAAGTTTTCCACGGAAATCCTGCAGGTGCACGTTCCTGCCTGTATCCTGGCACTGTGTGGCTGGACCTGCAGGTGAGCAGGGCTGCAGGGATGGGCCTGGAATGTCCCCACGCTCTGGGCTTGCCATGGAAGCTCTTGGAGGCTGGAGGGATGTGGAATGTTCCTCCTGTGGAATGTTCACTGTTTTCTTATTCTCCTTCTTTTTCACCATGCTTCTGTCTATCTGATTTTATTTTCCCATTTTTCTCCTTTTTCGCTGTTCTCCTGCTTCCTTTGTGTCACTGTTTTCCTATTTTCCCTCTTTTCCACTAGGATTTTGCTTCCCTTATTTAACTCTTTTCACACTGCTACATTCCTGCTTCCCTTATTTCACCACTTTTTTCCCCTCTTTTTGCCCTCTGTTCCTGGCAAGGCAAAATGCAACTGAGCCAGTTTAAATCAACACCATAAATGGGATTTAATGCACTTATTTCCCTGACTTTTCCAAGCCCAGGCTTATCCCTGACCACCTCTCCTGACTTTCCCCAACCCTGGAAGCATCCAAGGCTGGGTTGGATGGGTTTTGGAGCAGCTTAGGATAGTGGGAGGTGTCCCTGTCCATGAGGGGTTGGGATGAGATGATCTTTAAGATCCCTCCCAACCCATCCTGTGCTTCCATGAGGATTCCATGAGGATTCCATGGCTTGGCTCTGTTCCCCACAGTGCTTCCTCAGGCTCCATGAACCTCTCTGTGATCACCTGCTCCCGCTGCATGAGGAAAGTGGGGCTCTGGGGCTTCCACCAGCTGGAATCTGCTCCAGAGCCAGATTCCTGTGGCTCCAGCAGCACCACCCTGGCCGCTCCCGAGCGTTTCCCACCCGTTCCCACATCCCCACGCAGGATGCTGACACGGAGCCAGGATCCAGGGGCTGAGCAGGTACATCCTGGCATGGGCAGGGACACCTGGCCAGCTCCAGGTGCTCCAAATCCCGAGCTGCATCAAGGGAAATATAGGTGGGATATAGGGAAAAAGTGATAAAGTAGTGAAATGGCTGGGAAATAAAGGTGGGATATTGGGAAAAAGTGATAAAGTACTGGAATGGCTGGGAAATAGAGGTGGGATATTGGGAAAAGTGATAAAGTACTGGAATATATAGATTGTATATTGGGGAAAAAGTGATAAAGTGCTGAAATGGCTGGGAAATAGAGGTGGGATATTGGGAAAAAGTGATAAAGTACTGGAATAGCTGGGAAATATATATTGTATATTGGGAAAAAGTGATAAAGTACTGAAATGGCTGGGAAATAGAGGTGGGATATTGGGAAAAAGTGATAAAGTACTGAAATGGCCTGCCTAGAGAAGTGATGGAGTCACCATCCCTGGATGTGTTTTGGAAAAAGCCTGGATGTGGCACTGGGTGCCATGGCTTAGTTGAGCTGTTAGGGAATGGGTTGGACTCGATGGTCTTGGAGTTCTCTTCCAACCCAGTGATTCTGTGTAAATCCACATCCAGTGGACACATCCTTGTGGTGGGAAGGGCTCCTGTGGGATGGCTGAGCAGGACAAGCCCCCCTTGGTGACCAGAGGAGCTCCATGAATTCCCTGCTTGTCCCCTCAGCAGCACGAGAAGAGCCCATCCCCAGCTGTGTCCCGGCCACGGGGTTGGGATTCTCCCAGCTCCATGGACAGGGGGGAGTTGGATGTGAGCAGCCCCGCCCTGAGGAGCCGCCCTGTGACCCGGAGCATGGGACAAGGGGACAACATGGAAGTGCCATCCAGTCCCCTCCGCAGGGCCAAGCGGGCGCGGCTCTGCTCCTCCAGCAGCTCGGTGAGTGAGCCAGGCACGGTGTTCCCAATCCAGGCCTGGGCTTTGGGCACAAAGAGGGATCCTTGGAGTCTCTAAACCATCCCGTTGTTGTGTCCCTTCTCTGTCACCTCCTCGCTTCCCAGGACGCTTCCTTGAGGAGCTTCTTTCACCCCGGCTCTCAGCACCGGGATTGGTGTCCCTGGGTCAGCACCGGGGAGGGAGAGGAATCCCTGGAAGATGCTGCATCCCAGACAGAGAAGGAGCCTGGGAAGGCCGAGCCAGGCTGGGAAGTGGTGCTGAAGAGACTCCTTGGCATCCAAAAATGTGACACAGTGCCCGAAACGGAGCCAGTGGTGAGCCTGGGGCGTCCCAAACCGGAACGCTGCTCGCACGGGCAGCAAAAATTTGGGATGGATGGGCTTTGTATGGGATGAACACCATCCCAGCCAGGTGACAAGGACCAAGCTGCAGAGCCTGAGCTCTGGCATTCCCACAGCCAGGCTCCATCCAAGGAGCTGGAGCTGCTCAGGGCTGCTATAAATAACAGCCATTCCCGAGCACCCCGGCGCTCCCAAGATCCGGTTTCATTCCGTGTCCCCAGAGCTCCTCTCTGCAGCCATCCCAGTTCCTGGCTCAGGCCTCTTGGATTGCCAGGTTTGCCGAGCCAGGGGAGCAGAGCTGAGGCCACAACTCCCTCCCCATGTGGCTGTGGAGCAGCTGCTGCCTCCCTGGATCTCATTATCCACGTGGATTCCTCCTGCCAGCTCCTTCCTGCTTCGCTTGGAGCTCGTGGGAGCGGTGGGGCTTTCCTGCTTCAGGATTTGTCCTGGGGGTTTTGTGGGATTTGTGTCCCCAGCAGGTCCCTCCACTAGGTGGAAAGGTGTCCCTGCCCACAGCAGGGGTTGGAAGTGGGTGATCTTTCAGGTCCCTTCCAACCCAGATCATTCCATGATTCCATGATTCTGCCATGTGCCAGGAAAGCTCTGCATGGTCCAGTCACAGGGCAGAGGCACCAGACCCAGCTGGAGCAGGGGGTGGTTGGAGCCCCTTCCTGCTTTTTGGGGTCCCTTCCTGCATTTTGGGGTCCCTTCCTGCATTTTGGGGTCCCTTCCTGCTCTTTGGGGTCGCTTCCTGCTTTTTGGGGTCCCTTCCTGCTCTTTGGGGTCCCTTCCTGCTTTTTGGGGTCCCTTCCTGCTTTTTGGGGTCCCTTCCTGCTTTTTGGGGGTCCATTCCTGCTTTTTGGAGTCCCTTTCTTCATTTTGGGCTCCCTTCCTGCTTCTTGCTTGTCGTCTCCTTGTTCACCCCTCCATCTGGCAAATCAGGATCACGAAAATAAGGAACCAACTGCTCTCCTGGCAGCCAGCTGGGATATTTTAGATTTTTCCCACTGCAGTTTTCCCTTGTGCCCTTTGCCAGTGGCAAATCCCGCTCCAGTGCCTTGACCTCCGGCCGCCGCTTTGTCCCCCATCTCTTCCAGAGCCTCTCGGAGAAATCCTGCAAGGTGTTCCGCATTTTCCGGCAGTGGGAGAGCGTGGACTCCTCCTGAGCAACCCCCGTGCCTCGGGAAACCGGCCCGGGCCATCGGGAGAGAGCCCAAAAACCTCGCGGGGATGCCCCGGGAAGGGCGATCCCAGCAAGCTCCGGCATCCCCTTCCCTGGCAGCCTCGCTGAAGCCTTCACCAAGTGCTGCTGTGTCCCTGTGCTCCCAGGGCAGGACAGCCCTGCCTGGCTGGGGGGGTGACAAGGGGACACTGTCACCCCCCGAGGTGTCCCCGGTGTCTGGCCGTGTCCCGCCGCCGAGGGGACGCCAGGTGGGAATAAACATTTCAGTTTTGTTGTTTTTCTTTTTTTTTTTTTTTTCCCTTCCTGCTGGCGTGGTGTGGTTTTTTTTCCCAAGGCAGGAGGTGTAGCTCCTGTATCCCTTTGGGATGTTCATTCTTATAGGATCAATGTCTGGCTGCTTCCCTTTCCCGTTTTGTTGTCTCCTTTACCTTTTCCCATTGCCTCAATCCCTGGCCTCGTGTCCCTCAGCTGGTGGCAAATTTGGGGTGATAAATCCTCCAGGTTGGAGGGTGGGATGCAGCCAAAACCTGGGAAGAGATGAATTTCCATGGCTTGTGCTGTTGGGAAAGGGGTGGTGTCATCTCCATCCTTGTGGATGTTGGGGAAGGGCTGAGATTCCACAGACAGCCTGGCACAGCTGGATCTCCTCCCTCCAGGCCTGTGAATGTGGCTGGGGGCACAGGGATATGTCATTCCTTTTTTCTTTCTTTCTTTTTTTTGAGGAAAGGATCTCCTGCCTCCATTCCCCCAGCCCCAGCTCCGAGGTTTCATCTGTCTCATCCCCTTGGATGGATTTTGGGATCCTGGCTGCCCTGTGCATGGGAATGCAGTGCCTGCCTTGGGCAGGGCTGATCCTGGCTCTCCCTGAACCCCAAAACTTGGGGGTGCAGCTGCCCATTTCTCCTGGGATCTATCATTTTGGGATACTGCCCTCGTGGGCAGGAATCCCACGGGCCTGAATTTGGGTGGATTCCCTTCCTTTCCTAAGGGAGTTCTAATTACGGGGCCCTAACGAGGGGCTGCTTCACCCCACGGCCCCCCTGGGAGCTGGGGTGGAGATGGGGACACCCCCAATCCAGAGGGGCAAGGATGGGCTGGGAAGTGCCTGGGATGGGCATGGAAGAGCCCCTTTTCCAGCTGCCTGCACCTACAGATCCCCCATCCCCGTGGTTCCCCCATTCCTTACATCTCCCTGGAGCTCTGGCTTCCCCATTTCCAGTGGTTTCCAGCTTTCCCTATGGCTCCCTGCATTCCCTACGTTCCCTATCCGTGGGTTCTCCTGGCTCTCCCCTCCATCTCTGTGATCAGGGACCCACCCCACGAATCGTGGGATGCACCCAATCCATGGAGGATGATATTCCAGGGTGGGAAAGGCCAGCCACAACCCCTCCATCCCAATTTCCAGACTGAGGAACGCTCAGAGGATCCCCAAAATTCCCCCAGCACCCCCATTCCAAGGTTTGGGTGCTGTAAGAGTGGCCTTAAGGTATTCCAAAAAGGAGCAGAGTGCTGTTGTAGTCCCTGGTATCCTGGAATAATCCCTGTTGGCAAAACTGGTGTTTCACAGATGGAACAGAAGAATTCCAAGAAATGATGGTAAAATCCTTATTTTCCCTGTCCAGTTCTCCCAGTTGCTTGGAACCAGTCAGGGAATATTGTGGCCTGGGAAATACAGGATCCTCTATTCCAACTTTCCCAGCTGCTCTGCTCGAGTACAACCCCGTTCCTCTGCCAAATTCCCCCAGGAATGTGGGGTGTGGATTTGAGTCCCCTCAGGTGCTGTCACCTCCTGACAAATGGAGATTAAATGGAGATTTTTGGGATGCTTTGGCTGTGTCTCCTCCCCACAGGGGGAGGAAGCAGGAGGGCAGATTTATGGGATGATGCCTGGGTCAGGAATGTGGAGTCTGGAATTCCATCAGTTTGGGAGACACCCATGGGTGCTGTCATCATCGGGGTTGGGTAAACTGAGGCACGGGAAATGCTTTGTGGGTGTCGCATGGGCAATCCGGAATGGTGACTCCTGCTGCGGGGCCTGCCCTGCCGCCACATTCCCGCTTGGATCCAATGGAATTGCCACGGGCAAGCTCCGTGTCCTGGGGGTGGTTCCCTGCCCCTGGTGGGAGTGGGACAAAGGGGAATAACGGGGCATCAGAATCCCTGGGGAACGAGGGAGATACTGGGAATAGGGGGAGCGATGGGGAGTTGTGGAAAAACACGGAAATAAAGGAGCCGTGGGGAATTGCGAGGCCCTGACGTAGGTGCACCCCATATTCTATGAGGTGGTTCCCCGGGAATGGGAAAAATGGAAAAGGGGGAATAAGAGGAGTGTCAGAATCCGTGGGGAACGGGGGAGACGCAAGGAATCCGGGGAACCGTGGGGATTTGCGGGAAACGTTGGAAAGGGAGGAACTGGAGTTTGCGGAGCCTCGAACCCGCGGCCCGTCCATTATTCCCCCTTCGCCTCCCCCCCTCACAACTACAACTCCCGGCGTGCCTCGGGGCCGGCGGAACGTTGAGGGCGCGGCCAATGGTAGCGCCGCGGGGCGGTGACGTCACCGCGGGTGACGTCAGGGGTCCAGAGAGA
>WEIU01019858.1:174856-203629 GCA_013389925.1 Aegithalos caudatus | reverse complement strand
CCCCTCCCCGGGCCCACGGGGGACGAGGATTCTCCCCCCGACGAGGCCGGGCCTGCAGAGGGGTGGGAGGGCGGGGGGCACGGGGGAGCCCCGCCGGGGGCGCCCCCCAAACCCTCCCCCCATTCGCACCCCCTCGGCCTCTCCCCGGAGCTGGGGGTCGGATCTGCCCCCCCTCCTCACCAGGGGAGGCCTAGCCCTCCTTCTGCCGTATTTTGGGGGTTTATCTCCCTCTGTGGCTTGATAGCTGCCCTGGGGGTGTCTCTGCAGACCCCCCCTTGGCGATGCCCCCCCAATCTGGGTGCCCCGCACCCCCCCTTGGCTGCCCCGGGGAGGGCGAGGAAGGGGAGAGCAGTTCCAGCAGCCACAGCCCAAAGAAAGGGCTTTTGTGGGGTTTATTATTATTATTTATTCCCCCATTTCACCCCTCGGTTCACGAAGCTTCTGGTGCCGGCTTAGGGATTGAATTTTTGGGGGAGGACGGGGGGGTCCCTCGGGGTCTGGCTCAGCAGACCCAGGGGTGGGTGAAGGGCATCAGGGCCCCAGCCCGTCTCCCAGGAGGTTTATGTAACCCTCCAGGTTCGGTTAGGCTTTATTACTTTTTTATTTTTCCCCTTCTTCCTTCATAGATCTGTTTATATTTTTCCTCCTTGTTTTTATTCCTGGCCCTTTACGGGGCGGTGAATCCCTTTTTCTCTCTGTCTGGAGAGTGGGTGGCGTTGAAAAATACCATTGGGAATTCGGTTCTAGGATTGTTTTATTAATAGTTTTTGTTTACAAGGTGGCGGTGCGAGCCGGGAAAGGGTAGGAATGACAAGAGTGGATGAAATGTTTTCTCGGATGTGTCGCCTGAACGTGCCCGACCTCCCTCAAGCAGCACTCGGGGCTGGTGGCTTTGCCGTGGTGGTGCCCAGGGGTCGAGAAACGGGTCTGATTTAGTTCCCAGAGAGAGATAAACAAACTTATCGGGATTTGGTGGTGTTTTTTTGGAAAGGAGGGAGGGGGGGGGAGGAGGGAGGAGCGGCAGCAGCTCTCCTGTTTGTGGCTTATCGAAGGAAACTTGTGTCTGACGTTCGCCCAGCGCCTTTCTCCCCACGAAGCTGCTCTCGGTGTATTTTTCGCCCTGTTTTGAAGCAAATAGGAAATGAGTCCTGGTGGTGCTCGAATCGGAGCTATTTTTATCCGGGGGTTTAAAGTTACACTCGTGTCAGACTCCGCCAATTGCGATCGATGCTTAATCGCAGCGGGAGGAGGGTCGGGAATTCCAGCTGTTCAGTGAGGGGGGGATAAAACCTTTCTTAGGGATACCCTGGAAAGAGCTCTGGGCCGGAGAGGGGCCGAGGCCCAACCTGGTCGCCTGCTGCTCTGTTTCCCTTTCCCCTCCCCCTCTCTTTTCCTTTTTTTTTTTTTTTTTTCCTTTTTTGTTCGGTTTCTTGCCGGCATCTCCAGCGATCGCAGCATTTTGGAGGACAAAGAGCAGGTTTTTTTCCCTGCGAAGTGGCTTTGCCGTGTGTTTCTAGGAGCTGGGGTAGGTAGAAAGCCCCGAATATCTGGGATTCCTCTCGGTGCTGGGGGAGTTTCTGCTCTGCCCTTTCTGCCCCCCCGACAAAAGGAACCCCGGTGGCTTTTCCAACAGCGAAGCCCTCGTTGTGGGCTCTGCTTCCCTTGTTTTCCAAGGGGTGAGGGTTAGAGCAGTCGGTCTCCTGCGGACAACAAACTTAGGAAGTTGGATGTGTCAGATGACTCCTCACCACTCCTCCCTCCCTCCCTCCCTCCGTCCCCAGCCTTTTTTTGTTTGTCTGCCTGACTGGCCCGGGGTGAGCAGCTCGCTAGGCCCCGGCTCCCGAGGCGCTTCCCTGGGGAATCTCCCCCTCTGGAAGCCGATGGAAATCAGGGGCTCTTCTGAGCCACGGCAGCGAGGAGAGGCTCGCTGGTGGCCGGAGGAGAAGGGACTCGTCTGAAGGAATGTGCTTGAAGGCAGCTCCTCCTGGGGCTTGCAGGGTTTTGTTTGCTGTGTAGGGGTTTTGTTTGGGGTTTGTTTTTTTTTTCCCCCTTCTTTCTGCTGCCGTTTTTATTACAGTTTCCCTTTTCATCCCCTTTCCACGTCTCCAACGGTGAATAATAGTATGGATTTATGGCCTGCCAAGGGCTACCTTTCCCCGTAGGGAGGGGGCACCGAGCAGGGTGAATAACACTCCTGCCTTCTCCTGCTCTGACAGGTTTAGGAGCCCGAGCGAGGTCTTTTTTTTTTTTATGATTCCTATTTTCAATCCTCACACGTCCGTGTCCTTTTGTGGATGCCTCTTTGTGAGGAGGGAAGGGGAGCGGCGGCCGCTCTCCGTGGGGCTGCGGGGAGGAAAGGGCAGAGCTCCGCGGGCATGTGTGGAACTGATGTTTAATAATAATAATCTCCTGGACGAGGATGTGCTCCAACTCCCCCGTCACTCATTGTCTCCCTCCGGACCGGGTTTGTGCTGCTCAAGCTGGGAAAAGAGAGCCACAATCCCTCCTCCCCCTTTTTGGGGGGGGGCTCCAGCCAAAGTTTCCTGGGTAACCCGTACCCCTTCAGAGCAGGGGATTTGCAGGAAGGCTCCGTGCTCCCCAAAAACACCTCCAGACCCCCTCGCCAGCAGCCTGGAAGCTCAGGGTTATCCCATTGGGAACCCCCCAGGCTCCAAACCAGGCCTCTCCAGGTAGCTGGATGGCACAACAGGGGCTCCCCTTTGTGATCCCCCCAGCTTTGGGGCCGGTGCCAGCCTTGGAGCCGCGTTCGCAGGGAAAAGGCCCGGAGCTCTGGCAATTCCTGGGATTGGCTGCTCTGTTACTACCCGGAAACCGGGCCCGGGGCGGGGCGAGGCCGCCGCTGATGGGGTGTCCCTGGCACGGTGTTCACACCCATGGGGGGACCCACCCCTTCACCCCCATCCCCTCCCAAACCGCGGGGCCGCTTCCCCTTCCCAGCCCCCGCTTTATTGTTCCGTGGCCGCTCCGCTCGCAGCTTCCCCTCGGGCCGGGAGTTTATTTAGCGCCTGATTTATTTTTCCTCCTTTTGTGGAGAAACGCTGTTGGCCGGCTCGTAGTGGCCCAGCTCTATTTTTAAGCGTCAGAGCTGGAAAAGGGAAGTGTCACCGTGTTTTGTGCCTGAAAGGAATTATAAATAGTGGCCAGCTTTGTTTGAATCTCGCAGCGCTGCCCGGTTTTGCGGAGCTGGGGGTTTGGGAGACGCTTCGGGAGCGTAATTCCCGCAGCCTCGCACTCCCTGCTAATTTTAGGCTCGTCCCGAGTCAAGGAGAATAAAGGTACAAAGCTCCTTAGTTTACCTGCAGAGCGTTTNTGTTTACCCCGTCGAGGCAAAGGGTAGGACAGAGTTTACATTTGGGATAAATTCCTTTTTCTGGCCGTGACGGGCTCCCCCCCGCACTTCTCATCCCACTTGAACACCTTCCAAGAGCGGCGTTGAGCAAGCGTGGGGTCACATGGCTTTGTTCTCTTTGGCCTGTCCCCAGGGAAGAGCGTGTGCGCTGGAATGTCGTGGTTTGGTAGGCTTTGGTGGGGCTTTGTTGTTCTCTTGGGTCGGTGTTTCTTTTTGTTTTGTCGTTGTTTTAAAGGGTGGATATTTCTGGAAAGTTTTGAATGTGGATTATTTTTGATTATTTTCTTTTCGAATGTCGGGCTACGCTTCTTTCTGCTCCACTTCTGGGGCTACGTTTTAATGAGGCCTCCAGGGATGAGGGGAATCGTGTGGTGATGCTTCAAAATGCACAAAGATGTGGCAGCAGCCCCTTCCCAGAACTGGGAGAGCCCCCCCTTCCCTTTTCCCCCCAGAAATGCTGTCACAGGTGGTGCTTTATAAATCAAATCAGGTAAAAGTGGCTTGGGAGGTGGTGCCTGTCTTTAGGAGAACTCCAGATCCATAAATCTCTGCCCGAACCAAAGCAACTGGAGGAAAATAAATAATCTTTGTTGCCTAAATGACAACTTCCAAGGGTATCATCTTGCTGCTTTCAGAGCAGAATTCGGTGCCTTTACTGGCAGCTGGATTTTTTTTCCCCCAAAAACAATTGGCTGGAGCTGGGAGTTCACTGTCCCTTTGTTGCTTTGTCAGCTGGATTGGGGAGGATTTGGGAGCTGGGGCTCCTCAGGCAGACCTGAAAGCCAAGTGCACCTGTTTAATCATGGAACTGCCCCAGTCATGGAGTTCAAACTGGGAAATATGGATTTGGTTAGGGCTGCTTGGAGCTCAGTGCCCGTTGGGGCCTGACATCCCAGCCCTGCTTAAAATAATCAAAATCTGGGTAATCTTCATTATTTCCCCAGCTCATTTCCTCAGCTTGGAGCAGAGATTTTGGAGCACTGAGGAGTCTGGCAGCACGATGCTTCCCAGATTCCCAGTTCTGAAGTGGCTTTAGAGCACTAAATGCTGATTTAAACCAATTCTAGAGGCCTTTTCTTTAAAAACCCCCCAAGTGAGCACGGGATGTCAGGAAAACAAACATTCCCTATAAAATGGTGGCCTTGCTCTCCTCCCCACTGGCTCCAGGAGGTTGTGCCAGCTGTTTTTTCCTAGGGAAGCTGTGCTTGGATTTGTAGTGGGGGATTGTTTTTAAGTGGCAGCAGGACTGTTTTACGATCCCGGTGAGCTTTTTTGGAAACATCTCCCGGAGTGACTCCCACGTGCTCAGCATTTCTCAGCAGCAGGGGCTGATAATGGGAGCTCAGAGCTGGGCTCCCAATCCTGCACACCCTGCCAGGTCCCAGCATCTTGGATGGAGCAGGAGATGCCCCTCAGTGAGACCTTCATAGTTTCATTTTCCAGGGGAAAATTACATTTAATGTCCAGGGGAGCGTTTTGTCCTGGTTCTGGTCATCCTCGTGCACTGGCATTAAATGATGGTTGGGTTTCTTTAATGTTTTGGGGTTTCTTTTATTTAATTTCTCCTTCAAACTCACCCTTAATTCCAAGCAGGAGGAGCAGACAGTCTGGAAGCTGAGGGAATAAACCTGGGAGGTGCTGAGTGCTGGGCTCACACCCGGATCACTGCAGGAGATCTTTCCTTGGAGGCTCCAGGTTTGCTGCCTCCAAGGGAATGCCAGCACAGGGGGGATTCCTGAGGATGGAGGTAATTCCCAGAGGAACAACTCCCTCCTGGTCCATCTTGGGCAGGATCCCTGCCCTGTGTCCTGGGGGAAGCAAAAGCAAAGGAGGGCTTCAGTTGGAAGTTTAGATGGAATTATTTCCTCTTTGTTTCCTTGGAATTTTTCTGCCCAAACTGAAAGTCTTCACAGGCTTCTTTCCCTTTTTGTTTCCTTGGGTGTTTTTTTCCTAGATTGAAAGCCTTGATAGACTTTCCCCCTCTTTGTTTTCTTCTTTTTTTTTCCCTAAATTTGAAGTCTTGACAGATTTCTCCCCTCTTCATTTTATTTTTTTTTTTCCCTAAATTTAAAGTCTTGACAGACTTTTCCTTCTTTGTTTCCTTGGATTTTATCCCTAAACTGAAAATCCTGACAGACTTTTCCCTCTTTGTTTCCTTGGATTTTATCCCTAAACTGAAAATCCTGACAGACTTTTCCCTCTTTGTTTCCTTGGGTTTTATACCTAAACTGAAAATCCTGACAGACTTTTCCCTCTTTGTTTCCTTGGGTTTTATTCCTAAACTGAAATCCTTGATAGACTTTTCCCCTCTTTGTTTTCTTTTTTTTTCCCCCCTAAATCTCAAGTCTTGACAGATTTCCCCCCTTTTGTTTCCTTGTGTGTTACTCCTAGATTGAAAGCCGTGATAGACTTTCCCCCTGTTTATTTCCTTGGGATTTTTCTCCCTTCCCATCAAGGCAGAGCAGCAGGAATGTGTCTGTTGGGAAGGGCAGGTGCCCCTGGAAGCACCCCGAGGTGGGAGCAGTGTCACTGAACATTCTCAGCTCCTGTTGGTGCTGGGTGCCCTTCTCAAGCCATGATTTAATCAGAGCCATTCCCTGGATAAACACAGAGCAGGTTGTTGTTAAGGGAGGAGAGAGCCCACAGTTCAAGTGACAGGCTCCCATATGGAGCAGATTCCCAGCCAAATCCCTCCTGCTTTCCCTGTCTGCCTAAGTCAGAGGTGATCCCACACTGAGGCAGAAGTGCCTGAATTTTCCTGCTGTCCTGGACAGCAAAAAATGCTGAATAACATCTTTATTTTTTAAATGTGAATTATAGATGTGGGGGTGTGCATCAGAGCTTCATTGTGTGTTTTATTGCATGCATTCAGCTCCCCTCCTTTCACTCCCCCCATTTCCCTGTGGATTTTGTCCATGTATTTCTGGAATAATGAACATAGAGCCCGGCTCTTTGTTTTTCCTCACCAAAACAGAGCTCTCGTGACTGAAGGATCATCCAGCCTTGTCATCTCTGCTTTGCCCTGGCTCATGCAGCCTGTGTGGATTCCAGCAGGAGCCTCTGGATCAGCTGCTGGATGGGCTGGATCCCCAGCACATCCCAGGGAAAGGGGCTGCCTTGCTTTGGTTGCTGTGGTTCTGGTTTTTCTTTTCCCTGCTCTTTTTTTATTCCTTTTTTTTTTTTTTTTTCCCACCTCCTGGGGATGCTCAGAGCTGTTTGTGCCTCGGTGTGGATACACCTGGAATGCTCTTATTGGAGAGGAGTGCAAGGATTCCCTCTCCCATCTCTTCCCAGGCTCTTCCATCTGCTGTCCCCTTTCATCCCATCACCTTTATCACCCCTCACCTCCAACTGCTGCCTCCTCACCTTCACTCTCCATTTTTCCCAGCTCCTCAGCCTCCCTAAGGATCTGCCTGAGATTCAGGCTGGATTTAATCTCTTAGAAAACAATAATTTTGCTGCTCTTGTGTATCCAGGAATGACTGGGTTGGTTCTGGATTCAGGACTTGGCCACTGTTTGATTTTTGCAGCTTCCAAGAGCCATCCTGTAATCTTAAATCACTTCACTGATTCCCTGGAGCAAATGGATCCAGCCTTGCCAGGAGCAGCCAAATCACCCCCAAATCCCTTGGCATGAGGTGCTGCAGGTCAGTGGAGGGCTGGAGCCTTGGGGATCATTTATAAACTGATCATTTATAAACTTCAGTCCCTTCAACTGGGAATTACAGAGCAGGGTGGGATCTCCTGCATGAGCCACATCCAGGAGGTGATGGAGGCTCCCAGATATTTGTGACTCAGCATGAGGAAGGGGTAGAGACATTTTGGATTGTTTTTTTTGTTTTCTTTCTGAGGGTCAGGTGCTGCTTTCCAGAAACTGCTGCATTTCCCTGTGTGTGCTTTCCTTGGAATCACTGCAAGAAAACAGCAGAAAATATATATTTTTTTTTTTTAGGGATTGTACAAATAGAGTGTCAGGGTGGATTATCCTGAAAGGTTTTGCAATCTCTGGCTTTAGTTGTTTGTGGGTTTGTTTTTTTTGGTGTTATTTCCTTAAAAATGAATGGTTTGAATTTTTTTATGTTTTCTTTGGGGAAAAAAATCTCCCTTTATGACAGTTGCTACTTTTTAGAGGAGCTTCCCCCTGGAGGCTTTGTGTCACTCCCTGTGAGAGGTTGAGGTTAAAAGCTGACAGTTGATTATTAAACAAATAAACTTTGCATTATTTACCAAATTCCAGGGGGGCTTTTACCTGCCTTTGAGCAGTGGCAGGGGGGGACTCAGGGTGGAAATCAGAGCTGTGCAGATCCTTGCTGCCTTCCCAGTGTCCCAGCTGATTGTTTCTAGGCACTGGTGTGTGGATCTTTTCTAAAAGAAAAAAAAATCTTGGGAGGAAGGAGAGGGCTGAGGTGGTGCCCTGCATAATGAAGGAATGGCATTGAGGGAGGAGGATTCCAGGCTCCCTGCAGCATTGAAAGGTTGTGCTTAAGGATGTTTGCAGCAGAGGCAGAGGCTGGCTGGCTGTAAAATCAGGGATTTTGAGAAAACAAAACAGATTTTAGGGTAGGATCAGCTGTTTATACAATTTACCAAGAGTAACCCCAGAAAAAGTAAAAACCAGTGTGTGATACTGAGCCTGAGTGTCCCAGATTAACCTCCACCAGGGCAGATTAATGGATGCAAAGTTGAAAAGATTGATAAATTATTAACTTAACCACGCTGGCAGTTTTTTTTTCTTCTTTTTGTGGGCTGTGGTGCTTTGTTTTGTCTCAGTGCTGGCAGGTCCAGACCTGCTCCCAGGCTGTGTCCGAGGAGACAACCCGATTTGTGCAGCAGGAAAGCTGCCTGGGAACACAACCCTGCCTTGTCTGAGCAGAGATTGGGAATCATTGTGCTCTTAAAAGGAGTTTCTAAATCAAAATGCTGCTTTAAAACCAGGCTCTGGAGCTCTTGGATCACCAGCGTGGGCACTGCTGAAGAGTTAAAACTCCTCTTGGATTTATGGAATGGAGCTGCTCCTTTAAGCCTTGCTCAGGGGAGTGTGAGTGCTGTGAAGCCACATCTTTATTTTGAGTTTGAAAAGGATCAGGTTTAGCTTTCAAATGTGGAGTTGTTGGCTTTTTAAAACATAATATTGGGAGATCTGCATGGAGAGGAACCTGGAGGAGCAGAACATGGAACGGGGGGTGTTTGGGTGGGAAGGACCTTAAAGATCATCCAGTTCCCAGCCCATCCATGGGCAGGGCCACCTTCCACCACCCCAGGGTGCTCCAAGCCCCCTCCAGCCTGGCCTTGGGCAGTTTTAGGGATGGGAAGCCCACACTTGCCTGGACAGCAAGAACGTGACATGGAATTGGTGAGAGATGAAGCCCAAAACTTGCTTCTTGCTCCTGGCACTTCCCAAACTGATTTGTTCAGGGTAAATCCTTTTAAATCCATCCTTAAAAAAAAAAATTATCCTTTTATTTCCTGTTTTTCCTTCCTTTTTGGGAATGAGGAGAGGTTTTCCCCTGCTGCTAAATCAGGTGAAAGCTGCACCATGAGAGGAAACCACCACGGCTCCGTCACCCTCTCCTTTCTGCTGAAGGCAACTGGAACTGGTTTTGTTTTCCTTCTGTCTGATGCCATTAATTCAGACTGGGTGACCTTCCCCCTGAGATGTCCAAAGGCAGCAGGGCTGGCCCTGGTTCCACGTGGCAGCCAGGCAGGTTTTAAACCTCTGAGCTCATGTTCTGTGGCACAGCAGCGCTGGGATCCTTCCCCAAGGCACCCACAGCCCCCTCTGGGCTCTGCTGCTGAATTTCAGGAGCTCTCTAAACACAAAGTCAGGTTTAGAAACCAGCAGGGGCTTTGTTTGGGATAAGGAAGCTGATTTCCACTAGTTTTGGGAATGGGAATCCTCAATTCCAAAGTCAGCAGGGCTGAAAGAAAGGAAGGATCCTTCCAGGAGTGCAGCAGTTATCCTGGGAATGTCAGAACTCTGAGGTGACTCAGCGTGGTTACACTCATTTATTCCTTGCTGCTCCTGAAGGCATCTCCTACTTTTTATTTCCCACTGTTTATTTTTCTTTTTTTTTTTTTTTTCTTTTGAGGCTTTGTCAATGTTGAATCGAGGGAGGCAGTGGAAATAAGGAAGCTGAATGATCAGTGCTTTGTTTAACGTGGTTGGTAACTCAATACTCCTGGCTCAGGGGAGGAATCCGTGCCTGGAGATTGGAGAAAGCTCAGATCCCAACAGGAGAATGTGCTCTGGGAAGGGGGGACACGGGGCTGGCATGAAAAGTTGGGATGTCAGAAATCAGATCCCCGTAAGTCAGAGCCAGAGCTTGTGTTCCTTGAAAGGGAAGGTATGTGGGGAGGTGTGAACTCACCCTGCTCCCACTGGAGCTGCTCCACGCTTTTTTAAACTCCTGGGCCTCCTCTAAAGCTCCAGAGTCTGGGATTTAAACTCATTTTGTCACGCTCACAACTGCTGAGAGAGCTGCACTTCACTCAGAATCCCTTCGTGCTTCCTGCCGTGCTGTCTTTGGTGCTGCCAGGAAAAGATAATTTAAAATATTTGCCTGATTTGGAGCAAAAAACTGCCCAGAAAATAACCACGTTGTACAAACTGGGCAGGAGGCAAAACCCAGTGTTCCTTACACCTGGAGAAAACCCTGGCCACCAGTGACAGGGGTGGGAAGTGCCTCCAACCCCCAGTTTGGCAGGACTGAAGAAATCTTCCAGGTGGTTTTAGCAAATGTGTGACCCCTGCTTGAGTCACTGATCACTGCTAGAAGCAAAACTGAGACTTGAGCCTTGCCAGAGGGAACAGAAGATCCCCTGGAAGTGAGGTGGTGAGCAAGAAGTGCCCCCAGTGCCTCCCTTCCACCTCTGGGAGGGCCCTGCTTTGCATTTCAGGGTTTGCCACAGCTCTGAAATCAGGAATTCACTGCAAAGTGCAAAGGCCTGCACTTGACACCATCTGCCCATCCTGGGGCTAAGCTCAGTTTTACACATTTAGGGAATGGCTTGTGCAGGAGAGGGGGGGTCTTTGGCACTCCTGCTGTGTCCCAGATCCTCGTGTTGGCATTTGGAGCTGCTCCCCCTGACCTGCATCCCCATCCCTGTGCTCACACTTGGGTTTGTGCAGCTCCTCAGGTGTGCTCCCAAACTGCCTGAACTTTTTAAATATCAATTCTCAGGGAAAAAAAAAAAGTTTTCCTCATTTTCCTTACTTCAGCAGGATTTCTTGGAAAAGAAGCAAAGATTTCCCTGTCACACCTCTTTAAATGCAGCAAGAAATGGGTTTTTAGGGTTTGTGCAGGGATTCTGTTGTGGAAAAGTGCCTGGTGCCCCTTCTCAACGTTGTGCACGTGGCTTTGGGGCTTTTCTTTCCATCACTTTTTCTCTGGAGTTGGCTGGATCAGTGGGAATTGTGTGTGAGAAGGGTTGATGTTACAGCACAACAAAGCTGGTCTGGGGAAGGTGTGGCAGTCAGATGATCTTTAAGGTCCCTTCCACCCCAAAATTCCATAAGGATTGGCTGCTTTGAGTCTGAACCAGCATCTCTGGCTTGGTAGAGGCAAATTTTAGTCCTGTGCTGACAAAATGTTCAATTTGCTGTAGTTTGCTGCTTTTTGGACTTTTTATCTTTCTGCAGGGGCTTCCTGCTCAGTGTGGCTGGCATGTAACAGGATTCTGCAGGCTCAGGAGATGCATTCATGGGGTTTTTTAAGGAGTTTTGGAATTTTTTTTCAGCTCTGTAGCCTCTGAGCCCTTTAAATTGTCTTCTGGGGCTCTTGGTGGCTTCCAGAGTCACAGAAATCTCTGTTCAGTGTCATGGAGGCATTTCAGGATGTTCTGTGTGTGGATTTCTCTTGCCAGTTCTCTCCAGACTTGGGAGGCACCAGAGGTGAAACCTGGCATGGGTGAACTCCACAATCCTCTGCAGATTTTGTTTTATTTCCAGGGGCAGCTGGGAATCTGCTGCTGAGCATCCCAGGGAAAGGTGGATGGGGCTGTGATGCTGAAGGCTCTGATATTCTTTTACAAGGTGCTTCAAACAGCAAAAAAGAAAACAACAACACTTGAAAGAGGGTGGGGAACATCCCCCTCATTTTTTCAGGATAAAGGAGGGATCAGAAGCAGGACCCCCTTGGCTCAAGCAGATGCTTGGGCTCCAGGTGTGGAACAATGCCCACATTTCCCATTTTGGGTCCCCTGCAGTCACCCAGGGGCTGGAGCTGCCCCAGGCGTCACAGAAACCCACATCAGCTGCTTTTTAGGTCATTACCAGCCTGGGCTAAATTTAGCCTGTGAGCCACAAGAGGGAGGTTTTGCATCCAAATTCCTGCCCCATCCCTATTTCTGGAGCATCTGTGCCCTACAGGCAGCCCTGCCTCTGCTGAAATCCCAGTTCCCTTTTAATCCCACGGGGACAAAGCTCAGCTTGGCTGGGGAAGTTCCTGAGTGAGGAAGGGGAGGTGGAATTGCAGGGAAGAGCAACAGGACATGGAGCTTCTCTATGGATGAGGGCTTTGAGTCCCATCCAGGGCTGCCAGTGTGGCCAAGAGGAAAATCCTGTCCCATTTTTGGGTATGGATCAGCTCCATACCCCAAAAATCTGTGGCTTGCTGCACTCTGGTTGCTGCTGGGGATTTGTGTAGGTTTAGGGTGGGAACCACTTTTCTCCTTACCCTTTAAATTTATCTCAAGTAAGGAAATGTTCCCACTTTTTTGTTTTGTTTTGTTTTTCCAAGCCCCACATCTCTGCTAAAATTGTCAAATGGCAGAGATGAGTAAAGGGGAGGAAAATAAGTCACAGTGGCAGCACAAGGGAAAATTGCTGGGAGCAGTGTGCTGGTTCTGTAATTCCAAGCTGTCTTTATTTTAACTTCCTTGGTTGTTGCAGGGCCCTGCTCCTTTGCAGCAGCAGCACACTGGTTAATTGGGGTGGGGTTTTTTTGGTGGGTTTGTTGTTGTTTTTTTTTTGTGGATTAGTAATATTGTCCTCCAAAACGGCTTCAAGTGTGTCAAGGCTGCTTAATTCTGATTTATTTAAGCAGGCTGTGATAAATGTGTGTCTTTGAAAGCCTGGCTGGCTCTTGGAGGTCACCTGGAATTCAGAGCATCTGGCAGAGGTCGGCTCCAGGCTTTTTGTTCTTTGCTGGGGAAAGCTCAGGGGGTTTTTATCAGCTCCTCTCTCAAGGAGGAGACACTTCAGGCTTGGTGACAAAATCCCACTTTCCAGGCAGCTGCACCTGCTAACGACTGAGCTGTTAATTAGTTTTCAGTGCAGTTGCATTGGTGCTCCTTTGTCTCTTCCATAATGGTGATTCAAAGAGATGATGTCAAGGAATCTTCTGTTTCAGCTGAATTTAACTAATTATGAGAAAGCTCTGCCTTCACTCCAGAGCTCCCCAACACATCCTAAAAAGCTGGGAATTGCAGTGTCCTGACAACACCATTTATCCTGACAGTGTGGGGTGTTTTCCAGGCCTGAACCCAAAGCTCAATTTTAAATTCACTGCTGGCATTTTTTTCTTTTTGAGTTGTGGTATTTTTTTTTTTTTTCCTTTTTGATCCACATGACAAACCCCAGGTATTGTTATTCCTGTGGGAAACCTCCAGGTGAGTTTTTCTTCCTGCAGCTCTCTGAAATAAGAGGACATCAATTTTGGGGATGGTTGATTTGTAGAACTCCCCTGGGCTCTGGGAGTGCTGAGCCTCTCGTTAGGGAGCTGAGAGGGAAGTGGGATAATTAATCCTGAGCAGATGTGCTGGAACAAGGTAGTGGATGGGCTGCTCCTGATTCCAGCAGATGCAAACTCATCCCTCTGTCCTGGTTTCCTTCTCCAAGTGGATTTGGTGCTTCTGCTTAGGGAACTTTACTTCCAGGAGCTTCCAGCAGTGAGAGCACCTTCCAGACTCTCCCAGGGCAATTTCCCAACCTTTCTGCAGCCCTCCCATCCTTGGAGGTTGTTTGGGAGGAATCTGCCTGGCCCCAGTGACCAGGATTGGTGTTCTGTGTTTTACCAACACCCTCTGCTCTTCTGCTGCTCCTTTGATTGAAAAACAAATTCCCTTTTTCCTTTCCTCTGGTTGTGGTGGTGGTGCCATCTGTGCCAGAGTGGCTTTAATGAACACTTCCAGTGGCTTTTGTAAGAGGAGGGAGAGGGATTTGGAAGGGCCTGGAGGGGACAGGATGAGGGGGAATGGCCAGAAGCTGAGAGAGAGGGGTTTTAGCTGGGAAATTGGGAATTCCTGGCTGGGCTGGAATTGCCAGAGCAGCTGTGGCTGCCCCTGGATCCCTGGGATGTCCAAGGCCAGGTTGGACATTGAGGCTTGGAGCACCCTGGGGTGATGGAATTTTTCCCTGCCATGGCAAGGGGTGGATGTGGGTGATCTTCAAGGTCCCTTCCCACCCAAACCATTCCATGATTTTAATCCCTGCCTTCCTGGGAAACGCTGACACCAGAGGCTTCCCACAGTCAGAGAAATCCCCAGTGCTTGAGAACAACCTGGACCTCTTCCTTCTGCCTCTGGTGCAGCTGCTGAGCAAAGGAAGATTCCAAAAACATGGAAACCATTAAAAAAAAATTAAAAATAGGTGTTTTCCATGCCTGCCATCAGCATGACAGCTACCCTGGGATTTGGGCACCCTCCACTCCTGGCTCTGCTCTTAGCCCAGCTCTTCCTGGCCATGGTTTTGTTGGTGCTGGCGAGCTCAGGGCTTCCCAAACATTCCCAAATCCAGAGAAAGCTCACAGAGCTTTGCTGGCTCCCTCCTTGGCCGAGCCCCGCACACGGGAGCTCCTGTGGGGATCATTGTTCCCTCCCAGCCTGGCTCCCTCATGTCTTCCTCTGGGACACAATGTCTCTTTAGATTTTCAGCTTGCAGGAAGAAATCCTGTGCAATTCATCCCTTGGGAAAAGCCAGAAACCCCTCAGAAGTGCTGGAGACTTAAAAATCCCTTTTTGTGTTGTTCTCGCTGCGGAGGCTGACGGTGGGAGCTGGATGCAGGGGGAATTACTGGGATTTAAGGAAGCCCCAGCCTGATTTCCTGAACTTGCCAAGCTGATAAATGAACTTTTTGCAGGTGGTTTGGTGCTGAAATGAACCTTTTGCAGGTGGTGATAAACTTCCCCCCATGTCAATGTTTTTAATTTACATTCTAAGCAGGATTGGCCAGGCTGGGTTGAACTTGGAGCAAGCTGGAGCAGTGGAAGGTGTCCCTGCAGGTGGAACTGGCTGGTTTGAAGGTCCATTCCAACCCAACTGATTCCACTTTGCCAGATTTCATGGCTTGATGGGTGGGAATTACCTGTACTGACTTGGGAATTGAGTGTTTGTATTTCCTCAGGACTGATCCATACAGTGGAATCCCACCTGACTTGGCAGAAATGATAAACTCAGATTTATTAATTAACCCTTTTGAATAGAAATGGCCAAAAAAACCAGGGAGCAGCCCACTTGTGCAGCTTGGCTGTTCCCAGGCAGTTGGATGTGTTTATGGGATGCACTGGGGAAGCCACAGTGCCCCATTGCCCTCATTCCATTGGAAGGATGGAGAGGATAATTGATTTAATAGCTGTGACAGTGGCACGTTGGATTGCTGCAGGAATTTCTGTACAAAACCCTTGGCATGCAGGAAACTCCTGCAGCTTTTCCTGTAGCAAAGCAGTTTCCTGGTGTGTGGGTTTGTGGTGTTTTTATGCTGCAGGTGACCTGGAAGGAAGGAAAATTTTATGAACTTCAGCTGTGTGTAACCAGGGTGCTTGTTCCTAAATCACTTGGGGTTTTTTCTGCTTTGGTGTGAGAGAAAACAGGGAAATTGTGGTGGTTGTAACTTCACCAGGTCTGTGATTCAGGTTTGGAATTTGTGCTAAAAACCCAAGGAAATTGTGTGTAAATCCTGCCTGAGCTGCTCCTTTACAACCCTTTGAACAAAACCAGGGAGGGGGGGAAGCAAATCTGATCCCTCTGGAAGTTCTGGCAGGGAGAGAAGGGAACAAATCCCATCCTCTGGGGTTTGGGAGGAATCTGTGACAGACACAGCACCTTCAGGCCCCCAACTCCAGAATATTTCCATGTAGGATTGGAAGGACCTCTGCAAAACAGCCCCACTGTGGAGAAAACTCCATTTTCCTTGGTGTTAGAGGTGCTTGGGGAGCAGGAAAGGAAAAATCCCACTGGATTCTGTTCCTGGCAGGCCATGGAGAGCTGCTGTAAACATTGCCCTGATGCCAAAGGAGCAGGATCCTGACCAGGACTGCCAATGGATTTCAAATGAGCCTTTCCAAGGTTTGGGTGTTGCCTCAGCACTTAAGGAAGAATTTTGGGTGCAAGCCTCTTCCACAGGCTTTGATGTTCATCCTGATTTTCCACTGCTCTGTGCCTTTGTTCCACCTGAGAATCAGAAGAGCAGAATTTCACTTGTTCTTGAAAAAGAAATAATTTATTTTTAATAGTGTTCTGAAAGGAACAAAACCCCCCAGGTGCCTCAGGAATGATCCACCCTGAAAAAAACCACCTGGAGCTGCTGGAGCTTTGTGTGTTCCTTCAAACTGGGTGCTGGGAAATCCACACCGAAGCCAAGCCAGGATTTTCCTCTCTGTTACTTCAGGTTAAAGGAATTGCACTAATCTCAAGCCTAATTTCCACATTCAGTTGGCTTTTATTGCCTCCACCCATGCTGGAGAAATCCCAGTGGGTTTGGAGCTTGTTTTAAAGCTCTTTTCTTTGAGGATTGGCAGATGAGAACCAGGAAGGCTCAGAACTGCTGGAGCTTCTGGCTCAAGTAGCAAAGAATTCTGGAACAAACAACTGGGGAAAAGCCTAAAAACTGGAGAGGGTAAGTTTAGATGAAATCTTAGGAAGAAATTCTTCCCTGTGAGGGTGGTGAAACCTTGGCACAGGCTGTGCCTGGATCCCTGGAATTACTCAAAGCCAGCTTGGACAGGGCTTGGAGCACCCTTGGGACATTGGAAGGTGTCCCTGCCATGGCATTGGATGGATTTGAGATCCTTTTACACCCAAATTTTATGATTCTGTGATGTATCAGTTGTTCCCTCTTCTTCAGGGGACAAATCACTCCCAAAATATTTTTGGGAGACCTTATTGCTGCTGTGGTTGGAGCAGAAAACACCTGGAAGTTTCTGGGAGGCAGTTCCCTGCTGGGAGCTTGGATTTTGAGCACAAAAGCCAATTCTTGAGGAATTAAAGTTGAAGCAGCTTTATTTTGCCTCCTTTTCCCTGGCAATGTCATTTCTGTGGGCTCTGGGTCTGCCTTAGAGTTCAAGCCCAGCTTGCCCAGGCTGGAATTTCAATCAGAAAACCATGGGTTAAAAAAGCCTGGTGCAAATGGGATCAGGAAATGCATCCCTGAGTATTTCTAGTGGGGTTTAACTCTGCAAAACAGCCCCATGCTGGAGAGAACTCTCTTTTCCTTGGTGTTGGAGAGGCTTGGGGAGCAGGAGAGCAAAAATCCCACTGGATTCTGCTCCTGGCAGATCCTGAACAGGATTTGGAAGTGTTTCCTCCCCCTTGTGATGTTTCAGGTTCAGTTTGTTTGTGGAAAACCTCATCCAGGCCTGATTTTCCTTGAAGCATCCCAGCCTGGAGTGTGGATTCAGGCAGTTCTCAGGATTCCCTGGTTTCACACTTCCTTAAGGCAGCATTAGGCTGGAGTTGGAGCTGAGGATCAGCATCTTCTTCCTCAGTCTCTGTGGCCCAATTCAGCATCTTCTGCAGGCAGGGAGAGATCCTGGCATTGGGCAGCAGAGAGGATGTGGAATCTGCCTCCAGAACTGGACCTGCTCCATGCCAAAGCTACATTTAAGCTTAATTTATTTTAAGCTTAAAATATTTCCTTTGACACTTTCTCCTTCCTGCCACGAAACTCTTTCATCTTGTTTAAAATCAAGACCTTGACATAATTCTAGATTTTTATTTTTTCTTTCCTGAACAAGCCCTTACCAAAGCTCAGCTCTTGTCCTCCCCTGCATCTGCTTTGAGTGCAAACATCTCATCCCAAGGGTTTTCCAGCAGGAGGAGATGGATGTTTGTCCCTTTGGGGCTTCATGTCACCCTTGCTGAGGTGCTTTGAGGCAGTTTCTGAATGACTCTGGAGGTTTCTGCCAGTGAAAAAACATTTCAATAAAATCTACACAAACCTAACCCAAAACTCCCCTTGAGGGGAAAAAGCCACATCTTAAAATAATACTTTTTTATTTTTTTCTTTTTTCCTGAAGACTAAATTGGAGAAATATTTGAATATATCAAAGCAATCTGCTTTTAACAGACCTGCTGCATTCTTGTAAATCACGTGATGGGGCCCCAAAATACCCTTAAATCTTGGGCTTGGTGTCAGGTCTAGCAGGGGTTTGGGGTCACACTGTGGTTTCACAAGCAGGGTTTCTCTTTCACAAGAGTTTCAGCACTTCTTCAATCCTCCCAAAGAGGAAATGAAATGTTGCCAGCCCACCTGAAAAGAAAAAAAAAAAAAAAAGCAAAGCTTTTATTTTCTCCTTCTGCTGTTTCTCTGAAAACACACTTGAAATTTCAGGCTGCTTTGAAGGAGTTGATTCTTTGTACACCAAATCCTCCATTCCAGCCTTGTGTCCCATCTCCATGGAGACCTGCTTCTCTGGGTGGGAGCTTGGAGAGATGCAGACATTCATTCTGGTGCTTCAGCTCAGGGACAGAGGTGTGGCCACCAGAACTACTCCAGTTCCATCCTCGGTGCTCCTGGATCCAGCTCTGCCTTCCCCCCTGAGCTCAGGGAATTCTTCTGGTTCCTGATTATTTCCAGCTCTCGTGGAATTCTCCTGGGAAGCTCAGGTCAGACTCAAATCCTGTTATATCCCAGGGAAGTCCTCCTTGCAGTTCCTTCCTTGTAGGAGCCATTTAAGGAGTTTGCTCATTGACAGTTGCTTCTAATTAGGTGTTAATTGCACCTCTTGGATCCCTGTTTGGCTTTTCCTGAGATTTAAGGAGATCTTGTGGAGGTGGCTCTGTCACTGTGGTCACACACAGGGACATCATTTCAGTTTTATTGATCCCAGCTTCATTCCAACTCCATTCCATCAAATCCAATCCCCTTTAAAATTCCTGTGCCAGCTTCTTCTCACCTCTACTGATGCATTTCCCTGCCAGGACTCGTGGAGGTCATGGTTTAAAGGGATTCTGATCCTTTGATGGGATGGGGGGAATTCCTGGTGCCACCACTGCAATTCAATATTGGCCCATCCAAGCTGAGCACAGTTCTGGACAATTCTGTTCCAATCTGCTGCCTCTAATGCAAAAAATAAAACCCAGGATCATGGAATCATTTTAGTTGGAAAAGGCCACTGAGGTTTTGGAGTCCAACCATTCCCAGCACTGCCAAAGCCACCTGTGTCCTAAAGTGCCACTCCATGGCTTTGAAATCCCTGCAGTGATGGAGACACCAAACCTCCCTGGGCTCTGCCTTTCCATGGAGGAATTGTCCCTAAAATCCAACCCAAACCTCCCCAGCCCAGCCTGAGGCCGTTCCCTCTCCTCCTGTCCCTGTTCCCTGGGATCAGATCCCAAATCCCCCCTGGCTGTCCCCTCCTGTCAGGAGCTGTGCAGAGCCCCAGGGTCCCCCCTGATCCCCCTTTTTCCCCCCTTTCCCAGCTCCCTCAGGTGCTCCAACCCCTTCCCCAGCTCCTTTCCCTCCCATGGATAAAAGATCCAATATGTTCCTGCCTTCTGGTTTTTTTCCTCAAGCTGAAACTTCTTAAGGGAGCAGCAGAGAGTTGGGGAGGGCAGTGAATGAATTTATTTCCCATAGGAAAAGGGCAGTGCTGCTCCATCCAGCCTGGAATGGGATGCACTTTGTCTTCCTGGGGAAGGAAAAGCAGCTTTGGAGCCTGGAGTGGAGGAAAATGCTGACTTGGTTTGTGCTGGGATCAGGACAGCCAACTCGTCTGCAGAGTGTCTCCAGGGAAAAGCTGACTTCTCCTTCTGCCTTTTCCTCATTTCTCAGGTTTCTTGGCACAAAGGTGGGTGGAAATCAGCCAGATGGAAATCACCAGGAGCTCCACAGAAAGCAAGGCAGGCTGGAGGCTTTGCTGGAGCAGCATTTCCTTCTCCCCAGATCCCTGTTTTCATCCCTGCTTTTTTGGTTCCCAGGGAAATGCCTCTTGATGGGGTCAGTGGTGACCAAGGGGGTTTGTCTGGGGGAAATTTGCCATCCTTATGTGAAATTGGGAGAGGTGCCTGTGGAATAATTGAAGAATTCTTTTTTTTTTTCTTGTGTGATTTCTTCCCTCAGGCAGGTAAAACCTGGTAGAGAAGTGGCCAGGAAGGGTTTGTTTTCTTTTTCCCTTTTTTTCCCAACAAGGAAACCCTTGTGTGCAGTAAAATGAAAACTCAGCAGGCAGGCACAGGTTGCTGTTCAGTTATTAATTGACAATTCCTGTCCTTCCAGGGAGTTTTTGGCAGCACACAGAGCTGGTGTTGTCTTACCAGGAGTGAAACCCCCTCTGTGCTGAGGTGTCCCTGCTTCACTTGGCACAGGGATCTGGAGAGCCAAGGGAAGGGGGTTTGACCTCCCAGCTTCCCAGGAGTGCTGTGCTGTCCTTCTTCTGTGTTCTGTAGGATGAAAACCAGGTTTGTGGCTTTCAGAGCTGTGGGATTCCAATCCCAGGATGGTGTGGGTTGGAAGGGACCTTTAAAGATCATGGGCAGGGACAGCTCCCACTGTCCCAGGCTGCTCCAATCTTTCCTTGGACACTCCAGGGATTCTCTGGCAATTCCAGCCCAGCCAGGAATTCCCAATTCCCCAGATCCTACCCATCCCTGCCCTCTGGCAGTGGAAGCCATTCCCTGTGTCCTGTCCTTGTCCCCAGCCCCTCTGCAGCTCTCCTGGAGCCCCTCCAGGCCCTGGAATGTTCTGGAAGCTCTCCCTGGATCCTTCCCTTCTCCAGGGGAACATTCCCAGCTCTCCCAGCCTGGCTCCAGAGCAGAGGGGAGCCTTTGGAGCATCTCTCTGGTCTCCTCCAGCAGCTCCAGGTTCTTCTGCTGGTGACTCCAGAGCTGGACCCAGCTCTGCCCGTGGGGTCTCACCCGAGAGGGGCAGAGCAGAGGGAGAATCCAGAGGGAGGAAAGTTGGGATTTGCCCCAGGAATGTGAGGATAAACCCCAGGGATTGTTCAGCAGAGCATCCTTGCCAAATAACAAACCTGGGGTTGGTGCTAGAAAACCCCTTTTGCTTAAAAAGGGAGAAACTGAAGGTGCCCTGTGGCAGTGAGAATTCCTGGCTGGAGGAAAACCCATGGATTTTAATATTGGAGTAATTTTAGCCTGGAATTCTCAACTTTGCAAAAAATCAGGTGCTAAAAATCCACCTCTTGCTGCTCCAAGAAATCCCAGCTATTTTTGTGCCCTTTATAACCTTTTTGACTTTTAAAAGTCCTTTTATTAACTTGTGTCCTGCAGTGCTGGAAGAGCCTGAGGGAAGTTAAATGTGAGTGTAACTGGCAGGGAAAAACAGGGATAAATGGAAAACAGGGATAAATATTCCTTAAAGCATCCAAGCCTCGGTGCTGGCTGTGGTTTCAGTGCCCCAGTGGCTCCTGGGGATGTTGTGTCAGGAAAAGGAGGGACTTTGGAGGAGGAAAAAAGGCTTCAGGACATTTCACACCTCGGGTTTCCATAGAACAGGGGGTGTAAAGCTCTTGACAGTGGAAAAAAATCAACTGGCTGAGTGCTAATTTCACTTTAAAATAGCTTTTTGTCACAAAATACCCCTGATTTATTTGCTCAAAGGCAGGTTCTCTGTTTAGGTGGCAGACATGAATGATTTTTTAATATATATATCTTTTATTTATTTTTTTTTAATACATTCAGGTGTGGTGTTTTGTTTTCCTTCAAATCCAGGATGATTTCTCTGGTGATGTTCTTTACCTGCAGACAAGAGAGGACTGACAGAGAGCCTTAAAAAGGACTTAATTCCTCTTCATGACCCTCAATCCCTCTCCCACTTCAGTTGTAACCCCCAGATAAATCCACAACTTTATCTTTCCACCAGACATTCCAGCTTTTTTTTTTTTTTTTTTTGCTGTTTTTTGGCTCAGGGCTGCTCCTGGCCATTTGTGTTGCTCACTGAATATTTTTAGCTGGGAAATTCATTTTCCCAAGCTTGTAACTAATGTTAATTTTAAAGAAACTTAATGAAAGGATTTTTATTTTTTTTTTTGTTTTAGTTCCATGTTTGCCAGGAAAAAGCCACTTGAACAGACAGACCATGATGTTCATCTGGGATTTGGGGAGAGCTGGGTGTGAAGTCAAATCCTAACAATTTTTATTTTATTTTATTGCTGCAGGGGAAATCCAGCCCTGCAGTGCTGGGTGGCCTTGCATGAGGATGAGGAAATGGGAATTTGACCCTGGAACAGGCAAATCCACAGTGGCCACTTTTTCCTGACTGCTGGGCAGGTCTTCACACTCCAGATTGGAAAGGGTTTGTGGGGATTTTGTCCTGATGTAGAAAAACCAAAATGCTTTAAATTCCTGTTTATTCTGGACTCAGGAAATAATTTCCTACAAGTTCAGGCCTGAAAGCAGAGCCTTGATCCTGACAGGGAGCTGGGGATGTTCCTGTCCAAGGGAATTCCTTGGAGCTCCTGGAACATTTCAGGCACTGGGTAGGGAGTGAAAAATTCCCTGAAAAATTCCCTTGGCTCTCTCCTATGAGCCCTTCCAAGCTGATATTTGACAACAAACTTCCATAGCATCATCTCAGTATTCCCAGCATTTACTGGTGTTAAAATTCTCTTCATAATCCTGGGACTGAGATAATTTTATCTTCGTGTCCTCAGGACTCATTTCTCATTTCTGTGGATTTTGAACTTAAAACCTGACTCGTGTCCAGATTTTTCTCTTTTCCCTTGACTTTCCCACTGGCTGTTTTTGGCACCAGTTCCAGTTGGCATCCTGAGGTGGTGAGGAGATAAAAGCAGCAAGGCCAAAAAGTCTTGGGAGGGGTTTGGGTGATGGTTTTTAAACATTTGAGGGTGTGGGATGTGTTTGGGTTTGTAGCTGTGAGCTTGATTCTGTGTCCTGCTGTGGGAACCAGGGATCCTTCCAGGATGAACCCCTGGATTCAGGAATGTTTAAAGTCTTTAGCCATTAATTGCTTGGGGTTTTTTTTTTTTGGTAAATTTGGCTGATGAAAAGTGCACTGAAGAGAGAATGTGGGCACAGAGAGATTGACCTGGACAGGGTGGACCAAAAGGCCCAAACAAATGGTGTTCCCATAAAAAGCTGGATGTGTGGTTGGATTCCTGGGGGCTTTCTGCATGGATACACACCAGTACCCAATGAAAGGGATGGCTGGGAATTCTGGACACACAATCCCAGGAGAAATGTGTGGAGATCACTTTAATTGTGGGAATCTTGCTCCAAGTTCTTGGTGGTGCTTCTTCCCTGGGGTTTCCCAAAGCTGTGCTCACTTTGCTGAAGTCCTGGAGCATTTCTCATTCCTGGGAATTCCTTGGAATTGCTGCAGGACCTGGATTCAGGGGAGGACATTCCACGTGCCCTGGGCACAGCTGGGTTCCCTCAGCACCAGGAATCTCCAGGCAGGCCCTGGATTGCTCCTGGATCTGAGCCTGCTGGTGAATTCCTGGCGTGTTTGGGACAGAATCCATCTGGGATTTGATTGTAAGACTTTGTCCTTATGGAAAAAATTCAGTATGAGAGAACAGCTGGATCAGAGCCTGTGTTCCTCACTCCCTGATCCATCACTGGCAATGATGCTGGAGCTTTCTCTGGGAATGTGGCCTGGACACTGCTCCAGATGTGTCCAATCCCTTCTGCTGCTCCCCTGTGCTCATTCCTTGTGCTGCTGGGACAGTTTGGGCTGCAGAAGCCTGGAATTCTGCCTCACATTCCTGCATTTCCCAGAGTCCCAACTTCTGCAGTGACAGATTCCTTTCCTGAGGAGTTTCTGGAGATGGGAAAAGCTGGCAGGGTGGAAATGTTCTCTCTGTAACAGCTCCATGCAGGATTGCTGTCTGCTGTTCTGTCAGTGGGATTCCAAGGTTTCACATTCCTGGGAATCTTTTCCTTGGTGGGGAAGGGAGAGGGCAGTTTGTTCACTGTGTTAGTAACTGGGGCTCAGCTGGAATTCACCTCATTCCAAGGAAAAGGGGCTCTCCCAGCCTCATTTCTGCCTCTGTGTGTTGGTGCAAGGGCTTTGTTGCTGAAATCCACTTTATTTTCAGTCTGTCCTCAGTTCTGGAGTCAGGGAATGGTTTGGGTGGGAAGGGACCTTAAAGATTATCCAGGTCCAACCCAAAGCAGGGGCAGGGACACCTTCCCCTGTCCCAGGCTGCTCCAATGTCCAGCCTGGCCTTGGACACTCCCAAGGATCCAGAGGCAGCCACAGCTTCCCTGGGAATTTGTGCCAGGGTCTCACTGCTCCCACAGGGAAGAATTCCTGGTATTGTGTCAGTAAACAACATGATTGTTCCCAAACCTTTCATCCCAATATTTCTCCCTTTTGTGAACCTAATTCACTCCCTGATTTTTTGGTAGGAATTTTAGGTCTTGGCCACAACAGGGGCAATATTCAGATATGGCCCTGCGTGGCTCATGGATATTTTTTGAATTTGGCAGCACCAGGATTGAGTCTGAGTGTGGAAAACTCAGCTTTAATTTACAGTTGGCATTAACTCAGGGAGATGAGGAGCATCCAGGCTGGAGCTGCTCAGGATCAGCCTGGGAGAGCTGGTTTTTATTAAGCAGGACTTGATTTAGTCCAAAACAAAACCATTTGTGTTTCAGCTGTTCCCTGCAGCTGCTGTGAGTGTGAAAATCCTCCAATATTAAACATTTTCTGGGCCATCACTGCACACAGCAGGACCCTGTAAGAGTTTGGGGACCTGGAACAGTTATCCAGGGATGCATTTCCTAAGGAGTTAAACTTCAGAACTTGCCCTTGTGGTGACATGAGGGGATCTGGTGAGAAATGTCCCTCAGCATCAGGACTGAAAGCAGCCACACTTCCTAGGGAGGCTCCTCACCACAAACCTGGAGCACTGCTGCTTTTTCCAGAGATTCCCCATGGAATTTAGCAGGAAAATCACTTGCACTGAGGGCATTTCTGTTTCCATGTGCCCTTTGTCAGCTGCTCCTGGGTGATTGCTGGGTGCAGGGAGCTCCTTGCTGTGGAATTTTAGGGCAGAGCTGAAGCAAGGGAATTCTGCAGCCAAAACAAAGGGGCCATAAACTTTTCCCTCTCCCCATCAGAGCCAGGGGAAGGAGGTGGTGGTTGTGTCCAAACCCTTTTGGAGCTGACACTGTGGGAAAAATCTGTCCAATCTGGGAGCTGTTGTGCTTGAGGAATTGCAATAAATCCTGATGGACCCCACAGATGGGATGGGATCTCCCAGAAACTGCTGCTGTGGGGTTGGTTCTTTGGGATGCAGGAGCTCCCACAGCCCTTGGTGAAATCCAGCAGATTTCAGAGGGGGTGAGTTAAGATCAGGGGTCTGAGGTGGGAATTCTTTGTTCCTGCTGGGTTGGGAATATTTCAGTGTGTGCCCAGGTGTCATCCAGATCCAAGGGGAATTCCTGCAATCCTGGGCAAACTTGGTGCCATGAAAGCAAAAAAACCTTTTTCCATGCCAGGGGGGTAAAAAGGGGGAATCTGCCTTTAGTTCCCTGGAGCTGGAACATTCCTGCCAAGCTCCTGCTGTGATGTGAAGGATCCTGTGTGAAATATTCCATGCTCAAATGGGAGCAGCCTCCGTGCTGCAGAGCCCAGGTTCAGGTGGGAACAAACCTTTGATTTTCTCCTGCTTCCCTTGTAATTCTTCTCCAGCCCATTGATGAAAGGTAATTGCTGTAGGATATTATTCCCAATCCATTAACCCTGATTTACAGCCAAATTCCTTATCAAGCTTCAGCCCAGCACTAATTGTCTGAACAGAGCCTGCTCAGAATAAAGATTTCCTGCCTTTCCCTTTGTATTCCCTTCTTCCCACTTGCCTTTCCCTTTGTATTCCCTTTTTCCCTGAAGCCCTTTGATTCTTCCAGTTGTTCTTTCCTCTCTGTCTCTCCCAAGACTGGGGAGGTTTTTTGGTCTTGCAAGTCAAATTGCCATGATTTTTCCTGGCAGCTGTGGGAGGGGAAAAGGGGAATTCATGGAGCAGGGGCTGGGAGCAGCCTCTGTGTTTATTTCAAACACATCCCAGTGCTGTGGATGGAAAACTCTGAGGGTTCATCCCAAAATTCCTCAGGGCAGGGGAGGGTGGGGAATTGGCTTTTACCGACGTCACTGTGGTGCTGTGGTCACTTGAGATGTGTCAGGACACTGAAATTCCACGTGGGGCTCAGGATATTGGGAATATTTGGGTCACTGAGCTCTGAGTGAATTCCCTGGGTGTGAGTAAATGGCTTTTGTTTCCCGGATTTGAATGTTTTTTCCTTGACTTGGCTGCCTCAGGATCGAGAGCAAACACGAAGTCACGATCTTAGGAGGACTCAACGAATTTGTCGTGAAGTTTTATGGACCACAAGGAAGTAAGTGGGTGACCCTGCCCTTCCAGAAAAACATTCCCTGGGGTGGGGAATGGGGAAATGCCATTCCAGAGGGGCAGAGATGAGCAAATCTAAGGGGGGGGGATGGAGAGAAATCCAGGGAACTCCCTCCTGGAGGGTGGGGAGGATCCAGCTGTGAGCATGGACATGGATGGACCCCATCCCTCGGAGCTGGGAATCTCCTCCAGCATCCCTGAGCTGTCCTAAACCTGACAAAACTTGTGTCAGTCATGGGAATTGCTGTGCAGTTTGTCATTAAAATGGCTTTTCCACTTTAGCAGCACCTCCACAGGTAAGGAGATGATCCCAAAGTGCCTGGTTTCAGTCAGGCTCTGGTGTGGAGATCTTTCCCAGGATCACTGCAAATCCTGTCAGGCAGAGCAGGAAAAAAAGGCTTTTCCCATGGGAGCTTTGCTCTGAAATCTCAGCCCCAGTGGAGCTGTGCATTATTCCAGAGATGCCTTTTCCTTAATGCTCTGGTTCTGTTTATCCTCTCCTCAGCTGTGTCTAATTCCTGCTTTTCCTCCCCTGCAGCTCCCTATGAAGGTGGAGTATGGAAAGTTAGAGTCGACCTTCCTGACAAATACCCCTTCAAATCCCCATCTATAGGTAACAAACTCTCATTTTCCATCCAGACTCTGTGATTTGTGCCTGAGGTTTGCAGGTGCAGTGGTGTCAATGCCATGTAAGGATTTTTGAAGAGTGTAAAGTGTTTTTATCAGATTTTACATCCCAAGCAGGGAGGAATTTGGGGCTTTGGAAGGAGGAGGAGGAGCTGAGAGTGGGATTTGGCTGCATGTTTATGTGTTGATCAATTAAATCTCTTATTTCATATGGGTTTTGGTTTTTTTTTTTAATAATAACTCCACTTTGTGGAGCAAAGTTCACAGTTCTTGGTGTTGAGGTGAACCCAACTTTTGGGATCTTCTATCCAAAAGTGGATGGAAGTTCTTGCACTGGAGCCTCCATCCTCTTGGAGCAGGGAATATTTATGTGGAAGAACTGAAAAGCAGGGATTTATCACCAAAAAAAAAAAGCTGGCTTGGCTGCTCAGGTTTGTTTCACCTTGGAGAGCAGTAGGAAATTCAGTTAGGAAATGGTTTTTAGCTTGGATCCATCCTTGGGGAGCAGGAAACCACCTTGGATTCTTCAGGTGCCCAACTTGATTCCAGTTGCTGGAGCCCTTCCCAAAAAAACTGCCTCTTGCTGGAAAAATCCTTTTTTTCCTTCCCAAAATCTTCCTCTTACTGGAAAATCCCATTTTTTCCTTCCCAAAATCTTCCTCTTGCTGGAAAAATCCTTTTTTCCTTCCCAAAATCATCTTCTTGCTGAAAACCCCCATTTTTCTCCTCAAGATCTTGCTGAAACCTCCTTTTTTCCTTCCCAAAAAACTGCCTCTTGCTGGAAAAAACCTTTTTCCCTTCCCAAAATCTTCCTCTTGTTGAAACCCCCCCTTTTTTTCTCCTCCAGCTCTTGCTGAAAACCCCAATTTTTCTCCCTAAAAATCTGCCTTTTTCTGGAAACAAGAGCTGAGATGGATAAAATCCTTACTAGACCTGAGCTGAGTCAGCAAAGCAGAGCTCTGGAAAATCTGGGAAGCTCCAAGGAAAGTTCTGGTGCTCAGGAAAACTCCCAAGAAGCTTCAGGGAGGTTTTTTTTTCCTTTATTTCCCATTTTTTTGCTGCCCCAGCCCAGCTTATCTGGGACAGCCAGGCCTGGATGAAACCTCCTGGACCATCCTGATTATCTGTGGTTTGGACTTTGCTGATAAAAGCTTCATCCCAGCTGAACTGGGAGCACTGGGAATGATGGAAATTGATGGAAATTGCTGGGAAATGATGGAAACTCTGCCAACCCTAACCCAGCCTGAGCTCTGGGTAACACAGGGATAAATAAGGAAGAAATTTCCCATGGAAATCTCTGATTTTTTAGAGGTGGAATTCAAAGATTTCAGGGATTATGGAGCTCATAAATGGACAGGAGGTCCTGGGAATTGTCCATGTGAGTCCCTCCTTGGAGAAAACATGGAATCCAGCAGCTTTTCCTTGAATAAATCCAGGTTTCCTTGAATAAATTCCACCTTTATCCCACCATCCCTGCAGCTTCTCTTGTTATTCCAGGATTGGAGGCTGAAATATCCCCTCCATGCTAAAAAAATCTTTCATCCTGGCACTGATATTTTGCAAAAAATTAGGACTTTTTTGGGAGAATTTTTAACTTTTCTGGGTATTTTTTTTTTTCCCATGGAATTTTAGTTTGGAGCATATCCAAAATATTTTTTTGGATCATATCCAGAATTTTTTTGGGCATGCTCCAGCAAAATGATGGCTGAGAGTTCCCTTCTCACCTGCTGCAGTGGCTTTGATCCCAGCTTGGCTGCAGGAATCCAGGGAATCTGGATTTTCTCTCCCAAATTACCAACCTGGGCAGAAAAAGGGAATTCCAGAGGTGTCCTTGGGAAAGGTGGGGACTTTTGGGAATCCCTAAAGGAGCAGGGATCTCTTAAACTCCAGGAGAAGCTTTTTTGGGGCTCTTTTCCTGCCAAATCTTTGTTCTTTTCTCCCATCCACAGCTCCTTCCTCAAATATCCATGGCAGGGAAAAATTCCCCAAAAGGGAAATGCACATCCCAGGAAAAAGCAGGAATTTTCACAACTGGAGTGCTCCCATCAGGATAAATAAATCCCTAAATATCCCAAATTTTCAATTGTTGAGCTGGAGCAGTTGCTCTGAACAAAACCAATTCCTGCTGCTGGTGCTTCAGCCAATTATTGGCTTATTTTATATTTATATTTACATTTATATTTACATTTACATTTATATTTATATTTATATTTATATTTATACTTATA
>WEIU01019858.1:123766-145685 GCA_013389925.1 Aegithalos caudatus | reverse complement strand
TCATCCATCCATCCCTCATCCATCCATCCATCCCTCCCTCCATTCCTGCATCCATCCATCCCCATCCATCCCTCCATCCCCATCCATCCATCCCTCATCCATCCATCCCTCATCCATCCATCCATAACCCATCCATCCATCCCTTATCCCTCCATCCCTCTGTCCATCCCCTGACCCCTCCCTGTGCTGGATTTAGCCCCACCCCCCTGCAGTGGATCCCTGGGGGGATCAGGGGCGGAGCATCCCCAGCCCCACCCACTGACCGCACCCCCGGGAGCTCCACCCCTCCCCAAAGGCTCCACCCCACGGTGCAGCCGGCACCCACTGGGGACATTCCCGGGATCTGCTCCTTCCTGGGAGCCCCCCAAGACCCCCCTCTCCATCCTGGCCCTTCCCAGCTGCAGGGCCAGGCTCACCCTCAGCGTCCACCTGCATTTTTGGGGTCAAATGCTGCAATTTGGGGCCACATTTTGCAGTTCAGGGCCCTCAGTGGGCACAGCAGTGCTGGGATGGGGGGAGAGGCAAAAAATCCACACAGAGACCCCCCCCCAGATGTCTGGGGGACCCCCCTGCAGTGCCCAGGCTGGGGGAGGGAGTGGATCCAGTCCCTCCCAGTATAAAATGGGAGTTACTGGTGCAGGGTCCAGCCCCTCCAGTGTCTCCCAGTATAAAATGGGAGTTACTGGTGCAGGGTCCAGCCCCTCCAGTGTCTCCCAGTATAAAATGGGAGTTACTGGTGCAGGGTCCAGCCCCTCCAGTGTCTCCCAGTATAAAGTGGAGGCTGGGGGCTGCAGGAGCTGCCCCAGCAGGAGGCCCCGACCTGCTTATTAAAGGCCGATTAACGAAGATTAAACCCTCCCAGCAGCGTCTGCCGGGCCCAGCCGCCTCCCCCGGCCCTGCTGCCGGATCAGGGCCCCTTTGGAGCACCCCAGCCTGGCCATGGATGTCCCCAGAGGTCCCCAAACCCCCAGGTCGCCCTCCCAGCACCTTCGATGGCCGAGGGATCCGCTCCAGCTCGTGGGAATACCCGGGAATTCCCTGGGTGCTGCAGGGAAGCTGCCCCACTCCTCCTCCTCCTCTCCTTTCTCTTTGTCCTTCCAGATTTTTCCTCTTCCTCTCCCCCCAGGGCACCAGGAGCCCCCGCAGGATTCCCTGGATCCAGCAACCATCGTTCCAATAAAGCTGCTGAAACCCATCCCTGCGTTTCCCGGCTCCTCCTTGGGTTTGCACTCCCGAAAAACATCATCCTTGGGGTGAGAAAAGGGAGGAATTCACCCCAAAAAACAGCTCAGCCGCTGGGTGGGAGCTCCAGCACTCCCAAGGTTGGTGCTGGAAGATGAAAATGAGATTAATTGCACCAAAAAAAAAAAGGGATTAAGCCCCAAACCCATCCTGGTGATGCTCAGCTCCTCCTTTCCAGCCCCAGCGTAGGAGAGGGGAGGGACCAAACCCCAAAACACCCACCAGGAAGGGAGGGATGGCAAATATTCCCTAAAATCCCCCCAAAACAGGAGAGTTGGACACCAGGGTAGACACATTTGTAACAATTTATTGAATGAGGCAATAATAGACACTGGGAAAACAAAGGGGGGGGTCCATGCTCTGCTATTTGCCTGGTTTTTGTCTTTTTTGGGGGGGGTTTGGGGACTAAAAGAACCTCATTTCATTGCCAAAGAAACACTGACTTGGAAAGCCACCAACATCTTCACAACAACGATAAAAAAATAATCCTTAGGAAAAAACAAACAAAAAAATAATAAACCCCAAAACTGCATAAATTGGAGAACCAGGACTGTTTCTATGGAAAGATCTCCCTCCCCTCAGAAAAAAAGGACTGAAGAACTGTATACAAAGAACATTTGATAGGTTTGTTTTTGTGGTTTTGTGGTTTTTTTTTCTCCCCCCCCCCATATAAAACAAGTAAATACAAGAATCTGAAAACTTCCTCGAAGGCGGAGCGAGACGTGGAGAACTTGAACAGCCACTTGGAAAACCATAATTAAAAAAAACCCCCCAAAACAACCCCAAAAATTAAATCCCATGGGAAGTGCTTGGGGTGGGGGGGCTTGGTTGGGCACCAGGGTTTGGCCCGTGGGGATGCTGAGTAAAATCTGCCCCCCCCCCAAAAACCACCCCACCACCTAAAAAAGGCTTTTTTTTAAACCCTCCTGGGAAGGATTTTGGGGTTCAAACCGTGCTGGGAGAGGCACAGGGCAGGACCAGGATGGGGCAGGGGTTGGGGTGAAGAGGGGCCCCCAAAGGGAAGGGTCTCGCTCACATCCCCCCTTCAGGAGAGGCTTTTCCTGGGGGAATTGCAGGAGGAGAGGTCGGGGCTGGCAGCAGGGAAGGGGACGAGCCCCAGGCTGCTCCTTGCTGAGGGAAATCCTGGGAATGTGGTGGGAAAAACGGGGGTGGGGATGGGGGGGATGCAGCCAGAGCCCCTTTAGAGGCGCTCCCGCTCCGGCCTAGAGCCACGAACCCGGGAAATAATAATAACAACAATAACAACAACAACAACAATAATAATAATAATAAAGGAAAAAAAAAAAACCAAAATTCCAACAGAACCCCGAGGATCTAAAATGGCAGGTACAAGAGCAGAGAACAGGAACAGGTCTCCAGTGTGCACCAAGGGGAGCCGAGCGGGGCGCGGATCCTCCGGCAGGCTCCTGGGAGAGCTCCATCCATCCCTCCGGGAGGTCTCCACCCCCCTGCAGTCACACATGCATTTCATTCCTTTTTTTTAAATTTTTTTTTTTTTGTTTTTTCTTTTTTTTCTTCCCAGGAGAGGAGTCTTTTTTTTTNTTTTTTTTTTTTGTTTTTTTTTTTTTTTTTTTTTTTTCCCAAACTTTTATTTTTTTTCTTTTGTGGTTTGTTGGGTTTTTTTGGGTTTTTTTGTCTGTTTGTTTTTCGGGGTGGGTGTGGGTTTTTTTTGGAATATAAAAGTCCGTATTAAAATCTTTGATACCTAATTTGCTGTCGAGGTCGGTGCTGGCCGAGGGTGTCCGTGCTGCCCCCCAGCCTCCTCCTGCTGGATCCCACATGGGGGGAAAAACGGGGCATAAAGGGTGGCTTTATTTTTATTTTCTTTTCAACCTCCTCAGAATCAAAGTCCCGTCACAATTTGGCTTCTCTCTCCTCCGAGAGCAGAGTGGCGCTAGAAAAATGCACTTTACACACATCCTCCGCCAGGATTTGTTTCGTTTTTGTTTTTTTTTTTTTTTTTTTTGTTTTTTTGTATTTTTTTCCTTTTTCCCAAAAAAAAAAGGAAAAAAAAAAAAAATTCGACAAAAAAAACCTTTTCCGTTTTCCAAAGCCGGGAGACTCAAATGCCACCTGATTGCATCTCTGGAGAGGCGTTTTTTTTTTTTTTTTAAAAAAAAAACAAAACCAAAAAAAACCACAAAAAACCCAAAGAGATGAGGAGAAAGCTGTGCTGGGTCACTGATCCAAGGTGACCACCTCCACCGCCTGCCCGTCCATGGTGACGGCCGTGTCCGCTATCCTGGTGGTCACCGGAGCCATCGCCACCTGCACCGGGCCGTTCCCCTGGGCCAGGCTGGTCACCACGGTCTGGTACATGCTCACCGGGATCTGCACGAGGCCTGCGGGGACAAAGGGACACGGGTGGCCTGGAGGGCTCGGCCTGAGGGCTTTGGGCTGGGCTGGGGGATGAGTTTGTGCTGAGTTTTTGGGGTGGGGTTTTTGGAGTCGCTTGCAGGAGGGTGATGGATTCTGGAGCAAAGTCAGGGGAGGCCCTGGAGCTGCTGCCTCTGCTCTGGACCAGGCTGGGAGAGGCTGGGAATGTTCCCCTGGAGAAGGGAGGGCTCCAGGGAGAGCTCCCAGAACATTCCAGCCAGCTGTGTCCAGGAGTGGGCAGCAGGGCAGGGCAGGGGACTGTCCCTCTGTCAGGGGACCTCACCTGCAGAGCTGCACCCAGCTCTGGGGACCCCCACAGCACAAGGACCTGGAGCTGCTGGGAGTGTCCAGGCTGGAGAGGAGAAGGGAAGGCTCCAGGGAGAGCTTCCAGAACATTCCAGGGCTTGAAGGGGCTCCAGGAGAGCTGCAGAGGGACTGGGGACAAGGACAGGACACAGGGAATGGCTCCCACTGCCAGAGGGCAGGGATGGATGGGATCTGGGGAATTGGGAATTGCTGGCTGGGCTGGAATTGCCAGAGCAGCTGTGGCTGCCCCTGGATCCCTGGGATGCCCAAGGTTGGATGGGGCTTGGAGCAGCCTGGGACAGTGGGAGGTGTCCCTGCCCATGGCCTGGGGTGGAACTGGATGATGTTTAAAGTTCCTTCCCACCCAAACCATTCCATGGTTTTATCCAGGCAAAGCAGTGCTCAGGAAGGACAGAGGCCCCCACCCAGCTGTGGTCTGTGCCTCGGTGGCCTCGCTGGGCTGGATCTGCTCTCCACAAAGCCAAAGGGACAGGAATGGGGATGGGATGGGGCTGAGATGGGTGGGAGCACCTTGGGGCCCACACCCGGGGACATGCAGCTGCAGGGAGGGAGTAAAGAAAAAGAGGAAAGGAGGAAAGAAATAACCTCATTTTTGGAGGAGAATCCCAACCCAGCCATGTTTTGGGATGCTCCAGCAGGGACCTGCTCAGCCAAACCCATTAGGCTGAGTTTTCCTGGAGGCAGGGATTGCTCCCACCCAGCCCACAGCCCACCAGGGATCACCCACTGACGTGGGACACATTCCCTGTGTGCATTTCCCACTTGGTATGCCCAGAACTGGGAACTGTGGGGCTGAGGAAGGGATAAATTCAGCTTCTCCCTTCCCCTGGAACTCTGCAGGTCACTCAAACACCTCCCCACCATGGCACACGAGAGGATCCCATTGCTGTGCATCCATTACAACCCCTCCAACACAATTCCCTTCCTCCTGCTCCCTCTGCATCCCAGCCAGGTCCTTCTCCCCTCACAGGGAAAGGCTCTGTGGGACCAGCAAGCCCTGGCTAAGCCAAACTTGCTCCTGGCACCAGCCCCAGGCTCTCCCACGTGTGCATGTGACACATAAAACACAGAAAGGAAAGGTATCCCCCTTTCTCAGCACTTCCCCAGCCGTGGATGGGTCCAGCAAAGCAGAAACAGTTTTTCTGGAAGGGATCAGATGCCTCCAGGCTGAGGGTGGAGCTGGCAAAGCTTTGGGCCTGGAGGAAAATTCTGCAGTGCCAAAGGCGAGTCCTGGTGAGCCAGGAAACACCAGCCAAGGTGACAACAAAACAAGGAGGCCCCTGAGGGTTACTGAGATGGGAACGGTGGGAAGAGGTGGAAAAAATAAAAAAGGAGCACTGGACAGAGCTGGGCAGGGGAAGGGAATGGCAAATCCTGCAGGCTGGGAGGAGAAACTCCATCACTCCGGTGTTATCCCTGTGCCCACCTCCACCTCTGGCTTGGCCAAGGGGGATTTGGACAAGCGAGATAATTTAGACATTTCAGAAACTACCACACCTCTGCTGGGGGAAAAAGCATTTTTTTGATGGAAACAGATCCTTCCAGCAGCAGCATGGCCAGAGAGCAGGTTCCCGAGCGAGGCTTTCCCGAGAAAGCAGCGCAATCCCTCTGGGCTGAGGAGCAGGGAGCAGAGCTGTGCCCTGCCCAGGGCGCTCGTTTGGTAACAGAGGCAGCTCCGTGTCCTCGGATAACTCTCTGTGCAGACAGGAAAGCTTAGGAGCTAATCGTGCTGACCAGGTGGGTGACCCCGGCGCTGCTCCAGCGTCCCTCCCCTCGGGGTCCCAAAGAGCTCCCTGAATGGGAATTTTCCTCATCCCCCAGCCTGAGGGCCACATTCCCCAAGCCCAGCCAAGGAATTGGTTCCCTGGTTGGTGGTTCAGCTGCCACATTTGGCTGCCGTGAATGGCACAGGGTCAGGAGGAGGTTCCCAGCTCTCAGGGCGCTCTCTGGTCACTGGGAATTCCTGGCCACGGAACAAACGGGAAAGGAGAGCTCAGGCTCAGCCCTGCTGAAGGAAATCTCCGAGCAGACCCCTGGGGAGAACAGAGCACATCCCAGTTTAGGCAAGAGCTGGAGCTCTGGCCTGGGATGCACCTCAAATCCCCGCTCCAGACCAAGAAGCCAACTAAGCCCTTTGGGTTGTTAACCCAGAGGAGATCAAAGGACACATGGACAAGCCAGGGAGCAGAGCCACCACCGCCAGCCACGCAACGCTCCAGCCACAATCCACAAACGTGCCCGAACCGGGCTCTGCTGAGCCCTGGGCACCCAAGGGGGGGTCTTTGGGAAGGGTGAGTTAACTCAGACAAGGCTTGGGCGAGCCTGGCCGCCTCTGGGAGCGCGGGGAAGTGTCCGTGAGAGGCGGCGCGGCGCGGATCCCGTTCCGCGTGGGATTAACGCAAATCGCCTCAGCAGATGACGTGGAGGCCCTTCCTGCCAGGGGTGGTAACAAACCAGAGCAGGAGAGGGCTGGAAGGTCTGCTGTGCATTAGAGCAGAGCTGATCGCCCTTGGGAGGGAGACGATTAAAGCACTGAGATGCTGTAATCAGGTCTGGGATTGGCCCCGCGCTGCATCTGCTCAGACCTGCGCCCTGATTAGCCCTAATCTAGCTGGCATATGTTAATCTAAAGCATGGATTTCAGACCCTTTCAATTGTATTAAAAACAGGAAATCCATTAGACAAAAAAAAAAAAAAAAAATCAAACATAAAAAAAATCCCCCAAACCAACTTCTGGAGTCTTTGGAAAACGCGTTTCTGCAGAGGAGCGGGGCAGGCAGGGAAATGGGATCCCACTGGAAGCTGTGGCTGCTCAGACCAGCTCCTGCCTGGGAGGGACAACAGCAGAGGTGATGGATCACACACACAGCAGCACAAACCACGGCCATGGGCTCCCAGGAAGATGCAGCCAGGCCGTGCCTTTGCTCCCCCTCTCTGAAGCCACCCAAAAAACCCCTCCTGTCCCTGGCAGGGGTGAGGAGCCAGCTCCAGGCAGCTGGGACAGCTCCAGCTCCTGCCACAGCCCAGAGAAAGATGTTTGTTGGGATTCTAGAAACTTAGATTTTGGGGTTTTAGTATGTAGTAATACATGAGCTAAGATGGAGGACTTCAGGCATTGTCTGAGTCCTTCTTCTTCACCTTTATCTTCCTTCTTCTTCATGGGTCTGGGTGGTTTTCTGTAATTGGTTGATGGAGTCCACATTGCAGACTTCAAGTAGTTATTGGGTTTAAAGTAAAAATAATTTAGGTGGCATTTTATAATGGGATAGATTGTCCTTGAAAAGATGTGGTGGAGATAGAGAAGCACTCCATTTTACCTTATTTCTCTAACTTGTGAGTTAGAGCTCACAGCTCCTGAGTCTGTAAATGGATAAGAAATAAAAAACATCCAAGTCCAAACTCAAAACCTACGTTTCCTGTGTATTATCCATCCTGAGCTTGGCATGGAAAAAAAAGAAGCCAGAACTGCTAGAGAGGACCAGCTGGATGCAGCTCTGCAGGTGGGGTCCCCTGACAGAGGGACAGTCCCCTGCCAGGACCTGCTGCCCACTCCTGGACACAGCTGGCTTTCTGCACATCTGCTCACGTGTGCCTCCACATCCTAAAGCCAAGAGATGGAATAAACCTGGGCATCTGATCCCAGGTGTGAGGCTGTCAGAGCAGGCAGGGTTGGAAGGTGGGCTGGAATGGCAGTACAGGTCCTGCCACCACAAAGTCCCGTGGGTGAGGAAAGCAGCCCCAGGCAACCTGGGACAAGGCTCTGCCTGGACTGGGAGCATCAGGCTGGGATCTGGCAGCAGATGGAATGAGGAGCTTCTGCCACAGGTCCTGTGAATGTCTGGCACGTTCTCCTTATGGCAGTGGTGGGAATTTGCAGCTGGACAGGCAGGTTCTGCCAGCCCTGAAATGCAAGGGAGGAGAAAGGTCTTGGCTGACACCACAACAGGAGCTGTCTCAACAACCTGGCTGGACAATATGGACACTCAGTGCAGCATCCTGAAAACTTCATTGGAATTCCCAAAGCTGGGAGGGATGGAATCGTGTGTAATGTCACTGCCAGTCACTGGTGGAGTGAGGGATGGATAATGATGCTGCTCAACCCTCTACATCACAGCAGGCTGAGCAGCAGGACCTGGCATGAAACCTTTTCCACTTGGAGCTCACACAGGAGCTCAAGACAAAATTCCTGGAGGGTGAGGAAGCAGGAACCAGCCCCACTTCTGACCAGACAACAGCAACCACTGCCACCACGCTGATCCTCAACACAGGACCAGGAAAGTGAAAAATCCTCTTTGGTAGCATCAACAACAACATCTGGGAATGGTCAGTGACCTGATCCCCTGCCAAGGCAAACTGCCATGGGAGCAGCCCCTGCAAGGGGAGGGGAACTTTCAGGACCAAAAGCACAAACAAGGGTGGGGCTGGAGGGAGGAACAAGAAGGATGGGACCTCACAACCTGGAGCTGGAATTGGACAATTAAAACCCAATATGCAAATGGACCAAAACTTATAAAAGTGTGAGACCTCATGACCGGGTGGTCAATTTGTGTCCATTTTGTGTCCAGTTTGTGATCATTTTGTGACCATTTTGTGTCCAATTTGTGTCCATTTTGTGCCAATTTTGTGTCCATTTTGGGTCCATTTTGTGTCCATTTTGTGACCATTTTGGGTCCATTTTGTGTCCAATTTGTGACCATTTTGTGTCCATTTTGTGACCATTTTGTGTCCATTTTTGGTCCATTTTGTGACTATTTTGGGTCCATTTTGTGACCATTTTGTGACCATTTTGTGTCCATTTTGTGACTATCTTGTGACCATTTTGGGTCAATTTTGTGACTATTTTAGGTCCATTTTTGGTCCATTTTGGGTCAATTTTTGGTCCATTTTGGGTCCATTTTGTGCCCATTTTGTGACCATTTTGTGTCCATTCTGGGTCTTCCTTGGGTGTAGCCCTGGCCAAGCTCTTGTCCTGCCCAAGCTGTATCCAATCCTTTCAATAAATATCCACTTTATTCTCCAGCTCTGCCCAGTCTCTGTTTCAGGTCAGCCTTCCCAAGGCATCAGAGGCAGGGGCTGAGGAATCCAGTGGAAATTCCTGTGCTCAGGAATGCACTACAGGGCCCTAGCACACAGGGCAGCAGATACCATCTCCTCACCACGCTCCTTTCAGAGCCAAGGGTGACTTTTGAAGACATGATGGAGGGATTTTCCTCAGTGGTTCAGAATGAGTAGATTTTAATACACAAAAAAGAAAAAATCAAGCCAGAGGACCTCTAAAAAATGAAATGTTTGCCCTTGGTGGGCAGCACAAGGAAAGGGCACTGGGCATGCTTTGGTCTGCATTCCCATACATCAAGGCTGATGCAGGTAAGTAGGGAATAATCATCTTTTCTGATTGTCTTTCCTCCAGTAAGACACGAGCTTGAAGTACAGCATGGAAACCTGCACTTAGGAGGTGGAAAAAATCCCAGACAACAGCTAAACATGAGGTTGGTGAAACACTGGAGCAGTGTCTCTGCCTCTGGAGGTGTTTTGGAGGAGGTAAGACTGGGGCTGGTTCAGGAAAGGGGCTGCTCCTACAGAATCCTGGAGCAAAAACCATTCCTGTCCTCACCCACTGCAATTCTGGACACCTGGAGCGTTACTGCCAACACTGCTCAGCACAAACATGAAAATGCCCCACAGCTGATTTCTATTAGACATTTCCTTTGACTGGGAAAGAATTGTGAAGAGTTCAAAATGCTATCAGGTGGAGCAAGGGGACAATCAGTGGGTGTATTTCAGGGATATAAACCAGCTCTCCAACGAGGTCCAGCCACAGCAGCTGCCAGGAGAGCTCTTCAAGCCAGGTGTTACCCTGAAAAATCCAGAGCTGCCAAACAGAAGTCACAAGGGGCTGACACAACACCATGGAAGGGATTTCACCCACAGCCAGCCTCAGAAATCAAGGATTTTAGGAATCCCACCACACTCAGCAGCGACAGAGGAGCAGAAGACATCTCTCAACAGGGACACTTGGTTAAAGATAAGATGAACTGAAAGCTCAGCCCTCCATCTTTTGCCACCTCGACTGCAAGAGCATCAGTGATTAACTCTTAATTGACATCTTTCAGGATGGTCATTGGAAGGATTTTTCCCATCAGAAATGGCTCAGTGCCCCATCCCTGGAGGTGTCCAAGGCCAGGAGGGATGGGGGTTGGAGCAACCTGGGATGGTGGAAGGTGTGGCTGGAACAGGATGATCTTTGGTCCCTTCCAACCCAAGCTGGTCTGGATTCTGTGATATTGACAAATCACAAAACCCCCATGCAGTGATTTAAGCTCTGAGAACTTCCCATGAAGTGATTTAAGCTCTGAGAACTTTCCAGGATCACAAGTCACAGCACTTCCCTATAGAACCTCTGTGCCAGTCAGGTTAAAATAATGAAGGTTTTTCCACCAAATTATCTGCAAAAAGCTGAGGTCCTCATTCAAGATCCTCATCTGTCATCTGTCTTTTCAGGAGCTGCTCTGGCCAAAACCCCAATAAAGAAGAATTTAATGAGGCACCTGAAGCTTTGATATCACAGTTGAGTGAACTAAGTTACATCATATCCTGACTTTTCCTTAGAATGGAAGATAAATGCGGGAGATGAGATCCAACATTCCCATCTGCAGCTGCACGGGATGCAGCCCTGGATTCACTGCCTCCTTCCCTGCATCCAGCACACCTCCACGGTCACATCTCATCCCTCAGACTGGGGTCACCTGCCTGCTTAACATTGTCATTGACTCCTTCTTTCCTGAGCTTTTTGAGGAATGCCTGGATGTGGCTGGGGGACAAAGTGGGGACAGCTTGGACACGATGACCTTGGAGATCTTCTCCAGCCTAACTGATCCAGGGTGGGATTCTTTGGTTCCTCTGGATCTGTTGCAAGGGGTTTTCCTTCTCTGCTCATTCAGGGCACCAGGAGTGACCACTGATTGATCCAGGACCACTGATTGATCCAGGACCTCCTGCTGGACACCACTGGAATGGGACTGGTCAGGAAGCAGCACATTTACACGGCTCATTCTTCCTCCCACTCACTCAGCTTCAGCACAACGTTGGTGTTTTGCAACAAGGTGTTGTTTTAAATCAAATCTGAACATCCATACCTGAGGTTTATCTCCAAGTTTTGCAACAAGGTGTTGTTTTAAATCAAATCTGAACATCCAGACCTGAGGTTTATCTCCAAGTCTTGGTCAGGGACCAGCCTTCCTTCCCTAGCTGGGAGCAGCAACATCTTGGGGACACTCCTGTTTTCTTACTCCCTGTGAGGAGGGAAGGGACATGGCCTAGCCAAGACCTGAAACATCTTCGGCTTAATCTCCCTTATTCCAGATCTTTTGTGGAGACTTTGAGTTTTTGGGGTTTGTATTGGATGTTTAGGGAGTTTTTGGACATCTCTTAAGGTTGCAGCACTTTGAGACAAAAACCACAGGGCTGGAACTCCTGATTTACAGGAATTATCTCCTCTGGAGTCTCAGCACTTCCATGGAAAGAGGAAGATCCCAGTGAGCCAGCCTGATGCCCAGACTCTTCCCTGGCACAGCAAAGACCCACAGCGTGCAGCAGTGGTGACAGATGTGTGACACTGGTGACACCACTGCCATGGACCTCTGCCTTTGCAGCGAGGACAGTCCCAGTAGGAAAAAATAAAACACCTTGCAATGATGTTTAACATGGGAAACAATCTGAAATCCCAGGTTTTCCGTTTCTTTGATGGAAAAACTCCCAAGAAAAGGACACTTGGGAAAAGCAGGACAGCAGTTTGGTCTACTGGGACTGGATTATGTGGAGCTTTGCTTTTGCTTTGAGTTACCTGAGGCCATCAGTCCCCACCTCTCCCCTTCATGGGGTGAATTTAGAGCTGGGGAACAGGCCCTGGGCATCATCTGAGGCAGAATTAAACTGTCTCTGCTTAAACTCAGTCCTCACCTAGACCTGCCCCTCTAGTGCTGGGTCTCCATGGGGTGGCACCTTAAACTGGAGTCCATTTGTCACTTAGGGGAGGTGACAAACACAGGGAATGTGTCTGCCTGTGGGAAGGGAAGGTTTTTCCTTCCCAGCTTAGAGAATAACCTGTCTAAGCCGTGGTGATGAGCTGGCTTTGGCGTGGACACACCTGAGAAGATTAAAAGTCTATCGTGGGCAATCACCTGCACACGAAACACAGATAAAAATAGAGAAAGTCCAGCAACCCTGAAGGTCTGCTCCAGCTGGGCTTTGCTTCCCCCAAGATCTGCTGGGTGTGGATACAAAACATGGGGCAGACAGGGGTTATCTGTGCCAAGCTTCTCAGGAAACAGGGAGACACCTCAGGATAAATGAGTCTGTTCCTCTTCTCAGGAGTCAGGTGTCAAACCCATGAAGGAGATTTTCCCCAAAAACTGATTCTTATCCTGCTTTTTTAAAACAGCTTTTAGTGTCCTGTGTTTTCCACAGGTTTTTATTAATGGCTACTGTGTGAGGCACGGCAAGACACCACCTAAAATTTACAAAAACATTTTAATACCTGAGTGATATCACTACATCCCAAAGGCATTTCAACCCCAAATTGTGTCCAGGCACAAAAAAACAGACAGACACAGCCCCTTTAACCCCAAGAGACACCAAGAGGGACCTAAAGGTCCAGGTGTCACCAGCTAAACCCCAATTTTCCAAACTACCACCACAAAAATCCACTCACCTGATGAACCCTCTGCCACGCTCCACTTGCAATAGTCTGCTGCTAGGATGCCTGACAATGAAATGCAAGTGTAAAAGGCTAAGAAAAGGGGAAATATTACAGCTGGAGAGGGGGATTTAGTGAGGTGATTAATGTATTCATAGGAAATGCATCCTTTGGTTAACAGGGTGAGTGCAAAAATTCAGTGCCCACATGGGAGTGGCATCCCCAATATTAGGCAGAGCAAGTAAAATATTCCTAATTCCATACAGAACAGTGTATGTGTAAGTGGGAGGTAAGGATGAGGCACTGCCAGATACTTTACAAACATTCAGATGAATGGTTTAATTGGCCCAGAGAGGAAAGTGTGCACCAAAGCAGTGAAATCCATCACGGAGGAGCTCAGGCCACCTCCAACAAAGCCCTCCAGAATTCCTGGTGTAGAGGGATGAGACGGACGAGGAGCAGAAACAGCTGCCAGAGTGGAATTCCTCCACATCCCAAGAGCACAAGGATGGGAAGTTCATGAAATCCAGGCACTCCTTGGGGCCTGGGAGGAGCTCCCTGTGATTTGAAGGCTCTGAGGGCCTGGCTGGTTTCAGCTGGGCCGGTGCCCACGGATCACATGCGAGCACGGACACGGGCACATCCTAGGGAGCGCTGAGCACACGGAGACATAAAGCAGCCATTGTGCTGGCAGAAAGGCACTGTGTAACCAGATAGGCCCTGGCTCCATCTAAAAGCCATTTTCCCAGCATTTTTGCTGGTTTGCTCCCCAGGAGCCTTCCCTGCCACAACAGGGTGCACATTCATGGCCAAGCGGCGGGTCCAACGCCACGGGTTCTCCCCCCTGTGCCCCATCAGTGCCTCTGTGCCAGGGAATTCTGGGCTCTTAACCCAACAGAGGTGGCAGGAGCCCCCCAACAGAGCCTTTGGAGGAGGATAAATCCTTGGGAAGGTGTTTAAAGCTTTACCTTGATACGGGAAGCTGTGGTGATCTGCCGGAGCCTCACCTCGCACTAAGTCCTGCCCAGCCACCAGGAGGTAAGTCTGGCTTTTTTCCTCAGGGAAAAAAAGGGGCTGGAAATGCACCTGAAGTTCCTTTTTCCCCTCTTCCTCAAAGCACAGCCTCCAAATGCAGCTAGAAAAGCATCCCTGCTCCAAACCAGCACATCCCCTCCTGCAGCAGTGTCCCAGGCCTTGGTGTCCATGGCCTGTCCTTTACAGGACAAGGGACACGTCTGGCACGGCTTCCCCCCTCAGGTAGGACCATCCTCAACGAGGTAAGCAATAAATCACAGCAAAAAAATGACTCAGATGTGGAACTTTTCATGTAAAGAGCAAGTTTTTACAGTCCACATTCCTTTTTTTTGCATCCACCACCATCTCCCACTGCCTGGCAGGTGGGATGGGTTCCCACCTCGCTCTCCCCAGAGTATTTATCCTTGGAATGCTGTTGCCTCTGGCAGATTCCTCCCTTTTAAACTCTGCACATCTGTTGCTCAAAACACAAAGTTTGGGCTCTGGCCTGGTGACTGAAGGCACAGAACTTTTGTGCCCCAACCATGGTGGCCTGGGAGTTGGAAGCATCCTTTGCACACCAAGAGAAAGCAACGATGGGCGCAGGGAGAGGGATGAGTTTGTTTTCCCAAAAAAAAGGAGATTTCCAGTTTTGTCCCTGTGGGTCTCACCCTGGATGTGCAAAGTGGGGATTTGGGGCACGTGGACCTGCACAGACAGAATCTGTGAGGAGAATCAAGCAGTGCAAGAGCCTGTTCTGTCCCTTCCAGGCAGACAGAACAGGCTGGAAAATGAAAGAGGTGGTGGTGGTGGCTGGAGAATTCTTTCTGTTTTTTATTTGCTGGGATGATTCAGGCTGGGCCCCCACTGCTCTGGCTCGGATGGGAGGCCCACAGGTGAGGAAGCACATCTCCAGCAGCAGCACACACACAGAAACCCTAAATTAAGTCCAAGTCTTAATTTTCTGCTGGATTTCAAACCTCTTAATATGTAATTCCTATTTAGAAATGCAACTCAATTTTTAAAAAAAATTTAAATTTTTTTTTTGGCAAGGAAAACCTTGGAACCTCTAAGAAGGACATCATAACTCATCCTTGGGCCAGAGCAACAGGGAACAACCAGGGACCAAACTCACTGCTGGCTCTGATTGAACAGAAACCCCCCTGGCTGCTGATCCCTGCGACTTCAAAGGAGCTGAGCATCCCCTGTTTATTCCAGCAATAAAATTCCACTTCCATTAGCTCCATGTCCACCACTTAAACGCAGCAGTCCCAATTTACACACCAATTAGAGCCCCCTCTGATGCCTGGGAGCACAAAGCTTTGGGGTTTTTGGTGTGTTTTTTTTCCCCCTGATGGGAAGAGGTGGAAGGGAAGAGATCAGGAGGCTCAGGGGAATAGCAGAGAGCCTTTCACTGCAAGGGCTCCTGCTCAAATCTGTCCTAGGCCAGAGGAACAGATGGTCCCTCCCCAGGGCTGGGCTCTGGCTTACATGAAATAAGGGATTGTCTCAGGCCACTGGTGGACAATTTATTGCAGCCTCAAATGTTCCTGCTCAAGAAACCCAGGGATTCCATGGCTACGAAGCAACTGCTGCCCACCTGATCCCAGGCACCTCATTCCTGCAGGGAACTGAGATGCAGGAACCTGAATTTCAGGCTAAAACCACCTGCTTTAGCTGTCATCAGCTCCTTGGAATTGTCAGCACCAGAACACACTCACTGAACTTCCCCTGGGAGGTTTGGAAGGTTGAAATCATGGGGAAAAGGGAGGTGGGGAAGTTCAGGGATCTGTGGCAACAAGGGGGCAAACCCACAGGGAAAGGAAATTTGCTCCAGTCTGTGAGCTGGGGATGGGAATAATAAACCCATGATTAACTTAAAACCAGTTCCAAGCTTGTGCTCCCTCAGTCTGTATCTTCTCCAGGGCAGAACTGACCTTCCCATGGGCAGATGGCAAAAAGTCCACTGAGTATCCCAGGAGCAGAAGAGGATCCATCAGAAAGTGCTACCCAGAGAGAGGAGTTTGTACAACTGTGAGGGAATAAATTATGCCAAAAGACAAGGAGGGTGGGAGACACAAGTCAAATTCAGGCTTAAAAATGCCACTCGTGGTTTTGGAAAAAAAATTCCAAGGGAGGAGAAATGGCTTTTTTCAGATTCTTGGCACCTGTCCTGCAGCTCCAGGAGGAATCCTGGAAGGGAGTGCTGCTGGCCTGGCTTTTCAGGGATGGCTCCAGGGACATCCAGTGGGGATGGACCCTTGTGCAGCCCCTCGTGGGCCGGTGTGGCAGCCAGGGAGCACGGGGCAGGGAAAATAGGGCATTCCCTGGAATCTTCCTGCACAGCTGTTTACCCACTGAGGATTACTGCTGTCACATGAGCTGCTTTACAGCAAAGCCAAGCTGTCTCCACCAGCTGAGAAGGTCACTGGGAGACAGGGGCCTGCAGGGACAGACACATCCCCCTGCTCTGCCTTCCCAAAGGGACACCAGGCTGAGGGAGGAACGTTCCTGATGGTCACAGGGCAAGGGAAGGTGGCTTCACCTCCATGCCTGTTGGAGCTCTGGGCACTGAGAATTCCACATTTTCTGTGCTGGCAGGCACTGACCCCCCCCCCAAGCAGACACTGGATTTAACCTGAGGCTGTGGAGAAGGCTTCTAAAATTAAATAATAGAACTGGGATTACGGGTGTGTGGTTTGAATAGAAGTGTGTGATATCAAATTTAGAGTTTAAGGTTTTAGAATACTGTAACATACATATAAAGCAAGATAGAGGATTTAAAGTGGAGGCCAGTCCTTCTTTTTCACCTTCTTCTTCATGGGTTTGGGTGGGATTTTGTAATTGGATAGGAAAGTTCACATTGTGGGCCACAGGTGGTTGGTTATTGGGTTAAAAGTAAAATAATTTCAGTGTCATGTCTTAATTAGACAGTTTGTGCTTAAAAGGCCTCATAGAGAGATAGATAGGGCTCCATTTTTTACTTTGTTAGCTAGAAGTGCTGTAGAACTCATGGTTTGTGAGACTGTAACATAGAAAAGAATTAATGAACATCTGAGTCTGAACAAGAAATAGTGTCTTAAGCATTTAATCCTGACTCTGGCAAAAAAGAAAATGAAACAACACACGCCCTCAGCTCAGCCACCACGGGACTGCACATCACAGGAGGGATATCCCAGTGCTGAGCCAACTGCTGCCCACTGGCCAGGCTCCAAGCAAAGTCACTCCTTAGGGTTTCCTTCTCTTCCTTGGGTGCCTACCAATGTTTTGGACAAAGCCACCCAGTGGTCAGCAGCCAAGGGACACCAAGGTGCAGCTGCATCTCCTCAGGCTCCTGTGCCACCTGCTGATGCCTCAAATAACCCCCCCAGTCAATCCCAGAGCAGGGAGTGTCCTCCTCAACCCCAAATCTAACAGCTGAACATCAAGGAAGAGGGAAGAGTTCCATTCTGGAAAACAGAAATCTGAAAGTTCAGTGCAGCCACTTGGGAGAATTCATTAAATCCTCCCCATCTTCCTCGCTCTGCCAGGGCAGGGAAACCTTTCTGCAGGACAGGGCTCTTTACTATGCCCCAGAGGCACAAGACAGATGGGGCTGTGCTTTTAAGCTTTAAAATCAGACCCTGCTCTGAAGATCCAAGGAGGAGATAAATCCAGTGATCCTCTGGATGTGCTCAGGAAAAAAGCAATAGGGGAACTTGGGAGGTCAGAGCCTGCTAAGGAAGCAGCTGAGGCTCTCAGAAAGGAGAGGCCAAGCACTTTTCAAGGCAAAGAAAAACCAACAGCCACCTCCCGAGTTTGGAGGAGTGCACCCAGGAACATTCCAAAGAGGAGCAGGGAGTCAGGGAGAACAGAAACCACAAACGGCCCGAAGGGAGGGAGCTTTGGTGCAAAACAAAAGACCAGGAGCTGGGTAAATGAAGAGCCAGCAAACCTCAGCAGCAGGGAGCAGCCCCAAGATGCAGGCAGGGCATTTCTGCCTCCCCGGGGCTCACAAAGCCCATCTCATTTCCTAAAGATAACGACAGCTTGCTGGGATTTCAGCCAGCTTCCCATTTGGATCAGATTGCACCCTACACCCACTGACAGCCATTAAGGGCCCTCAGCTCTCAGAGTGCCCTGGGGTCAGAGGAGCCTCCATCCCTTCCAAAAGCAGAGAGATTTTCTGGACAGGGTGGCCTGACCCAGCCCAGCCCGGAGCCACCAGGGCACCTGCCAGGGAGGGCAGGAGCTGTGCCCTGCTCTCATCTCTTGGAACCCTGGAGGGTGAAAATTTCAGGTTTTTCTGTTCCAAAAGACACTGACCCTCAAGCAAGCACCACATTTGACCTGAGGCAGTGGAACAGGCTTCCAAAATTGAGTTATAGCACTGTGGGTGTGGAGCTTGAATAGTATTGTGTGATCTCACAGGGTGAAAAACTCAGAATTTAAGGTTTTAGTATATAGTAAAAGGTTTTAGTATACAGTAATAGATATGGGGCAATATGGAGGATTTAAGGCATTGTCTAAGTCCTTCTTCTTCATGGTTTTGAGTGTTTTTTTCTTACTGGGTGAAAGGGTTTGCATTGCAAACCTTGGGTGGTCAATTATTGGGTCAAAAGTATAAATAATATAGGTGTCATCTCATTATTGGGTGATTAGTGCTTAAGGAACCTTGGAAAGAATTAGAGACACCTCCATTTTCTACCTTGCTAATTAGAGCTCATGACTTGTGAGACTGTAATTGAGATAAGAATTAATAAATACCAAACCCAAATACAAAACTGTGACTCCCCTGTATTAATCCTGATTTTAACAGGGAGAAAAGAAGACAAGAAACCCACAGCCATCAACCAGCAGATTGCAGCCCTGTGCTGCCATCAGGGAGCCCCTCTCCCCCTGCCCTGCTTCAGGGGAATCACAGGGAATGAATTCCTTGGGTGGTGCAGGCAGGGCAGGGGTGGCCCAGCACAGGCAGGGACAGCAGTGACATCCCCAGCCTGGCCCTGCTGCAGCACTGTCCCTTCCCATCACAGGTGGGAGGCCTGGAAAGCCAAAATCTGCCAAAATCTGCACTGGGAGCTGCTCCAGCTGCTGCACAGCTGTGGGGAGCACTGCCCATCCTCAGCCCTGGGTGGTGAAGGTCAGTGGGATCAGCTGGAGGAACTGCCCTGAACTCCAGGCACAAATTTAGGGAAGCAGCTCACAGGGAGGGAGAGCTGGGACCTCTCTTCGGGGTTTCCTGGAGGAGCAGAGATGGTGCCAGGAGTGTGAAACTGTCCTGGGATCTCTGCTGTTGAGCTGGAAAATCTGCCAGAGATGGGCTCAGAAAGCTGAGCTGGAGCTGCCACCTGCTCCAGGTAGTTTGGAATGAGTTGTTACTACAGGGAGAATCTACCATACAGGAATTTTATCCTGGGAGAAAGGAGCAGCAAAGCAGAGCTGGTTTCCATTTTGGCTTCATCCCCATCCCCCCAGCTCCTCACTGGTGGGTTTGAATGCTCAGCTCCACAGCCAGCACAGAACAGAAATGGCACAGAGCTGCTTTCCCCAGGCTGGTGGTGCCTGTGGCCCTTCCAGGAGCACCACAACCCCTGAAGAAGCTCTGCTGCTCAAGCTCTGCTGCTCAAGCTCTGCTGCTCAAGCTCTGCTGGTCAGGCTCTGATCCAGGTTAGGTTAAGTGTGGAGGAGGAGAAGACCTGGGAAGAGCACAGAGCAGCATCTCTGCTGGCTCAGGAGAGATGCAGGGCTGGATTTCTGACCCCACCTGAGCCCTTCTCCCTAAGCCCAAGGGATATCAATGGAACAGCACCAGGCTGGAGGTGTGCAGTTTATCAGGAGAGCAATTCCCAGTCCCAGCCTGGAGCCAAAACACCGATCCCAGAGGGTGGCACTGCTGAGATCTGCTCACAGACACCTTGCACAAACACCTCCATCCTTCCCATCCCCACTCCTGGCCTGGAAACAGTGGCAGACAAGGAAATGTTTGTCTGTCCAGCTCTGTGCTTCCAGATGTATTCAGGAAAAGATGCCAGTTTTACTGGCTGCCATTCCTTTCCTGCCTCTCTCTTTTAGACAGGAGCTTGTCCAAAGATAAAATTCCCATCTACTGCAGACACCCCCCAAAATTTGCTGTGACCACAGAGCCACGTGCCCTGACAGCTCCAGACAACCAGAGGGGACCAGGAAAGGTCAGGATTTGTGGCTCTCAAATCCAAGTTGTTGGGGATTTCATCTCCATAAACTGAAAAAATCTCTGGCATTTAACGTGAATGTTGGTGGTGGTAAAGTCAAATGAAAAGTCATTGAGAGGTCACAGAACCATGGAATGGTTTTGGGTGGGAAGGAACTTTAAAGATCATCCAGTGTCAGCCCTGCCATGGCAGGGACACCTCCCACTGTCCCAGGCTGCTCCAAGCCCCATCCAACCTTGGGCATCCCAGGGATCCAGGGGCAGCCACAGCTGCTCTGGCAATTCCAGCCCAGCCAGGAATTCCCAATTCCCCAGATCCCAGCCAGCCCTGCCCTCTGGCACTGGAAGCCATTCCCTGTGTCCTGTCCTTGTCCCCAGCCCCTCTGCAGCTCTCCTGGAGCTCCTTGAGGCTCTGCCAGGGGCTCTGAACTCTCCCTGGAGCTCTGCTTTCTTGAAGACAGAGAAAAGCAGGATGCAGGGAATACAAACACATCCCTTCACCTGCCAAAAGGGCTCTTTTCAGCACCCATCCTGCACTGAGCAGCTCCTGCTGAAGCCACCTGAATTCCTGAGGGGCTGTGAGATGAAGGTGCAGAAGCCTGGACAAACATCATACAAATCCAGCAAAAAATGGGCTTTAAATCCAACTGAAACCCACAACGAATCCCAGTCAAGCTTCACATTCAGAGTGTTCCCAGCCAGACCAATTCCTGGTTTTGGGGTGAAGAGTCACCATGTAAATTGTGGGATTTAACAAAAAACAACCGGGACCCATCAAATAGGAAACTTCCCAACACCACAACTCAGCAGACAGCATCAGATCATCTGAATTTTCCAAGGGAAATTCAGGATCAGCCAAAAGAGCTTCAGCTTCCTGCTAGCATGGCAAAGATGGGAACTGCTTGAGGTAGTCAGACCTGCTTTAAATTCTTGCACCAGCCAACAGGCAGCTCCTCTTTCAAAATTTATGTCTAAAGAGGAAATCCTGCCCAGCCTGGAGTCGCTACCAGACCTGCTCCCTTCCCTCCTGCAGCCCAGAACAAAAGGGAACATATTGCAACTGTGCTGAGAGAGGAGGGCTGCTGTCTATTCCTTTAAATGTAATGTTAATGCCCTGTAATCAGCTTTAATTTTTAAACAGACCCAGCCCTCCTGTCCATTTCCCCTAATTCAGGACACGTGGAAGGTAAATGGCCTGCGCTTAAAGCGGGCCAGGCTGGGCTGTGACAGCTGGGGAGCCTGCGAGGCTCAACTGCCTGATCACAGGAATGGATGTCAGAACTCACCAGGGGAGGGGAAACGGGGAGGGCAGGGGAGGTGCTGGAGATGCTGTGAGGTCAGGGAGAAGCAGGAGACAAGGCCAGATGGGGCACGGCTCATTTTGGGGGGGTGGCAGCTCCCCGAGACCGGCGGGAGTGGGAGAAGTGAGGGAGGGGATGGAACTTGCCAAGGAAAGGGCTCAGAGGTGGCTCCCCGCCCCAGGGAAGGGGTTTCCTTTTGGGATTTTGGGATATTGTCATGGACACGCCGAGCAGGAACAGCCATTGGCTTTTAGGGACAGCATCAGGGGCTGAGTCACTGCTGGTGCCTCCCCAGGGCGCTGCCTCCTCCCTGTGTGCTCCCAAGGGCAGGTTTGGAGCTGAGGAGCAGCCTGGAGAGAGACTTGGACACACAGCAGGGGCACAAAACCACCCAGGAGGATCCTTGTGTTGCTCAGGCACCGCTGCCTTTGTGAAGAGAAGAGAAGCCTGGAGTGCTCATCATATCAAAATATTTTTCCTCAAGAATTGCAGAATGTTTTGGGCTGGAAGGGATCTTACAGATCCATGAGCAGGGACGTTTTCCACTGTCCCAGGCAGCTCCAAGCTCCATCTAACCTGGCCTTGGGCACTGCCAGGGATCCAGGGGCAGCCACAGCTTGTCTGGGCACCCCTCCCCACCCTGCCAGGCAGGAATTCCTTCCCCAAATCCCACCTGTCAGTGGGAAGCCATTCCTGTCAGCCTCATTCCTCTAAGTCCCCGTTCCACACTGAAAGGCTGCTGTACAGTCCCCCTGGAGCCTTCTCCAGGCT
>WEIU01019858.1:103041-122911 GCA_013389925.1 Aegithalos caudatus | reverse complement strand
GTGCCAGGCTGGGCAGGGTGTGCCAGGCTGGGCAGGGTGTGCCAGGCTGGGCAGGGCAAGGTGTGCCAGGCTGGGCAGGGCTCACTGCAAACAGCAGCTCTCCGAAGGGCTGAGGATGTTTGGGATCTGCTGGGTGGTGTGGGGTGCCAAAATCCCAGCTGGGAATTGGTGGGTACACACAGAGGGGAGGCTGGCAGGGAAGGGGGGTGGGTACAGGGATGTCAGGAACATCCTCTGCACAGGAGGGAGTGTCCTTGGGATCATGGAATTATTGGGGTTGGAAAACACCTCCCAGATCGAGTCCCACCATTGCCAGCACTGCCCCATGTCCCCAAGTGCCAATTCCACAGGGCTTTGAAATCCCCCCAGGGATGGGGATCCACCCCTGCTCTGGGCAGCTGGGCCAGGGCTGGACAGCCCTTTCCAGGAAGGAATTTTCCCTAAAATCCCTCCTGAGCCTTCCCAGGCCCAGCCTGAGGCTGCTCCCTCTCCTCCTGTCCCTGTTCCCTGGGAGCAGAGCCTGACCCCATGTCCCCAAGTGCCACATCCACAGGGCTTTGAAATCCCCCCAGGGATGGGGACTCCAGCCCTGCCCTGTTCCAATGCCTGACAAGGGAGGAAAGGGAGTGCCTTTCAGTGAGGAAATTTTTCCTGACTTCCTAAACCTCCCCTGGTGCAATTTGAGGCCCTTTCCTCTGGTCCTGTCACCTTTTCCCTGGGAGAAGAGACCCCGACCCGACACAGATTCAGCTCCTTTTAACTGAGGTTTATGCCCAGGTATTTCACTCAGAGCCCAACAGCTCTGCTCCTGATAATTATTCATTGATACACAGCAATTTGTCCTCTAGGAAACACCTCTCCCTGCTCCTGGAGCTGCCCAGCAAGCCCAGGAATTCACTCTTCTGCTCTCCTTGCTGGCTGCCACTGGCTTCTCTTCTACCCTCTCATCTGAAACACACCTGCAAAAATGATTTTCCTCACCCTTCCTTCAGATTGGGATTGAATCCTACCTATTTCAGGGTAAACCCTCATAAAAAATTCTGTTCCCACCAGGGAGACCCTACAAAAAGCTTGACTCTTTCCTTCCTGTCCTCCTGGATGCAAACATGCTGATCTGCACTTTGCCAAGCTCCTAGAGACTCATTTGGCTCCATCTTCCCTAAAAAGGAGATCCAACAGGAAAAACATAAAATAGAAAGTGACATTTGTAGCCCCTAAGCCTCCCCCCACGAAATTTAGAAATATTTTTCTCATGTGAAGAAGCCACCAGCTCCCGGTGGTGTTACACCTCCCTATCCCGAGGAATCCCAAAGCAAGGACAGCCATCCCAAACCTGTGCCAGGTTTTCCCAGCGTATCCACCAGTTTTTGTCCCCTCTGGGAGACACACACAGGACAGGGAACAGGATCCCAATGCTGCCTTTCCCTCCTGGATGTGTTTTCAGCTGCAAGCAGCTGGGAATGGGCAGGCACAGAGCTCCAGGCACAGGCTCCAGAGGAGCGCTCCCATTTCCCATCTGCACGGCCCAGGGTGGGGACAGCCTCCCACCTGTTGACTTGGTGTGGGAAGCTCGCCCAGAACTGAAGCTTTCCCAGCATTTAAACCTCTTCCCACTCTGAAATCACCACCTGGAGCAGCAGTTGTGTGTGGCACTGTCACCCCAAGGACTGCTGGAGGCTCCTTTATCCTGCACTGACTCGCAGGAGATGCTGTGAGAGCAGGGAATTCAGTAATCCCTGCCCATGTCAGACCCTAATGCTCTTCCCAGGCTTCCATCACAGATCCTGCCTCACCCCAGCCCTCAGCACGGCCCCCTCTGCTCCTATGGAGAGCAGGGATTGGGTTTTTGGGATGGTTGGGGGGCATGGAGAAGGGCAGGACTCAGTGTGGGCTCCTCTCAGGGTCCCTGTTTGTGCTCCAGAGAGGAGATCCAGCAGGAAAATCTGCTTTGGAGACAGGAAAAGAGCAGCCAAGGGGGACAAGCAGCATCCATTGGATCTCTGGCTGGGCCAAACTCTGGTCTGTGAAATCAATTCCCTGGTTATGGGCTTGATCCCACAACCTCTTCCTTCCCAACTCTTTCCATGCCCTGCTTTGAATCCCAGCCGGAGCGTTCCACTGCTCTCACCTTCCAAAACAAGCTGGGATTTGTGAGGAGCCCGTGGCTGTTGAAGCTTCCCTGGGCAGGGAGGGAGCTGCTGTGCCCCTCCTGGGCAGCCCTGAGCAGGCAGGAGCCTCATCAATATTTCAGGATGCAGCCGGGAAGCCCTGGCAGCTCCCAGGGCCCCCACGGATCAATGGCAAACAAAAAGCTGCAGGAGGAGGAGGAGGAGGATGCTCCAGCACCGCTCCTCCCATCGCTCCCAGAGTTTCTCTCCCTCCAAAAGCAGCTCCAGGGCACAGAGTTTCCCCTTAGCAGGGCATTTCCCAGCGTTTTCAGGCACTGGTGTTGTCACACTCCCTCTCTCCCCTCGCTCTCCATATCCCTCTGTTCAATACCAACCACTTAAGAACAAAACCATCTGAGCCTCCAAGTGTGGGGTCACCACTTCCTGCACCCCCTCTTGGAGCAGATGCTCCAGGAGAGCAGGAAAACCATAATGCACTTAGTTGGTTTGACACTGCATGGGAGCAGGAGATCTTGTTTCCTGCAGCTGGGAATGGAACAGATCACAAGATGTGCAGCCACGTTCCTGGGCTGCCTGCAAGATATCCAGCCCTAGATTCTCACATATCCAGGAATATATAGAAGTTTCCTCCTTTTAGCCATCCTGGCTGTCTTGTATTGTTATTATTATTATTCAGATAATTCCAGAGAAAGGATGGGAAAAATGCCACAGTGAGAGAAAAACAAACAAACAAACAAAAAAAGAGAGTAATTACACTTAATGGATAAAATCAGCAATGAAAAACCTTGCCTGAGCTCCAGCAATTTTCATAGAAATCATGGAATGGTTTGGGTTGGAAGTGAGTTAAAGATCATCTCGTTCCTGCCATGGGGACACTTTCCACTATCCCAGGTTGTTCCAAACCTGGCCTTGGACACTCCCAGGGATGGGGAGGTGTCAAACTTATCTCCTTTACCTTATCAGTAAGATGGAGATAAATTTCTATCCTACCCTTCCAGGTAGTTTTTTTCCTCAGAAAAGTCCTGCAGAAGGGCAAGATCATTCCCAGAGAGAATCATTTATTGGGAATATCAGCAAATTAAGACTTTGCAAGCAACAGCAAGAAGGAGGAATTTCCTGGTTAGGACCATTCTGACTCTGGCAGTTGTTTTCCCCAAATCACTCCCAATCCCACCTCCTCTGGACAGAAAGGGCACAGGGTGGATTTTTTCCCTGCTGCATCCAACAAATGGTGTCCAGGAGGATGCTCCTAGGGCACAGAGCGGATTTTTCCCCTGCTGCATCCAACAAATGGTGTCCAGGAGGATGCTCCTAGGGCACAGAGTGGATTTTTCCCCTCCTGCATCCATCAAATGGTGTCCAGGAGGATGCTCCTAGGGCACAGAGTGGATTTTTTCCCCTGCTGCATCCAACAAATGGTGTCCAGGAGGATGCTCCCACTCACGCCCCGGCTGCGGAGATAAATCCTGCCGGCAGTGAAATCCATCTGCTCTCCCTCCCCAGACAGAGACAGCAGCAATGGATACCAACATCTCCTGCATCCCTGAGGGAGATATATTAGCTGGTTACGTAAGGAACCCGGAGCATGGAGCTTCCAAGGACTCCAAAGCCCTTCCCCTTAATACCACCGGAGATTAGAGCAAATCGAAGGAGAGTGGAAAGCAGGAGAGGGGCTGTGGGCGAGGTTTTGCTCACAGGAAAATGCTGCAGTCTCTCCCCTTAATGCACTCTAAATCCCAGCTGATTTCCAACTCGGCTGCTAGGATAAAAAAAAAAGAAGAAAAAATGGAAAAAAACAAATGCCCGGCCTGTTTTAAAATGATGTCAATGCTGGGAGAGTGAGGTGGAGTGACTCAGGGAGGGTGTGGAGTAGGGGAGTTTTATGGGAAGCATCCAGAGGAATCCAGACAGTGAAAACATTTTGGAAGCAGAGCAAAAGGAGCCAGAGGTGCAGATCTGCTTTTCCAAATCTGATTAGTTGCTGGTTTTGAGCATCCAGGGTCAGATCCTGCCTCTGATAAACACAGAGCACTTATCGCCCTCTCGCCAGGCTGCAGGCACCATCAACACAATCCCGCTCTTCCCTCGGTGCCAGATGCATCCCCAGCTCCGGGGACAGGGATTTCCCTTCATTTCTGCTCCCTCTTCAGGCTGGCTGACTCCACAGCAAGGGAATCAAACCTGCTCCCAGTCAAATTCCTCTTCCCTCCACCGCAAACTAAACATAAATGCCGCGTGCTCCCGGCTGGAGGAGGATTCTGAGGGAAGTCAGCTCTCCCTGGGCAAGTTTCTGCTTCCATGGAAATGACAGTTCTGCCACCCAGCCACACGTGCTTGGCCCCTCTCTGATCATTTGTGTCCAAACAGCCCCACCCTCGAGGTGACATTTCTTTACAACTTCACCCTTTGCTCCCTTTTCCTGATTTTCACACGCCTCCTTCCACTTAACCCAAATAACAAGTGGTTTTCTTGGGTAATTCCATAATAACCAGCCTGAGCTTGGAAATGATCCCAGAGTCAGGCTGGAAAAGACTTCTGGGATCATAATTCAACCTATGAACCAACATCAAGGCACTCAGTGCCACATCCAGGTGTTCCTTAAACACCTCCAGGGTCAGGCAGAAGCACAGAGCCACCGGAGGCAGTGGATGAGCCCCAACATTTGCACATTCCATTCATCCCTTGAACTGATATCTATGGATTTACAGTCTTATTCTAGTTTGAAGAGCTGCAGAAGTCACCAGACTTGGACATTTGAGAAATGCTACAGAGAATCCCTGGAATCAAGGGACGGACTGTGGTGGGAAGAGGGAAAATGAAGCAGGAGGAAAACGACCTGAGGCTGACTCAGGAGCAGCCACCAAGCACAGGAAAAAAGCCTTGAGAAGGGCAGGAAATAAGAAATAAAATGTTGGTTTGAGAGTTCTGGAGATGAGTTTATAATGGCACCAACTAACTGTGTTAATTGATCAAGGCTGACCCTTCCTGTGCTGGGCACGGACACACACCACGGAGCAGTTTTCCCAAAAAAACTAAGGATATAGAGCCAGCTGGCAGAGGAGGGAAAGAGCAGAGCCACCAGCACCACAGGAACAAACAAGGAGTTAAAAACCACCACATGCTCCCATTCCACCCTGAGATTATAACTCACAACTGGGCAGTGACCCCCTGAGTGAGGGAGGAGGATTTCACCACCCAAACCGTGACATTTCAATAAAAAGAGAGGAAAAGACCATTTTTAAGAGCCTAAATTAAAAAAAAAAATTAAATAAAACCTTTTCATAGGCCTTACCATTGGCATCCTGGACTCCAGTGAGTGCCCCAACTGCTGCTGCAGTTTCCCCAGACAGGACAATCTGTCCCCCTCCTTGAAGGGTGGCCTCGGCCAGCGTGGCTACGGCGTGGGCAGCGGCTTCACTGCAGAGGGGACAGAGGGGTTAGGAACAGCAGAGGAACAAATAACTCAGTTTTTACCAGCAAACACAAACCAAGGGAACAAGCCAGGGCAGAGGGATTCGTGTCTGGCCTGGGCAGAGTGATGCAGAGCATGAAATCAATGCTGGAGGAGGGATGGATGGGAAGAAGCTGCTCCCGGTGGGTTTTTTCAGCTTGCAGGTCTCTTAGAACACCCCTGTGTTCTCCCTTTCACCTGGGGTTTAATTAAACTTTGGGACAACCCAAGCAGTAATTCCACATGGCTCCTTCCAGCCCCTGGATTCAGGTATCAGACTTTTGGCACTGGCACATCCTGGGGCTCTGCAGAATTCAGAGCTCTCCCTTCACCGCTGGCTCTGCCAGTTCTCCTCACCCTCCTGCCATCACCAGCTCTGGCTTCAACTCCTCCCCAGCCAAGTGGTTTAAAAATTGGTTTTTAATGAGCATCCTTTTCAGCAGTGCTGGTAAATTTCTTCACACAAGCGAGGCCAAAAGCCCTGCAAAGGTGCCCAAGGAGTTCCAAAACAGGGATGGAGTAAGGAAAGAAGGAAAAGAAGCTGGGGCTGCCTCCACAAAGGCTGAGCTGCTGAGATTCTCCAGCTGAGAGGGTGTAAAAGGACCCTAAACCCACCCAGATCCAGGGGCAGGGACACCTTGCACTAACCCAGGTGAGCCCCATGAAGTTTTATTTGTGCCAGAGAGCAGAAACAGTTCTAGTTGTGCTTGGGATTCAACCCCAAAAGAGATTTTGGGGAAAACTGGTATCAAAGTGATTCCTTCAGCAATTTCTGGATGGAACAAAGTCTTGGAGCTTTATTCCAACCACCAGCAGTGTGGTCTTGTGCCCTGCCCCATCCCTTGGCTGCTCAGCTGTGGGAAATGGATTTATAGAGAATTCTCAAAGCCTAACAGAAGGCTCACAAGGTCTGCATCTGTATGCAAACTTCAAGTTAGAAAATGCTGATTTAGTGATGCCATGGGATAGGACATTGTTGAGAGAGAAGTGGAACTAGAAACAAGTTTGAAATAATAGCCTTACAAATAAAACTAGATACTTTGGAGAAATAGAACTATGAAAGATACATTGTAGTAGAAGCCACAAGGGGTGATTTTAGATTATTGGCTTTAAGGCATTAACAGCATTGTATGGCAAAATCTGATAGGCAAAAAATAATGTATTGCAATTAAGAAATAGTTTGGCTTCTAATTGTGATGGCGTGAATTATAACATCTGTATTCTCTCACCCTTCACATGAGACTGAAAATAGAATAAAAGTTTTTTAAATGCCTCTCAGTTTCCCCCTCTCTGAGCAACAGCAGCCTTTAACCAGGATCCTGCTTTGGATGAGGGAAAATTCTTGTCCAGAGCTTAGTGGGAAACCCCCTTCACTGCTGTGCTGGGATTTCCTATCCCCCAGGGAGTGCCACAGCCATTTCCAGGTTTTAGGAACATCAGGATGAGTTTAAGCTCAGTAAAGCTGAGCAAAGACATTTTGTCCTGCTGGATGGACCTGTGGAGCTACACCTCAGACCTTGCCAACCTGAGTGCAGCCAAAAACCCTAATAAACCACTGCAGCTCCTTCAGCTTCTCCTTCAGAAAGATTGGGGGTGAAAAACCCCAAAACCAGTGGCTTGTGGAGGAAATTCTGCTTCTGGACAGAGCAGGAATGCGGAGCTAAATCAGGATCCTGTGCTCCCACCACAGGAAAAAACCTCTGAGCACAGCACAGGCTGAGTGTTGCCCCAATCAGAAGATGCCAGGAGGAGATGCCAGGCCCAGGTGGTGGCAGCTGTGCCCTGTGCAGGTACCTGTTGAGTGCCATGGTGACAGTGGCTCCCTGCTGCATCTCCTGCGACGCTGCCACCGCCGCCTCGGCTAAGGACGCCACCGCCTGCGTGGCCTCCGAGGCCTGCGTCGTCTGGATGGTCATCTCCCCTCCCTGTAGCGTGGCCCAGTTCTGCTCAGAGAGCCAGGGGAACACAGGGAAGGGCTGTAGGATCAGGCATCAGCCCCTCCAGGGGTGGCTGCTTCCCAAAATGAAACAGGTGGGTGGGATTTTGCAGAGAGCGGAGGGTGTGCGGCTCCGAGAGCAGGGAAAACAGGGAGAAGGGCTGGGATGCATCTAAGGGTGTGCTTGGACACACACAGCCCTTCATCAGAGTGAAAAGATCCAGGAACCTGCCAGGGGAACACAGGGAAGGGCTGTAGGATCAGGCATCAGCCCCTCCAGGGGGGGCTGCTTCCCAAAATTAAACAGATATGTGGGTTTTTGAGGATAGCGGGGGAAAAAGGGAGAAGGGCTGGGATGCACCTGAGGGATACACACAGCCCTTCATCATAGTGAATAAAGAGCCAGGCACCTGCCAGGGGAACACAGGGAAGGGCTGTAGGATCAGGCATCAGCCCCTCCAGGGGTGGCTGCTTCCCAAAATGAAACAGGTGGGTGGGATTTTGAGGAGAGCGGGGGAAAAAGGGAGAAGGGCTGGGATGCACCTGAGGGTGTGGCTGGACACACACAGCCTCCATCATAGTGCAGAAAGATTTCCTGCAGCTCTCAGGAGATAAAACTGGCTCCTGAAAAGCCTCAAAGCAGCTGCAGAGTGCTTCAAGGTGACTCTCAGTCCGGGTGTGAGATGGGAGCAGGGTGTGTGGCCAGCAAAGCTGTTCTGTGCTGCCACCTCTCGCCGTGACACCCCAGCCAGGCAGGAGAGGGACAGAAAGGGACCTGCAGCCTCGTTTAAAGGTGGGGTTTGAAGCCAAGAGGGGAAAAAAAATCATCTTTATAATTTTAAGGGAGTGTTCCTTAAACCCACAGAAAGAATTATATATTTTTAATGTATGGTTTGATTTAAAATTAAAGGGGGAAAAAAAAATGTTTGCAAGTTTGAGCGTTCAGATTTCGGCATGGAAATGCCAGGAAAAAAAACACAACTAGAAAGACTCCTATTAAAAAAAATAAATTTAAAAAAAAAAATATATATATATTATATATGATGTATTTTTATATAAATAAATAATCTATAGTAGGTATATTAAAAAAAAGGCACAAAATTCAGACCTTCAGACCTAAGGCTTCCACCTGTGTTTTGTAGAGTCGAAATAACAATTCAGCACTTTCTGTACAAAATCTTCCGTGTTACCCCTGAACTGTGCAGGCTGGGAGTTTGCTGGGAGCACTGGGACACCCCTGGCAGCTCAGCCAGGCTGTGCAGGTGCCCCTGGAAGCTGAGGCAGCTCCTCACCTCTCCATCAGCCACTGCAGAATAATTCACTTGTGCGACCGTGACCGTGGTGGGCAGCTCGGAGGCGTCGGCCAGTGTGGCCACCGTGGCACCTGTGCCAACCTGTGGAGGACAAAATGATGCTTGGGTCACTGCAGGGAAATATCCACAGCACTCAGGAAAAGGGGCTCTTGTTGATTTTTTAATCTTTTTTTTTCTGTTAGAGTTGGGATTAAATGCTGGAGTGAAGGTTTGTGCTGGCACTCGGGTGTTTGTTAATTCTCATTATAACTCACAAACTGGGAGTTATAACAAAGTGAAAAATGGCCCCAATCTCTTTCTTTACAAGGCCTTTTAAGGACAAACTGACCAATAAAGCAGTGACATCTGAATTATTTTTAATTGAACCCAATAACCAACCACCCCTGGTTGCAATGTGGATTTTCCTACCCAATTACAAAATCCCAGGTGAAAAAGAAGAATTCACCCCACACCCTGAACGCTCCATGTTCCTTTCTCTCTATTCCTGAATCCTGAACCCTCAAACTCTGAGTTTTGCCCCCTGTGCTCTCCCACACTTCCATCCAAAGCCCACCCCCACAATCCCAGGGCTGTCACTCAATTTTGGGAGCCTTTCCCAAGGCCTCAGCTCCGTGCAGGGTTTGCCTGGGGCTCACAAAGTCTGGAATTCTCAGTGCCCAGGGGTCCAACAGGCTCTCACATGCTCTCAGATTAAAAAGAATAAAGGAATTTCCTGTGAGGGTGGTAAGACTCTGGAAGAGGTGGTGCAGGGAGGGTGTGGATGTCCCATCCCTGGAAGTGTCCAAGGCCAGGCTGGACAGGGCTTGGAGCAACCTGGGATGGTGGAAGTTGTCCCTGCCCATGGTAATGAGAGGATCTTTCACATCCATTCCAACCCCCTCAAATTCCATGATCCTGTGAATAATTGTAATTGCAGAGCTCACAGAAAGCACAGAGCTGTCCCCAAGGGAGAGGAGATCATCAACTGGAGCCATGTTAATCCATGGCAGCTTCCAGACTGGAACCAAGTTTTGCACATCCCTCATGTTCTCCCTGTGTCCTTGAAGGTCTCAGCACTCTCCCAGCCTCAGGAAGAGCAGCTGTGGGAGCGTGGTGGAGTCATCTCCCTTCTCCCACCCACCCAGCACTGGCTCAGAATTCCCTGCACGCCCTCCTTGCTCCCCATTCCCTGGCTCCCATCTCCAGGCACCTGGCAAACACAGAGCTCATCCTCAGTACCCCTTTGGAAATGATCTTTCCCCCATTTAACAGCTGGGAAGGGACAAAGGCAGGGAGATGGGCAGCTTTGTCTCTGAGGAGAATTAAATATAAATGCCAGGAAGTCAATGGGATCTCAGGTGTCCCGAAAGGACAGCAGTCAAAGGGACATTGTATGGACAGGTGAGCAAAGAGAACCAGCCTGGCAAGTCTGCTGGGGGACAGAAGACTCCAGCAGCCACTGAAAAGCTGCATTTGGGGGAAAAAAACCCTACTTATACACCCAGTTTTTATCTTCATGATGTCTGGGTATGTCTGAGACTTGGCTAAAAATGTGATGCTCAAGAGGGACAAAGTGCTGGGCCTGGTTAGGAACCACCACCAGAGGTGGTTTGGAGGCACAGGGGAAACTGAGATTCAAATCTCACTCCCACAAGGAGTTTGTGGGAATTTTCAAGAGAAACCCTGGTGTTTTTTTTGACATCCTGAGCTGCCAGAATCTGCCTTCCCACACAGGGAACCCGGGGAAAACAGCAGCAGCACTGAGCTAAGAACAGTGTGAGAGGAATCCTCATTCCATGAGGACAAATAGGTATTTGGTGTTTGTAATAAATACAATTCAGGTGTCAGATGAAGACCAGGAGCACAGAAACACCCCATCTGTTGATTAAACTACATTTCATACCATTAAAGAAAGGCAGTTCCAGCACCTCTCCTCCCATTGCCACCACAGGTGTTGTGTGGTGGCACCAGGGACTGGATTTGCTCTGAGTATGTTCACTAAACCCAGGTCAAATCCCTGAATTGTTTGAATTGAAACTGAAATTGAAACATGGCAGAAATCCTTGCACTGGAGAACGGGGAAGAGAGAGGATGAGGATGGATCTTTGCTGTGGGGGCAAGACAAAACCACAAAATTCCTGAAGGACACGCTCCCGGACTTCCCTCACGCCCCCTCCCTGAGGCAGCCCGTGCTGGAAATGGAACAGCCAGGGGGGCTCCCCTCACCTGGATGAGGGACACGGTGCCATCAGGGTTGCTGAAGGTTTGTACCACGGTCTGGGAGGGCACCAGGTGGGCGATGCTGTGCGTGGTGGTGGTCTGAGGGGTCTGCTGGTCCTCAAAGGCGTACAGCAGGTCCTCGCGCCCGTGCTGCTTGTAGCAGTTCTTCACGATGGTCCTCAGGGCCTGGGTCCAGGACACCTTCCAGGGGGAGAACACAGGGAGCAGTCAGGTCAGGGAAGGGTTCTGGACCAGCTCAGTGCTGGGGTTTGAAGGTTTGTCTTGTTTGTGGGGTGGTTTGCAACAATTTGCAAAAGAGCAACTCCAGTATTTAATTTCCTTCTGCTCATCCCTTCCTTTCCCCAAGGAACTCACCCTGCAGAGCCACCTGATCCAGTGAAGATGTCCCTGCTCAGTGCAGGGGTTGGGTGAGAAGACCTTTAAAAGGGCCCTTCCAACCCAAACCACTCTGTGACTCCAAGCAGAAAAGTGATTTGGGAAAGCCCCAAAATGCTGCCATGGCACCATTTGCAGCCTCCCCACCCCGCCAGCCCTGAACCAGCCTGCACAGACAGGTCCTGCTGCCTCCACACCACGGTGGCCTCTGATTATCTCTGAGACAGGTTGGTAGAAACTTCACTCCAGCTTTTTTAACTCAGTTCTCTCATTTTCCCTGCCTCCACTGCATATCCACGACCCTTTTTCCCTTAAGCACAAAGCTCAGGAGGAGACAGCATCCCTTCCTTCCTTCAGGAAACCAAGACACAGGCTCTCCCTTCTGTCCCTCAAGGCAAAAACCACTCCCCAAAATCCCAGTCTGCAGCCCCTGTTGCTGCTTTTGGAGGCAGACAGGGAGACACCCACCCTCTGCTTCTGCTCCTCGGTGCGGACGTCGCTGCGGACGTTGGCCCACGGGATGTCCTCGGGCCACCAGATGGGCTTGCAGCTCTCCTTGCCCCAGCCTGGCTTCCCACGACCCGTGGAATACTTCAGCATCTCGGGGATGAAGGCTCTCAGCTGTGCCTGGGAGAAAGGAAAGCTTGAGAGGCGTTTGGGAATTGGCATCTCTGGTGGTTCTGAGGTGCGTCGTACGGAATTGTTGTGCTCAACTTCCACCCTTGTTGGAGACATCAACTGGAAGAGGCCTGAGTGACCAAGGAAGGTGGAAAATGTTTTGCCAGCTTCTCCCAAGACTCAGCTTGGCAGCAGGTTTGGAAGAGGAGAAACAAAATTAAATCAGCCAAAACAAAATCACAGCACCAAGGCACGAAAACCCATTGCATTGACACTACATGGTTCAGATACTACCAGGAAGGGAATGAACCAACCTGAAATGGAAAAAAAAACATAAATAAATCACAATAACCCATTAAAACCCCCATACTCAATGTCCCTACAGTGGCAGGAATTCAGGCATGAGCTGATGTATCTTTTACAGAGATGCTGAGAGGGGATGGAGCTTCAGTGCCTGCTGAAATGTGGAAACCACAATCTCCCACCTCTCCAGCCCTGCCCAAATAAACACAGAACTCACTCAGGGTTTTGTGGCAAGCTTGGTTTGGTACCAGGGGCTCCTTGGAGCACCAGGAAAAGGCTGGTTCAGCTGCAGAGCAGAGCAGGAAGGGGAGAGCTCTCCTTATGTCAGAGGAAATCACATTTAGGTTAAAAACTGCATTTAGGAGCAGCTCCCTGCATCCCTTAGAGTAAATTATTCCACAGAATCGTGGAGTTATTTTGGTTGGAAAAGACCTTGAAGTTCCCCAGCACTGCCAGGGCCACCCATGTCCCCAAGTGCCACATCCACAGGGCTTTGAAATTCCTCCAGGGATGGGGACTCCAAACCTCCCTGGGCAGCTGTGCCAGGGCTGGGCAGCCCTTTCCAGGAAGGTATTTTCCCTAAAAAGCCCATTTTTCCCAGCCTGTCCATGTTCCACCTTCCATTGCAGGGCCAACACTCACCCTGACATGCTCCAGGTTCCCTGGATGAAGCCTGGTGAAGGGAGAAGAAATAATCCCTTCACTGAGCAGTTTCTTTTAAAAAACTGTTCATATTTCAAAGGAGAAAAGAACTTTTTTCTTCAGAAACACTGCAACAAACACAGCTGAGGTGGGGAAGAGAGGTGAAAACCAGAATGGAGTCATAAAAGACAGGGAGTTCACTCCCAAAGATTATTATTTAGCACTAACTCTGCCCAAAAAATTTATTCAAATAAACTTGGTAGCAGCAGTTTTTTTCTTTGAGTTGCCTGGTGCAATAACAGTTAAAAGCTCTTTTCCCTGCAGTGCTCCTTGTTTCCAGCTGGATCAATTACTGCTCCATGGAAGTTCAGGGCTTAAGCTGCTCAAGGTACTTGTTAAGGAGGGTTTGTCTTTAATCCACGGGGGACACAATCAGCAGCACTGCCAGGAGAGAGGACTTGGCTAATTAGTGCCCTAACGAGGCCCTGCCACAGGTAATGTCCCCCACACAGAGCCCCCACATCCCTCAGGGCACGGGTGGGAACATTCACCTGCAGGTTCTGCTGGCACCTTCCAGGAAAAATCCAAAAATCCACTCTAAAATCAAACGTCTGCTGAAAAATATCCAGTGGCACGTTCCAGTTTGTGCTCTTGGCAGCTCAGGTAACCCCCAGGATGGAGGATTTGGGAGAAATTTGGGAGAAACATTTCTGTGGGCAATGTTTCTTTGCCACCCTTTCACACAGGCTGAGTGTTTTAACATTAAATTCAAGAATTAATGGTACTGAGCTATCCCAATCCCAAATGCAACAGCCCAAAGCACAGCCAGCTGTATTCCAACTGCTCTCCAGAGCTGGAAACAACAAAGAAATGGTTTCTAGAAAGAGCAAAACCTGTGGCTGGGAATTTTCTATACATCCCCACAGCTCAGCCTTGGGATCTCTGGGAAAAGCAAAGTCCAGTCCATGCAGGACCTGGGAGTGGGAAAAACAGCAACTGCACAGGAGCTGGAAGGGAGCACTCATCCCTGAATCCATCCCTGCTGCGCTTCCCAGAGCTGGGAAAATCATAAACCATCCAGGCTTCTTGCTCAGCTGATTCCAGCAGGGATTCTCCCCCTGGCACGTGCCAAGGACCAGCTGGGATGCAGGAATGCAACTGCCAGGGGGTGAATGGGCACCACCAAGAGTTTTGAGAGAAAAACTTGCACTGGTTCCTACAAGCAGGTTTGAAATCATGGGGGGTTTAAAAAAAGTCAGATTAAAGGACAAAAGCCCGTTCATAAAACAGTGAGAGCTGACTGAAGCACTGATCTCAGCTTGGTTACACTCAGATTACCCAGTTTTAATTCTCAATCACATCAACAAACAACTGAGAACAAGTTGAGGGGCAAACTCAGCTGTCACCCAAGTCCAGAAAGCACCAAGATTCCCCTCTGTGAAGGCTGAAAATCCCACTGCAACACAGCTTTTCCTGCCCAGCCCAGGTGCCATCATTTATTGTGGCAATCTTGATTTGCAGAGCTTCCAGTATAATTATTTGTATTTTCTAATATAAACTCAGCTTTCTTGCAACTAAGTTGCACAAAACCCTATGGAGAACTGGAAGAAGAAATAAATGGAAATATAGTTAGGATGGTAGGGACTGGAAAAATGAGGCCTCTGCTTTCAGCAGGTGCCAGCAGGCAGGTGTAGAGGTGTCATCAGCAAGGTGAAAATAACTCCTTTTAATTGCTCTGCTTCCCCAGGGCTCTGGAGGGAAATAAAGCCTTCATTTGCCTGGGCAAAGATGTTTCTCTAACCTTGGGAATGGAGAGCATCACCCACCTGGGCTGGGCAGGAAAATCCTCTCCTGCTGCTTTAGGGTAGAAAAACAAGGATCTTTTTAGGGATGCCCCTCATGGTTCCAGCACAGTGATGTAGCTCAGAAGAGCTCTGTGGAAAGGTTTCTCCTGAGCTGTGCACAAAGGTGCCAACATTTATTGTGGGAATCTTGATTCCCAGAGCTTCCAGTGTAATTATTTGTATTTCCTAGTAAAAAAAAAAATCAGCTTTTCCACATGCCCAGGGCAGATAATTCCCTGTCTCCAACAAAAGGATCTCACTCAGGGTCTGAGCTGGGGTTAAACCTTTGGCAAACTCCCCTCTGCTCCAATCCACAGGAAGAATCAGAGGAGGGAATGAACTACAGGGCACAGAAAAGTGTCCACGAGTGACTTTCCCAACCTCAGAGCCTAAAGATTTTGGCAAAGCATAGAACAAACATTTTCCCTGTTCCCACTTCCTGGGAGGTACCAAAACCAGCTCCAAAGGGAGTGCTCCCATCAACCTGAGCTCTCTTTTTTTCCCAGAGAAAATCAGCAGCACCACCAAAGCTCCAACCAACACCTGAGCTGTTACAGCCTCGGGGGAGGAAAGAGGAGCTCAGAGCCTTCCCCAGGAGGTGCAGCCACACAAAAACAACAGCATGTGACTCCCAGGTGCCAAACATCCCTCTGTCTCCCTTCCTCTGCCTCACCTGGGTCATCTTGTCCACGGAGACGGGGATGCCATCGATGGTGAGGGGTGGCAGCTCGGAGTTCACCTCCTGGGGCGCCGGGGCGTGCTCGGCCAGCGCCGACTCCAGGTCCTCCAGGATGGTGCTCTTGTATTTGCGTACCTGGGGGGAGTTGTGGGGCTCAGGTAAACGAGGTGAGCAGCAGGAGGGGAGGAGGGTGAAGGCCCAGTCACCTTCCCCAAGGTGCTGCAGAGCTGGAGGAGCAAAGAGTGGCACAGCTGGCAGGAAACAGCTGGAGGCCCCCGAGACTCGGCCCCGTGGAAGAGGTGCTGATGAAATTGGGAGTAATGCTGGCCCAGGGAGGGATTTGTGGGATGAAAGGAAAAGTTCTGAGGATGGAAGTTGTCCTGGGGAGGGTCTGCAGAAAGGTGCAAGGATTGACAGCAGAGCTGAGCTCAAATGTGTCATTGTTTGGGGTTGTTCAGCCTGGAGAAAAGGGGGATCAGGGGGGACCCTGGGGCTCTGCACAGCTCCTGCCAGGAGGGGACAGCCAGGGGGGATTTGGGATCTGATCCCAGGGAACAGGGACAGGAGGAGAGGGAACGGCCTCAGGCTGGGCCAGGGGAGGCTCAGGGGGGGCAGCAGCAGGAATTTCCTCATGGAAAGGGAGCTCAGGCCTTGGCAGTGCCCAGGGAGCTTTGGAGTGCCCATCCCTGGAGGTGTCCAAGGAATTCCTGGAGGTGGCACTCAGGGCTCTGGGCTGGGGACAGGGAGGGCATTGGTCACAGCTTGGACTCAGTGATCCTGGAGGTCTTTTCCAACCTCAGGGATTCAGGGATTCTGTGATCATGGCCTGTTCCCTCTGATTTTTAATCCAGGATACTCCCCCATGTGAGATGTGCCAGGCAGCCATCCTTGCAGAGAAGAGAGGACCTCAGTGCTGCCCTCATGTCAGGGAATCACAGGAACATTAGGGCTGGAAAAGATCTCTGAAATCACTGACTCAACCAGAGTCATTCCATAAAACCTAAACTCTTTTTTTTTTTTTTTTTCCCCTCAGTTTTTTTAACATAACCTTCAGATCCCTGCCAGGCTTCCAAGGCTGCCCTGAGCAGAGAAGGTGAGGAAGTTCTTCCCTCACTTTCCTAGGGACACCTACCACGTTCTCCAAGGGTGCAGCACCGAATACTTTGAAGACAGGGTTGGGTTTGGAGGGTGAGATGCACAGGACAATGGCCTGCTGCCCCACTCTGGTGGTGTACTCATCCAGGGTGGCCCGGAGCTTCCTGAAACATGGAAAAAGCAGCAATGGGCATCAGCTGAAACACAACCCCTGTGACTGCCAGCTCCCTCTCACAAAGCAGGTGAGGAACAGAGCCCCAGCTGCTCAGCTTGGCCACATATTGAGGTTATTCCTCTGCTCCACAGGCCTGCTGTGCTCCCTGCAGTCACCCAGCAGCTCAAATGTCAATTATTCTCCCCTCTCTCCTTTCCTGGTGGATGTAAAAAGAGAAATCACCAGAGCAGCAAAGCTGGGGCAGCCAGAGTCTGCACTTCCACTCTGTGTTAGCAACACAAAACTTGTGTTTTGTTCAGGCACCTGAATGATTCATCAAAAGAGGCCTGCAGACAGAGGTTGTTTTACATCCAGGTCATGGCAGTGCAATTCTCCAGCACCAAAGTCCTGCTCAATCCAGATCTGTAGGAATTCAAGCTACAGGACAAGCAAGAACTGGAAATATTGCAACAGCTCAGCACAGGAAACCCAGGTGTCCCCACACCTGCCCCATCAGCAACTCCCTTTGGAGTTAAAATGTTCCACTGGATATTTTCTGCCTCTTATTCCCTTTTAAGCAGAGTCAGAAATGGTGGCAGAAACTCCAGAAGCAAGAGAGCATTTTCCTCAGAAAACCTGAGTGCTCCATGAGGTGACAGCTCAGTCCCTGCCCTGGTCATGCCAAAAAATCACCACCAGCTACACACAGATGCCACAATCAGGGGTTTGAAATTACCACTTGATTCCCAGTGGTGTGAAAATCAAGCACAAACATGTGTTCAACTGGTCAGAGGGGAAAAAAAGTAATGTTTTGTCGTTATCTTAACGAAGTAAAATGAAGCAGTTGCAAGGTGAAGGGAGAAGAAATAATTCCTTCACTGAGCAGTTCCTTTGAAAATATGTTGTTCATATTTCAAGGGAGAAAAGGATTTGTTCTTCAGAAACACTGAAATAAATAGAGTTGAGGGAAGGAGCAAAAACCAGAATGGAGGTGCAAAAGGCAGGGAGCTCACTCCCAAGGATTATTATTTAGCAGTAACTCTGCCCAATAACCCTGAACAACATAAAAAGCAAAAATTGCTTTGTCCCAAGAGCCAGGGAACAGCAGCAGCCAATATTCCCAAATGTTTCCAGAGCAGGGAATTTCAGGGAGTCTCCAGGGCTGTGCAGTCCCAGCAGCTCTGCTGTGGCTCGGGGGCCATCAGGTGGGCAAAGAGCCTCAGAGCACCTGGAATGCAGCACCTGGAGGGCTCTGGAGTCTGGGGTGTCCACAGGAAGTTCCTAAAGCCAAAATAAAAGTGTTTCAACTCAGGCAGGGAATTTCCCCTTGATTATTCTTCCTAAAACTGAGCTCTAAGCCTTTACCCTGGTCTTCAACAGGGGCTTTGTCCAAGGGCAAAGGAAATTTGGGTATACACACATTGAATTTATTCCCAGAATGGTTTGATCAAGCAGAAAAGGCTTTTTTTTTTTTTGTGAGGCAGATAAATCCTCTGCAGAACTGGGATATGGATGGAGCTCCAATTCCTGCTACAGCCAGCCTGGATATCTTGCAGTGTCACTGTGACAGACTCAACTGGTGACCAGTTAAAAACAGAACAATGGAACCACCAAGAGTGTCAGTCCTGCTGATCATAAAATCACCTCAGAGCTGGGCAGAGCTGCAATTTAACCCCTTCATGCAAACTAAACCTCAGCTCTCAGCTTCCAGAAAGACATTCCCAAAAAAAAGCAAACAAAACCCTGAGCTGGGTGAGTTCAGGGCAGCACTTGGTGTGACCACACAGGGCAGCAGAGCTGGCTGGAGGGCACTGGGGTGGCAGGGCCAGGTGAGTGCCAGGGCCAGGTGAGTGCCAGGGCCAGGTGAGTGCCCACCTGAGCAAACGTGTCTGCTGCCTCTTGCGAATGGAGGGGTTGGACTCAAAAACGTGAGGTCGCTTCCGTTTCTTCCCCGTTGCCACTGCAGCAGCTGCTGCCATCCCCACAGGGCCTGGAATTGAAACACAGAGGGTTAAGTCAGGGTTAGGCCAGCAGCAGAACTGCCCAGCAGGGATGTTGTCACTGCCCAGGGTGTCCCCAGCAGAGCAGAGTGACACAAATCCCTCCCTGAGCTCTGCTCTCCAGCGCTGGAGGTGCGGTGAAAGGCTCCGTTCCCCAGGGCTGGCAAATCCCAGCTCAGTCCTGGCTCAAAGTCACCTTCTTCAGCCTAAAGTTTTCCTTACACTCCTGGAATTCTGTATTTCATCTTCCAAACTCCCAAGGCTTTGAGAAACTGAGGGATCTGAGGGAGAGGAAAGCAGGTACAGCTCCACAAATCCTGCTTGGAACTACAGCATCAGGAGTCTGAGGCTTTCCTGAGGGATTAAGGACCTGCTCTAATGGGAAAGAAATGGAAAATCCAGAGTTCCCAGCAGTGTCCTACCTGAGCCTTCTGGAGACCATCCCAGGCCTGAAAATCCTGTGTGCTACAAGGGAAAAAAATCCTGCAGGATGGGAGGCTGGGAGATTCATTAGAAGGGGCATGGGATGCTCAGGGGTGGTGGAACCTCACCTAAGGTTTGGTCTAAAGTCAGGCCAGACTCCCAGTGCTTCATCATCACCCCAGTTTTTCTGCTAATGCAGAACCACTACAAGGCAAATCTGGAGAATATTTGGCTCCTCTGGGAGGAATCTGTGATTCTGAAGTGCTTTCCCAGTCCAGATATGTCAGGATCTTCTGTGGATCTCCCTGGGAGAGGCTTAACACATGAGCTCCCTGATTCAGCAAGGCCACTCCACACTCCTGGGTTTTTTTGTGGTTTTTTGCTGTTGTTTACGTGGTGCCTGAAATAATTTTTGCTTTTTGACACATCTGGTATTTTAATTTCATTACTTGAGGCAGCATTTTAGCAGGGACCTTTGTATAAACCAGGAATTCCCAGCACCTCAGTGATCCACACAGAAATGATGTGGGGTTCAAGCAGCCAGCAGAGCTGGCAGAGAAGGCAGGGAGAATCTCCTGTGGAGGAGGATGGAGGAGGAGGAGGAGGAGGATGGAGGAGGATGGAGGAGGAGGATGGAGGAGGAGGATGGAGGATGGAGGATGGAGGATGGAGGAAGAGGATGGAGGAT
>WEIU01019858.1:50492-85463 GCA_013389925.1 Aegithalos caudatus | reverse complement strand
TTTTTTTTTTTTTTTTGTGGAAGAACCATGTTTAAAATTTATATTCCCCCCATTTTTTGTGGAAAAATCCATTTTAAATTTTATCTTTTCCCCATTTTCAGTAGAAAAATCCAGTTAAAAACACAAACTGCATCCATTCTCTGTGGAATTCACAATTCACCTCTCACTGTCCCGAGGCTGTCATTGGGATTTAATGACATGAAAGGCCTTTTCCAATAGAAACAATTCCATGTTTTAGAGAGCTGAAAAATAAAGGAGAAGGATTTAAAAGACAGAGGGGAAAGGAGATGAGGGGAAATAATAAGAATGGATATTTTAAGAATGGATTATAATAAAAATGGATTATAAATCTATGGGGATTTTGTGTCTTGAGGGGAAACTTGATATCTGATTCCCTAAAACTGTCAGATTTGTTTTTCCTTAAGAATGACACGGAAAACACAACAAGCACAAGGAGAAGAGTTCCCAGAAGCTGTTTAAGAGCTGCCTGAAAAGCAAAATATTTTCAGGGGTGTCCTTTCATTAAAGAACCACTGGTGTTTATTCAGTGCTGGAAGTCTGGTGGGTCAAAAATTCCTTGGGCTTCCAATTAATCACCCCACGAGCGTGTCCTGGAAGGAGGAAGGTCCTGGAGGAAGGTGGATTGAGGTGAGGCAGCAGGAAAATCCCACAGGGGTGGGATGTGACAGTCCTGGGACACAGGAGCTGGAGGTTTTAGGGACAGGTTGGACAGAGCAGGGCTGGGAATGCTGCGGGTGCAGCTGCTCCTGCCTCGGGGAGCAGGGTGGGATGTCCCATCCGTGCCTGATGGCTTTGGAATGGGATCATCCAGGCATGGCATTGTCAAAGTGCCCCAAATCCCTGAGTCTGTGGCTGCTGAGTGCTGTAGGGCTTTTGGCAGAGGGCATCCAGGAATGAAGCGTGGATGTTCATTTGGGATGGCGTGGAAATGATCCAGAGAGGTGTCATTTCCAAAGGGAGCAAACCAACCCTTTCTCTTTGGAAAACAGCACCAGCCTGCCTGGGTTCTGGAAATTCAGGCTGTGCTGGGATTTCTCTTTGGAAAACAGCACCAGCCTTCCTGGGTTCTGGAAATTCAGGCTGTGCTGGGATTTCTCTTTGGAAAACAGCACCAGCACAAGCCTGCCTGGGTTCTCCTGGAAATTCAGGCTGTGCTGGGATTTCTCTTTGGAAAACAGCACCAGCACAAGCCTGCCTGGGTTCTCCTGGAAATTCAGGCTGTGCTGGGATTTCTCTTTGGAAAACAGCACCAGCACGAGCCTGCCTGGATTCTCCTGGAAATCCAGGCTGTGCTGGGATTTCTCTTTGGAAAACTGAGCATTCCTGGGTTCTCCTGGAAATTCAGGCTGTGCTGGGATTTCTCTTTGGAAAGCAGCTCCCCAAAAAACAGCTCCTCTGCTGTGGTGACTCCATACAGGGCTGTAAATCCACTCACTGTGGGATCACAGCTTCACGTGCAGAACCCGCTTATAAAAATATTATAATATTTAAAATAAAATGTTTAAAATAAATAAAATTCCCTGCTCCTGCCGGGCGGGATGCTCGGGACGCGGCCGTGTCCCCGTGGCTGGGCGGGTCCGGGCTCCTCCCGCCCTGGGCAGCTGAGATAAATAAATTCCAGAATTCCCCAGCTCTGCTCCTCGGGCTGGCTGCTTTCCCTTCCCACACCGAGGATATCCCACCAGCCCTGCCCTCATCATCCAGCACAGGGATTTTCCACTTTTCTCACACTCCTTTCCGTGGCCTTTAGCCCAAATTCCTCAGGGCTAAGCCGTGGCCGTGCTGGTTTTCCATGTGAGGAACCTACATTTCTGCTAAATTTGAATTTGTTTTCTCAGCAAACTCTTATAAATTGGAGGTCGATCTCACCGATTATTCTTGTTATAAATACAGATTATTATTGGCTTTTCACAATATAAATAACATATTATATTATTGGCTTTTCACAAATATTAAAATAAATACTATGTGTATAATGTTAGAATAACTTTATAAATACAGCTTTTATTTCTGCTATTAACAAAACTTAAAAATAGTAATAAAATAGCTAATATATAGTTAGCTTAATTATAAGCATGTTTGCTCAGTTAAAATAACATGCAGTGAACATATAATGAAGACCCTATTACTAACGTGTTGGCTATCAGCACCTGCCATCTGTAAAAAGTATAAACCAAAGCCCAAACTAAAAGTAATAATAAAAGAAGACTAAAACTACAGCCAAAAACCACACAGACCCAAAGAAAAGCCAACAAAATAGCTCCTAAAATATATAAACTAATTTATAAAGAAGTTTAAATATGCACAATAGTCTATAGATATGCAACAAGCTGATATAATTTTTAAAAGTATCTCCAAAAATAATAATTATACTCAACTAAATACCAAACACCCGACCATTTAACCCTTTACTTTATCTCTCTCTTATCTTTTTATTAAACTTTTTAAATTTTACTAAAAAAAGTAAACCTGGTTTTTCACATTCCTGTCCCTAGACAAGACCCCCAGGGCTGCTCTAAGCACATTTAATCCGAGGAATCCCATCCTGGGCTGCTCCCGCTGTATGAATTGGGATCATTTAGTCCCGGCATTGATGCAGACTTTCAGATTTGGGCAAGATCAGCCCCGAGTCCCGCAGGCTGGAGGTGTTAATTGTCACCTTGTGCTGATGAACGGCAGCAGCGTGGGGAAGGGAGGAAAGCGAGAATAACAGGTTTGAAAATGTGCCAATGTTAAAGGGTGTGGGCAGCGAGCTTTGTTACCCTGAAGAGCTGAAAGGAGGGATTGGAAGGGAGCAGGGATGTGTAACAACACTCACTCCGTGGAATATCGGTGGGTTCGGGTGGGCTCAGCATTAGCACAGCTCTGCCACACGAATTCCAGGGAATTGGAGCAGCCCTGGAGCCACCTGAGAGCTGGAGGGCCCCGGGACTGCCAAGGGACAGCAGAGATCACCAGAGGCACTCCCACAACAGCTCCTTCCATCTCCTCTCCTGAAGAAGCTTGTAGAAAAGAACTTTTAAGACTTGCTGAAGCATTCTGAGAGACCCCAGAGTGCAGAACAGCAGAACTTCAGCCACCAGTGTAAGAGCTGGAAGTGTTTCCTCCTCCCATTCCTTTTCTGGGGATGGGAACAGAAACTGTGAAGCACGTGAGTAAGACAATGGAAAAGGGTGAGGAATTGGTAAAAGTGTGCAGATCTGTAAGAAAACAGCTGCTCCTGGGACTGTTCCCAAAGGACAAGCTATAATGGTGAGGTACTCTCTCAAATATTACATCTAATTTCAGGGAGTTCTTCCTGATAAAGCATCTCAGGAGACAAAACAAGTGACAGAAGCTTTCAAGGACCCACCTTGGTCATTTGAGAGGAGTTCCCCATGCCAAACTCAATGGTTACAACTGGAGTAAAACCAAGAGCATGGAAAGCTCCAGCAGAGCTCTGTTACCCTGGGTGTTCCCTGCCTTAGTGGCTTGATAAAATCAGCTGACAACACAATCAAACCTCACAGATGGGAAATCACCATCCTCACCAGCCTCTGTCCTCCTCTGGTGAGAATAATTCCATTTTATACAAGCAAAGTGCTCCTCCCCAAGCACCTCTAGTGAGGGATGCCTCAAACCCGGGATGGGAAACTCCCAGTGCCATCCCCAACAAACATCACAGAGCAGAAATTCCCTCCAGACAGAAATGTTACACTTCCAGCGAGGTCACTCTGGCTCTGTAGCATTTTGAATTGCCATGAGAAACCTTTAGGAGCTGTCCCAGACCAAGTTTTGTGTAAATACCAAAGGAGTCAGATCATTCCTGCTGAGATTCCTGGGTGATCCAAGCTGTTGTCACCATTGTCACCTCGCCTTCGACACACAGAGTGCATTCATGCACTGAGAGCAATCCAGCTGATCATCACATGAGCATGCAGGGACAGGTTTATTCTACAAACCTTTCCAGGCTAAAAGAATTTTTTTTAAAAAAGCCCTTAAAAGCAAATTAATTCTTTTTCAGGAATCACATAATTTAAGGAATTAGCATTTTGCCACAAAGGTGAAAAAGAAACATTTTGGAGGTGGCCATAATTCACAGGCTGTTTCTCATCTCCTTTTTATCCCTAGGGAGATCCCAGCATGACCAGCTCAGCACCCACAGCTGTGCTACAAAAGTGCAAAGCAGGGTGAGATAATCCACATTTAAAACCATTTCAGGTGTGTTGGCCACGTCAGCACTGAGAAAACTCTAGAAAACCCCGTGAGCAATAATTATTGTGACTTAATTGCTTCACTGATACAACTTCAACTCAAATATTTGTGTTGTAACTTCTGATTTAATATCTCAGCCTGCACAGAAAACTCTTATTCCAGGCTGATTCTGTCCATCATTCACAGAACAGGCACTTCCTATTAAATGATGTGGGGAAAGTGCCCCCAAGAGTTGCATGACCTACTTGAATCAACCTGAGAGAAAGGAAAAAAAAATAAAAATTCTGAAGTTCAAGGTAATTTTCAGCTTGTACTAAACAGCTTTAAGCATTTTTGCTTCAATTATCCTTGTGCTGCTGTCTCCCTGCTGACATTTCCTGTAGGATTGTAGGAGCACTTGGCCTATCCTTGTATTTTCAGCTATTAAAAATACTCCAACGTTCAGCAGTAAATGCAGGTGAACTTTTGAACATTTAGCTCAAGAATTTCCACCAAGGAGCAGACTGCTCCCTTCAAGGCACAGGACTGTGGGCATTCCCAGGAATCTGCTGCAGCCCTGGGTTCCATTCAATATTTCCCTCCATTTTCTTACACATTTCTCTCTTTTAGTGCCAGCTACAGCTCAAAGACAAATGATGACATTTTTACATAAAGATGATTTCATACTTGGTTTACTTTAGCTTGTGAATGTATCAGACTGCAAATTACAAAAATTCCTTTTGATGGTTTCTCCTGAAATCACGTGGCAATAACCTAAAAGGAACACAGCGATTTTAAAGACCTCTGTTTTTTTAAAGTAATTAAATATTTTAAATGAAATTGTGTGGAGCTACAAACTAAAAAAGAGAAAAAAAACCAAAAATCAAGGAACAAGCTGTTTTCTCCCCAGGATCCTTTTATGGTCTGAGGCTGTTGAGGTGTTGAGGTCCTAAAAGGTTCCTCTAAGGAATTTTAACCAAAAGAAGCAGGACTCCTGAATTCCCTGAAAACCCCCAGAAACCACTGGATAATGACACAGTGGAAACCACAGCAGGATGTAACAAACAGAGATACATTGGTACCTGCCTAAAAACCATTCCTGTGAGGTGCAACTTTTCATTCCTTTTGCTCCTTTGTATGACAGCTAAAAAGCAAAAGAGAGAAAAAAGCCCAGCTTATGTAATTAAAAAAAAATATACAGAAAGTTTGCAAAACAGAGCCTTATAAAAAGACAGTAAAATTGAGTTTTTTGTTCTTGAAATGGCACCAGGCGAGGACAGTGAAAAATAAATGAAGGAGAGAGGATTTAACCCACCAAAAACTTTTGATTTCCCTCTGCTGACACTATTTAGTGCCAACATTTAAAAAGCCTATTGCGAGGAAGTTTTTCTTTAAAAATTCTCCATGGGAGCCTCTTTGTTATGGAGATACCTTTTATGAGGAGAAGAGTCCTCAGCTCTCCATCCTCCCCTGGAGCTGGGAAGTAACAGCCAGGGCAGCTCTTCAAAGGAGAGCTGGGACAAAAGGATCCCTGCCCCTTCTCCAGCCTTTCTTACACATCCAAAGATCCACTCTGCTTTTCCTTAGGTGAGATAATGTGGAAGGAGAAACGCAGCAATCCAGAAATGCTGGCTGGAGGGAAGGGAAAGGACAGGAAGCTGCTCACACGCAGCTCCAAACACCCTCATTCCAAATGTGGTGAATAGTATCTTTTATCAAACCTTTTATATTCCTATTTCTATTATTTCTATTTCTATTTCTTTCTATTATTTCTATTTCTCTCTACCACTCCCATCCCAGAACAGTCCTGTGCCTCTCCCCACCCACAAACACACACACCCCAACATCTCCTGTATTTTTAACAGCGGGGCTCTGGTACAAAACTTCCTGCAGGAAACAGTGAGGCAACAGTGGCAGCAGAGCACAGGAAACCCCAACACTACAAAAATTTAACTCCCTGTAAGGTCTGACACAAGGAACACCACCAAGTTCCCTGTGCCATAAAAAACAGCACCTCCAGCCTGCAGATTCCCCTCACAAAACTCTGGGTGGATTTGGGCAGAGCAGGATTTATTCACCATAAACTCAGCTTAAATCCTGCACTCCAGAAAAGCCCATCTGAGAACCAAACTTTAACAGGTTGGGATAAAACAGGAATAGCTTCAACTGTCCCCCTGCAGCTGTGGGGGCTCTGTGGGGTCACATCCACAGAAGTCTGGCACAGCCTGCAGCGCTTTTAAGCAAATCCAGACATTTGAAATCCAAGCTTTTCTTTGGAGATGTCTCTTGGTCTTTATGATCCACCAGGGAGCAGGAATTACATGCAGAATTCAGCTGAGAGGTAAAAGGAAGAAGGAGGAAAAAATGAAAGCGTTTCATTTCTCACTTTGGGATTGTTTGGGGGGGTTTTTTCATCTGCTGTCAAAGAAGTGAATGACAACTTTTCAGATCCACTGGTGTGTTCAGTGGCATCGTGCTGAAATCAGAATTTTTGTTAAAGAGAGAACAAATACTAGTATATATTATTATTCAATATATTCCAGTAAATTTTGGATACTGGAACTCAGAGCTTGGAACCCACTGTAGCTCCAGTTCACCACAAATGTAAAAATGGCCTTGTTTACTTTTAACCATCCTTAACCACGTTAAGCAGTTCCTGCTTCAGTGCTCAGAAACATCTGTCCCTAAAAGCCTTGCATGGTAAATACACCCTTCAAAAAATGGAATATTTTGTTTTTTGGATTGATTTCTTAGCAGGAGATGCTGAACACAGAGGTTGCAGGAGATCTCTGGCTTTCAGAGGCTGATGACTGGAGGAAATAGCTGCGAGCTGCTGTGACCAGAGACTTCCTGGTGGGTGGTGGGGAAGTGAGGACAGGAGAGGAGGCTGAGGAGCAGACGTGGGTGCAGAGCTCAGAACAGAGTGGGGCTGCAAACCACATCCCTGCGTCATCAGAGCAGGCCAGGGAGCTCACCGGCAGGCAAAGAGGAAACCCAGCAGCCTGGTGTCCCCCCTGAGGACAAGGCTTAGGCTCTACACCCTGCTGGGTTGATGGTTGGACTTGGGGGTTTTTTCCAGCTGGGAGCTTATCCACCCTTAAGGATCCTGTGATTGTCATATTGGCACCTTGTGAGAGACTTGAAGTGCTAAAATCATCCAAGGGCTTTTCCCAGGGTAGAAAGCAGCAAAGGAGCTGCTGTCCATCTGTGAGCACCAGAGCCACCCCTCCCCAAACACCCCCAGCTGGAACCTGGATTTTGAACCGGGATAAGACAAAGGTGGTACTTCTGTCCCATTATCCCAGGAGTGGGGAGAAGAATGGATCCACAAGAGTATTGGAAGAGAGACTGTGATGCTGCCACTCAAACATTCAGGGGGCAAGTTAGGATGTGCAAAGGAGCACAGCCCAGCCCAGGCCACAAACTGATAAGGGACCCTTTATCAGGTCTGAGTGGGGCACCGCCTCTTTGTCCCTGCTCAAGGGCACTCAGCCGGGTAACTGCCCTGCCCTGGAACATGGGGACATTCACAGGTGGCCCCGAGGTGTTCACCTCGGCCATAAAGGGCCATAAAGGGCCACAAAGGGCCATAAAGGGCCGCAGTGGAGGGAACTGTGCTGATGCAAAGGCAGCTGCATCATCTTCCAAGGTGTCAGAGTCCCCAAGTGTCCAGTGACTCCCAACATCCCAGCATCCAGGGTGAAATTCCCCCTCCAGGGGAGGCACCCGGGCCTTCCCACCTGAGCCTGAGGTTTTGTGTTCTGGGCATTTCTCCCACCATTGTTTGGGATTTCCCCTCATCACCTGCTGGATCCACTCTGTGACCCTCACTTGGACCAACAGACACTGAGATTGCACCAACCAAGTCTCATCACCAGACCTGTGGGTGGTGAGATCTTTCTCCTCTCTTCCTTATATCACATTTACTTAAGTGTTATTTTTATGCTTTCATATTGTCATATTACTATAGATAATAACAGCCATGGTTGTTTTCCTCTGAAACCAAATTGCTCTAAAATAAACCCTTCATATACATATAAATATTTTTTCCCCCTAACACCAATTTTACCCTTGGCTTTCTACGGTGGGTTGTACCACATGTGGGTGAAACAAACCCAGTGGAGTTTGCAGCAAGCTACAAATGACAGCAGCTGGCTGACAAGCCACACCACCAGTTATGATTTTCCCTGGTCAAAACCTCCTCAGAGGTGGAATGTTTTGGGCTGGAGAAACAGCACCAGGATTTCCAGGCTTGGGTTGATGATAACTGACTTACCTGGAACAGAGAGGTCCCTGGAGGTCAGAGGGGTGGAAAGAGAGAGATGCACAGTGGAGGAAATGCAGCACAAGGGCTCTGAATGGGACAGGGAGCCAGGAGCCAGCCTGGTGTGCTCTGCAGCCAGGAGCCAGGAGCCAGCCTGGTGTGCTCTCCAGCCAGGAGCCAGGAGCCAGCCTGGTGTGCTCTCCAGCCAGGAGCCAGCCTCCTGTGCTCTCCCGCCAGGCTGCTGGAGCTGGGAATGGTCACAGTGAGTGCCAGCCTGGGGGTGAGGGTTCACCACCACCTCTGGGTGTAACAGAATCCCTGACAAGCCCTAAATCACATTCCCAGGATCATCTGGGATGGAAAAGGCCTCCAACATCATCCAATCCAAGCTGTGACTGACCCCACCTTGTCCCCAGCCCAGAGCCCTGAGTGCCACCTCCAGGAATTCCTAGGACCCCCCAGGGATGGGCACTCCAAACCTCCCTGGGCACTGCCAAGGCCTGAGCTCCCTTTCCATGAAGAAATTCCTGCTGCTGCCCACCCTGAGCCTCCCCAGCCCAGCCTGAGGCCGTTCCCTCTCCTCCTGTCCCTGTCCCTGGGATCAGATCCCAAATCCCCCCTGGCTGTCCTCTCCTGGCAGGAGCTGTGCAGAGCCACAAGGGCCCCCCTGATCCCCCTTTTTCCCCCCTTTCCCAGCTCCCTCAGCCTCTCCTCACACCACTGACTCTGTCAATCCTTCCTGAGCTCAAAGAGGTCTCAGGGATCCATGGTGCTCCATTCCACACACCCCCCCAGGCTGAGGTGACAACCACAGTGCCTGTCCCCTGCCATTTGTCACCCTGCACGAGCTGCAATAAAAGTGTCTTTGTACAGACACAGCAGAGACCAAGGAAAATATTTGAGCTGACCACTGCAGAGGTCAGGGCAGGTTTAATCACAGCAGAGACTTCACTGGGCACTTTGGCTTTCACTTCTTTTTCTTCCCCTTCTTTTTGAGAGATCCAGGCCAGGGAAAGCCCCGGAATTCCAGGAAAGCAGCAGCGTTGTGAGAGATGTAGTAAGCGTTGAGCATGGCAGCTGGGGTGAAGAGATTCGCTTTTTTCACCTCCTTCTTTTCACCTTTTTTGGAGCTTTTGCGTTTGCTGCCCTTGGGGGTTTTGTCTTTGTCTGTGTTGCCCTTGGGTTTTTTGCCTTTGCCTGCCTGCAGAGAGAAAACACCACAAACCCACTCAGTTTTGGGGCTTTGTTGTCTCACTTTTGGGTAGAGGGTTCCAGGCTGAGATACTGAAAGCTGGGGGTGTTCAGCCTGGAGAAGGATCCAGGGAGAGCTTCCAGAACATTCCAGGGCCTGGAGGGGCTCCAGGAGAGCTGCAGAGGGGCTGGGGACAAGGACAGGACACAGGGAATGGCTTCCACTGCCAGAGGGCAGGGATGGGTGGGAGATTGGGAATTGGGAATTGCTGGCTGGGCTGGAATTGCCAGAGCAGCTGTGGCTGCCCCTGGATCCCTGGAATGCCCAAGGCCAGGTTGGACATTGGGGCTGGGAGCAGCCTGGGACAGTGGAAGGGTTGGAACAAGATGAGCTTTAAGGTCCTTCCAGCCCAAACCATTCCATGATTCCAAGACATCCCAGAGCAGCTGTTTTGTTCCACCTCAGTCCTGGCTCACAGACCCCAGCACCCTGGGGTGGTTTTATGTAAGGACTCACAAGCATGAATGCAACTTTCACCCAATCCCTGTGTGCCCTGCAGGCTGTCAGAACCTCTAAAGGCACCAGACTGAGCTAAAACTGTCCCTGCCCTGCTTCCATCTGGCTAAAAAAGGTTTGTGCACAATACAAGTCAAACATTCTTTCCCAATGCTTGTTTTTTTTTTTTAATTTCTACAGGAGGATGCAATCCTGAAGTACCTTGGCTTGTACCCATCTGGTGACTGTGGATCTCAAACCAGGAATGCAGGACTGCCTCCTGCAGCTTCCATGGATGTGGGATGGAGCTGCTCTCCCACCACTGCTGCCTACACAAATCCAAACCCATGGATGTGGCTTCTTTTCCATGGAATAATTTTTTAAAAAACTCCTTTCACAGCTCAGCACTACTCAGTGCAAAAGAGACAAACATTTGTGCTCTGAGGTGTGAGAACAGAGCCAAGGGCACAATCCTCAGAATCAGCTGGGGCCACGGTGTGAAAGAATATGAACAGGTAAAGAAATATTTTTTAAGAAATCAAATTTACTATTTAAAACACACAGACCCTCTATTACAGCAGCAAAAAAGAGAGAAAACAAAAGTGTAAACTGAAGCTGGTGGCAGATTATTTGCAGGATGAAACGACTTGAGCTCAGACATATGTCTGAGATGGTGACAAGCCTCTTTCACAGACCTTAACTGGACAGAATTTGTGGAATACTTCAATGCTGGAATGTGCCCCCCTCACAGGGACATGCTTGTGCCAGATTTTGCAGCCAGTCTGAGTCCCATTCCTTGTTTGCCCAGGGTCTGCAGTGGATTTTGTAGCTGATCCTTCCAAATATAAAAGATGCTCACAAGCTTTATATGATATGTACAAAATTTTACAGCCTGCAGCCAAGAACAAAAACGAGCTAAAAAATCAGTTAGGTTTATACTTGCACACACAAAGTGAATTTGGGCAGGTCAGTTCTGTCCTGCAGCTGTGGGAAGGAACCTTTTGGATATTAATCCTTTTCCTTTAAAAAGTGTTTAAAGGTGTTTTACCATGGCTGAGTGTTTTCACATGAACAGGACTCCACATCAAGCTCTGGAGATGGACCCTACAACACAAAATCACATGGTTACTTACACATTGTAAAGCACCTGTGTCTGTGTTGGTCCCCACTAAATTTTGAAGGGAAAAGGGGAAAAAACCCCAGCTAGTCCCTTGCAAAAACAGGCCAGGGAGGGTCACCCCTAAAAGCTGCTAATCACCTGTGAAATCAGCTGATAATCGTCAAATTTCATGACTTTGAGGTTTTCAAAGCCCTCGGGGTTTAGAATCGCAGAATCCTGGACAACCAAGACCAAGTCCAGCTGTTCCCCAGCACTGCCAGGGCCACCAGTGGCCCCAGGTGTCCCCAAGTGCCGCATCCACACGGCTTTGAAATCTCTCCAGGGATGGGGACTGCATCCAACCCTGCAGCTGTGCCAGGCCTGGACAACTCTTTTAGTTTAGAATTTTCCCGATATCCAGTCTAAACCTCCGGCACAACTTGAGGCTGTTTGCTCTTGCTCTGACCCTGTTTCCTGGGAGCAGAGCCCGACCCTCACTTGGCTGCACCCTCCTGTCAGGGAATTGTAGCGTTTTCTCCCCCGGCTGTCCCAGCATCACCTCCCTCCTTCCCTCCCTCACCACCCCATGTAGAAATGGCAGAACCTCACCTTGCTGTCCCCGCATCACCGCCGATCTGAAGCGGCCCCGGCCCCTCTGCCCCCGCAGGGCCGCCATAACTCCCCCCCCTCCCCTCCTTCCCCTCAGCGTCTCGTTGTCATAGCGATGGGGGCGGGGTTTGGTGCTGATTGACAGCCCGGTGACCAATCAGCTGTCGCTCTACCCGCCCATTGTCCAATCAGATGCCGGGGGGCGGTGCCCGAGCGCTTCCCGCCGGTGCGGTCGTTACGGGGAAAAGGGCGGGAAAAGCTGTGAGGGGGATGAGGGCCTGAGGGGAGCGGCCGCCGCCATCCCCGCCCTGGCCCCGTCCCTGGCCCACCCACAGCCAAAACCCCAAGAGAAATCTCACAAGGAGGCGAGAAAAACCCTCAGCAAAACAATTTCGAGCTGAGAGGAGGAGCGGGGGAAGATGCGCTCTCCAAAGGTCTTGGAAAGATTGGCGTTTGGTGGACTATTAGTGGAATATTCACAAATTATTGCTGCGTGACACCGGGGAGTCTCTGTGTAAATACCTGACTCACCCTCCTTCAGCACAAAAATATTTAAAAAACGACCTCTGCTTTGCCTCCTTGCAGAGCCACAATTCCGGACAGCAAGCCTTGAAAGTGACATGTAATGGAGTTTGGATATTTCCAATAAATCCCCATAAAGTGAGGCCTGAGGCACAGGGAATGGGTGAAGGCGGAGGGGTCTGAGGCAGGGACAGCGACATGATGGGTTCATTTTGTTCTCTGCACCTTTTTTAGACACAACAATTTTATCCAAGTGTACTCATTATTCCAAAGGCAGTGTGATTTTTAAATTTGGGAAAAAATACGGCAGAGAGGAGTCTCTCCTGCCTTCCTCAAAACCAGATTTTCACTTGCTAAGTGCTAAAAAAAAATAGGCACAAGTGAAAAATATCACTAGGAGCTGAATTTCTTCATAGACAAAAAAAAAAAAAAAAAAAAAAAGCCCCAAATTACAGTANAAAAAAAAAAAAAAAAGCTCCTAATTGCAGTATTGCCAAACTGCAATAAACACAGCAGCAAGTCTGCCTAGATGGTGGGTTTATTTAACATTTATTTAACATAACCTTTAACATTAACCTCTCAAATGTGCTCTCTGCTGCATAAGGAAACTTCCTTCCTTCTTCCATAATAAAAATACTCGGTAGTGTAGCTCAGGAAAAAAGTCTGCAGATTTGGGAGTAAAATTCTCTTGAATGAGTGGGTTCAAATAAAAGAAAAAAAAAAAAAAAGAAGAAAAAAAAATTGATTACCACTCTGTTCAGGGAAATTTTCTGTCATTTGTATTAGCAAACCACACGGCATAAAAGTAACAATCATAATTACACTAATTATCTCCTTCTAGCAAAGACAACTGTCAGGAGGCCATATAATAATTATAATTATTATCCAAAAAAAGAAAAGCATTGAAATATTCAGTCAAGGAGACAAAACCCATCACTGTGTTGTGACAGTGCTTGGACCTGGCTGCAGAACAAGATCTGTTTACACACGCAGGGCTTTGATAAATAATTAAGGGGAGCTTCTCAAACTCCAGAGTATAATAAACCTGACCTCATACAGTCACTTCTGTGGTTACATGTGGATAAACAGAGTCAGCCAGGACATCTCTGTGGTGTTGTTTTTATGGAAATATTCAAAGGAGAAAAAGGAGGGGTATTTTTTTAACACTGCCAAACTCAATGGATAAAGGCTAAATTCCTCCCCTTTTTATTTTCTTTTTTTTGATCACTCTCTCTTTTAACAACCCTGAAAGCAACTTTGTATCTTTGTATCTTTTTATCCTTCAGTGAAATTTGCATTAAATTCACCAACCAGAGTTGCTCAGAGAAGACTGAGAAGTTAATAACTCAATTCTAAATGCTTGACATCCCTAGGGAACAGGAAGAATCCACAAGAAAACAGAAGAACCTGTGCTGAGGTGCTGAAGGAAAGGACATACCCACAGCAAAACTTCCAGCAACCACCTGCAGGGTGAAAACAAACAACAAATAAAGTTCTTTATTGCAATTACAACAAGAACTGGGAACACTGGAGGCTTCCTGGAACCAACAGTCCTGTTGGGGTGAGATAACAGATGTTCCTCCAGCTGTGCAGAAACCACCCAAAACTTTGTTCTGAAACTGCCTTGCTGAACACAGAAAATTTCTTATTTTATAAAATTCCTTAATTGCTGTCCCCCAGCTCTTCTGGAAATTTTTAAGGAGGAGAAAAATCCTCGTTGTGAAGCAAAAAAAAAAAGTTTGAAACTGCTGCTTGCTTGCTAGGATGGGACAGAAATATTTCAAATAAAGGTGTAGCCTCTCCCTAAGTCACTTTTTAATGCAGAAATTCAGATTTCCTGTGGAGATAATAAAAGAATCTGCTTCCTTCTCTGGGAAGCAGAAAATTTGGTGGTGATGGTGTGAATAAATTGTAATCCAGGATAAGTTTGTACCATCCTCCACCACCAAGACATTCAGGTAGGAATTCGTGGTTTTAATCTCTCTCAGTAAAAACAACAGGCGCTGAAAAGCACAATTTAAATATAAAATATAGAAATGAAAATACAGAAAATATGAACTAGATTTTTTTTCAACATATTGTGAGGAGAAAATACACTTTGGGGGGGAAAAAAGGGTTTGAGCCAAATGCCAAGGGCTTTTCTAAGTTTCTTTAGTAATTAATTCAATTTCCCCCTGAGTGGAGATGGGCAGGGGTGAGGCCTGAGTTTGGGGGATGTTCTTGTCCTTAAAAATAATAAAAAAAGAAGCATTTAAATTAAGACACAGAAAGAAAAAAAAACCCTTAAATAAAGAGGTGTCCTTTAAAAGTTGGTTTATTTTGAACAAAAGCGTATTTAAAAAGGTTTTAAAGGGTTTAATGCCATTTCCATGAACAAGGCCTTGGACAAACCCCATGAAGGAAACATTCCCAGGTTAATTAATTATTTAAGCAATTAGCACAAATCCTGCCATAACAAACACTTGTTTATTTTGGGCTTCCCTGCCCTACAGGAACACACAAAGCTTTGACAAACGCCACCCTCATGCAAAGCAGCTTTACCCAAGTGTAGTGTTGATTATTTAAGTATTAAGTTATTAAATTGATAGAAAGTTTACAGCTCAGTATCCCATTCATTCTGAAAGCTATGGACCACAGAATCCACTCTTTTCCTCATAAATTGCTCACCAAAACACTTTCCCTCCCCACTCTGACCTGGCACAGGCATTCCCCCCAAACAACCAAAAGATCTGTGTAAAAATGGGGTTATTTCACATGGAATTTGTTATCTCCTCAGGGCTGGAAGGGCTGCAGAGGATGTGGAATCCTAATGACACTCCAGGGAGAGAGAAAAGGAACCTGCCCAGCTCCAACCACGGCACAGCACAGCACAGGGGTGTTGGATAAAGGTGAGAGGAGGTGGAAAGGTGACGGCTGGGTGTCCTGGGGACCGTGCAGGACCTGTCCCTGCTGGCACCAGGACTCTCAGCTGGGCTGTGTCACCCCAGGGGTGACACAAATGTTGTTGTCTCCATCCCAAGCCAAGCTGGGTATCCCTGGGGGTGGCAGGGTGGTGCTGGAAGCGCACCAGCAGCCAGGCAGAACCGAAGAGATCCGAACAGAGGAGGAAGGATGGAATTCCCAGCTGGGAATCCTCACACACCCAGCTACCAGACACACCTGGGCTCTGAGCTCACTCTGCAACCTGCTCCGTGGCCTCTGCTGATATTTTAGGGTCTCCAAGAAATCACAGGACGACCTCCAAAAAGAGGCACCCGCTAGGCACAGAGAGACTTGGTCTCTTTGGAAACTTTAATTCTTTTTTTTCACCAGCTGTCCTGAAAACTCCCCCAGCTCCAACCCCAAGCGTTCCCCTCCTCAGCCCGTGGCTCTCGGGGGAGGCGGGAGCGGGTCACTGGCAGTGCAGCAGCTCCTCCCACCGAATGGGCTGCGAAAACACCTCCCGCTCCAGCCACAGCTCGTACGAGTAGTGGAAGTCCTCGGGCAGCTCCAGGCGCTGGCCCAGCACGCTCTGCAGGCAGTTGTCCACCGGGGAGAACTCCGAGTCCTGCGGCTTGTCGTACCTGCGGCTGTTGAAGGCTTCGATGTTGGCTCTCAGCGTGCATTCCTCAGCCTGGAAATCCCACGGCCTGGCGTCGATATCTGCCAGGAGGGAGGAGCGACATCCAAAAGGGGTGGAAAACATTGCTCTGACAAGGTCTGAGCAAAAGCAAGGCTGAAGGGTTCACGTGAATTAACCAGAGTCGCTCCTCGTTATTATTATTCCTAACCAAATCCCATCATGCGTGCACTTTAATTTAACATGTCCCATAAAAATGTGATTATTGATGCCTTAAGGACTCTATAATTATCCAACCCCTGCTTTTTTTCACAAAGACCCCTCCACTTTTACTGAAAATTTCCACTGGAGCAGGGATCGAGATTTAAAACATTTAAAACCTGGTGAGCTTATTATGAGCTCCTAACCCCAAATTTTTTAAAATTTGGCCAAATGTAACTATGAACGATATTGAAAAGCTGCAATAACTACATCACATTATCTAAACACACAACATGAAAAAGAAAACCCCACTATTTTCAAAGCTGGCTTTCACAAGCTCTATAGTTGACGGTGCAGAGTGGTGCCATAAAACTTCTGTGAAAATCCCCAACAGTGAGAAGGATTTTAGCAGGTTTTTGTCCAAAGCAGACACAGAAAGTTGCAGAGGCAGAGGCAGAGGCAGGGCAGGACTCACCGTTGCCGTAGGCCCAGTCGTCGTTCATGCGGTGCCGCACCTTCTGGTAGATGGCAGACATGGTCTTCATGTTGCTCTTCCTCCACTGGCGCCCCAGGTACTTGGTCTGGATTTTCAGCAGCTTGAGCACGTAGAGCTGCATCATGGCCTGCTTCACCTTCAGAGCCCGCTTCAGGATGGGGGCTGACTTAAACACCACCAGCATCTGCCGGGAAATGGGCAGGGGTTAATGCAGAGGGCTCAGGGGAGCCACACAAACGCTGCCCGTGCTGCTTGGGGCACCAGCAGCTGGGCCTTGTACACCACAAACCCCCAGGAGGGAGGACAGGAGCCTGCAACACAACCAGTGCTCTCTGCACGGGGCTTGAGGGTCATAGAAATAATGTTATTTGCAGGAGATAAAGTATTTCTGCATTTAAGGCTCCATCTGTGAAAGAAAAGGGGAAGATGGTGAAGAGCAGAAGCTCCAGCACTTCCACAAGACACTCTGAGCATGAGGCTGGGCTGGAGGCACTGTGTAGAGCCAGGGATATAATCCAGGTGAAATCCTGGAGGGTCTCAATGAGATAAAGTATTTCTGCATGTAAGGCTCCATCTGTGAAAGAAGAAAGGGAAGATGACAAAGAGCAGAAGCTCCAGCACTTCCACAAGACACCCTGAGCATGAGGCTGAGCTGAACCCACTGTGTAGAGCCAGGGATGTGCTCCAGGTGAAATCCTGGAAGGTCTCAGGAGGAGGGGACAGCCCCTTACCATTGTCCTGGAGTGTTTCCACTTGGTCAGCTTGTTGAGGATCCTCAGCAAGTTAATGCAGGAGAACAAATTCCTCCAGCAGAACTGGTTGCTGTCTCCAGCTTCCTGCAAGGGGAGAAGTGCAACCCTGACCACAGCGTTCATCAGCACCGCCACAGAAATGTCCTTGGGCAGAAATCTTTATTTTCATTGTCTGCACAATATCTATATTGTCTGCACAAGTCTTATTTCTGAGGGAGGACAGGCAACAGAGCTGCCTCTTCACTTGGGTTATCATCAGCAGATTCTGGGGACAGCCCTTCTGAAACACTCAGACTTCATTCTGCTTTTAATTTAGAGTAAGAGCTAATAATGGGATAAATCACATTATTCCATCATGGGAATCATATTTTGTGATAGATTTGGATTCCTTGTTTACAGCCAGAGAGCAAATTGCAGCCTGGTGATCACCACTGCTTTTGGTAACTATGTAAATTAATTCATGCTTAGAGCACACATTACAGACCAGCAAAAGGAAATCACAAATCAACTCAGGGTGACAAATAGCAACGTTTGTATCAAGAGGAAGAGACCTTTCTGTAACAAAAATCCCCTCCAGCTTAAGTGCTGCTGAGACATTGTTTTAAATATTAGGTAACTGTAAACACCCCCAGCTCCAGCTTGTGGAAATATTGCCTGTGGCACTTGGAGCAGTGATTCCACCACTGCAGTAATTTTCTCCGTGTTTGAAGAACTCCAAGCACAGGAGAAATGTCCCACAAAAATCCTCTTTGGGGATTAGTGTACAAAACAAGGGTTGCTGAATTTATAAACCACTCACAGCCAGCTACAGCCTTCTTAAATTGGAACAAAAACTCGACTCATTCCAGAATCTGGGCACCCTCGGGAGGAATTTGGGGGAGCCCCTTCTGTCAAGAGTGTCCAATCCAGCTCTGAAAGCAGATTTACCCAAGAAAATCCCACCAGCACAACCCCTTTGTTTTTACAGGCAAGTGCCAAACAGAATCAAGGAATCCCTGAGGTTGGAAAAGCCTTCCAAGGTCACCGAGTCCAAGCTGTCCCTGAATCCCCCCGTGTCCCCAGCCCAGAGCTCTGAGTGCCACATCCAGGAATTCCTTGGACACCCCCAGGGATGGGGACTCCAAAGCTCTCTGGGCAGCCCCTGCCAATGCCTGAGAGGCATCCAGAGGTGGGATGTCACCAGGATGTCACCAGGATGTCACCAGGATGTCACCAGGATGTCACTGAGGTGCTGGTGGATGCTGTCTGCTGCTTTGGGGGTCCCAAACTGCAGTGCCCCTGTGCCCTCCACACCAAGTAATTTCCCCAGAGATCCCAGTGGAATAAGCCAGTATCCATTCCTTAGGCTGATGGATTTCTTTGTCACCAGTCTGATGTTGTCTCTGCAGATTCAAGTCAGGGAGGGTCTTTCCATCAGATTTATGGAAGGAGGGAACAGCCAGACTTTAACACCCCTTCTAAGGGGTGGATCAAGCCCTTTGCAGACCCCTCTGGAGTGACAGGAGAGGGGAGATGGGGGATGGCCAGGATTTGAAGAGCATTTCCCACAACAGGGTGGGTGAATCCCCCACCACCTCAGCCATTCCTGATTTACACCAGGTTACCTCTCTCCTTGGGAGACAGCAGTGCTGAAATTGTCCTGGTTCTCCTTGGGAAAACCCAAACACACATCACTGTGCTCAACCCACTGAGAGCAGAATCATCTGTTACATCCTCTGAGAAATGTGTTACGCTGGGATGCTAAAATCACTCACCAGAGTGGTAAAAAAAAGCTAAAACAACACATGAAGTGCTGGCTGAAGAAATATAAATAGGTGCACAAACAAGTACCAGGGTGTGCCTAATTCCTATTAAATCCTTACTTCCACAGGCATCCTCCCATGGTAAAACTCAAGTTGGTTTGTGCATATTTTCTAATTAAATTGCTCTCCCTTGAGGATAACATCCATATCTGCTGGAGAAAAGGGAAAAGTGCCATCCTTGAATGCGACAGCTCTCAAACTGCCAAGACCCTAGTGGGAATATTTTCCCTACAAACGCTCAGTTTCCTGCTGCAGGCTGCAGGCAGATTGTGAGGACTGGCAGGAGCCAGGGAGCCCTCAGTGCTGTGTCACTAGGTGTCCCCATCGGGCCAGGATACGATGCAGTCTGGCCTTCAGCAGCCCCTGCACCTGGGAAAACCTTTCTCTCTGATGGTTTTGACTTTTACACACTTAAGGAAAACAACACAGTCCTCAGGTTGTTGCAGCACCGTGAGATCATCCCTGCTCCAACTGGATTTGCTCAGGATCCTTCTTGATTTAGAGTCTCCATTCCCTGTCCATTATTTCCTGTTAACCCCAAAGCTTTCCCCCTGCACTGAGTCCAACCTCCTCTGCATTTAATTATTGTAGTTATGAACCTGCCAGCATCATTATCCCATCTGCAATCTGTGTCTTTGCCCAGCCCATCCTGCTGGCCAGCCTCTGGAATACTTAAGGCTTCTCTCCATAGGGAATTTGGTTCATTCCTTAAATTGGTGTCTCATAAAACAGGAGTGCTCAGAGCAATTGAAACCTGGGAGGCAACAGCCTCTGGGTAAATTCTCTTTCAAAGCAGAAGAGTCCTGACTTGACAGAACAAGAGAAAACAGCCTCAAACCGTGCCAGGGCAGGCTCAGGTTGGGCATCAGGAAGAATTCCTTATGGAAAGGGTGCTCAGGCCTTGGCAGGGGATGCCCAGGGAGGTTTGGAGTGCCCATCCCTGGTATCCAAGGAATTCCTGGATGTGGCACTCAGGGCTCTGAGCTGGGGACAAGGTGGTGTTTGATCAAAGATTGAATTTGATGATCTTAGAGGCCTTTTCCAACCACTATGATCTTGGAATTCTGTGATTCTATTCTGCCAAAGGGAAAACCCTAAACCAGACTATTTTTAAGGGGTGCCCAACACCAGCAGTGCCTCTTCCCCACTTCCCCACAGCTGACAGTGACTCAGAGTAGTGATGGGAAGAATTTTCAAGCCTGGAGGGGAAAAAAAAGTCTAACTTTGGAAAGGTTGGGGATTACAGAAAAAGAAGACAGAGAACACAAAGCCCAAATCCTTCCTCATGCTGTCACACAGAGAAATCCTGGCCACAAAACCCTTTCTGTGCTGCTTACCAGACTTTCTGCTGTGAGCTCGGGCAAGTCACACACCGTGCAATGAGGATAATCCAGGACAGAGATGCTGCAGAAAACGGGAAAGAAGGGGCTCATTAGGAACCAATCAACAGGAGAGAAATGTTTAACATGATCTGTATGATCATGCCCAGGAATCTGTAACATTTTTTCCCTGCTCTGTGCCTGGCAATGCAACAAGTAATTTGTCTGGGGAACAATGCCACCTCCAGCATGTGAAGCATCCAAATGGGATCCCAGCCTCAGCACTGCCTCAGCCCTCAGCTTAATGGAGCTCATTGATGCCTCCTGGCTCCAAAGCTCCATCCTGAGTGCATTAATAAGGACTTGAAGGATTTGGATCCATTAAGACAGGACAGATGAATTATTCATGTGCATATTTAAAGAGGGGGAAAAGTAAACAAAATAGATCTGAGGTTCAAAGGGAGGCATCTGGTTGGCAGCAAGAAAATTCATGGTGGGTGAATATTCAGAGTATCAGGTTTTTCAAAGGCCTCCAGGCCTATGGGATTTGTAAAAGTAGTCACTTAAATACACCCAAAACTGGAATTTACACCTCCCTGCCTCAGAGCATCCAGCTGCACATCCCACCTCACTCACAGGTGCATCTCCGGCCTGTGAAACCTCCATCCCAGAGCAGAGGAGGGAGCTGAGTGCTCCTGGGATACATTTCCTCCTCACTTAAAGCACAGGACCCCAAGTGGAAATGTTTATAGCAGGAGGATCAACATTTTATTTCCTATTTTTCTGTGTGTGCCTCCTCGCACAGACACAACCATACCATGCAGGAGACAGACCAGCCTACACACGCAGCTGAAGAGCAACAAAAAGAGCATCCAAAAGGAAGAAAAAGGATCTTTTTATCATTGCAGCATCCCTGTGGAGCTCCTTTCCAAACAGAAATCCTGCCCTGGTGAGCTGTGAAGGATCTGTGCTGTGTCAGGTCTTTGGTCTATGGTGATCCAGCCAGTGCCCTGCTCAAAGCAGTAAAAGGCAGTGACAATTATGGAAAACCTGAGGGACTCAGGAAAGCTGAATTTCAGCTATAAAAAGTGGCAAAGATCTGGAAGGTTCTGCCCCATCTGGCCTTGAGATGCCCAGTGGCACTGGATGTCTCCCCAGGAGTCCATGTGAACGTGAAAACTACTTTATTTTAAAGATGAAGCATATTTTATTTTAGTACTATTTCATCAGCCCAATCAGAGATTGGAAACCCAGCATCCAGTCATCCTCATCATGCCAAAGGGATTTCCTCCCTCCACAAATTTCTGTAGTGGACAGGATACCCCAAAGCTGTCTGAGGTCACCTGGGTGTCCCCAGGACACCAGGGCTCCCCAAGCATGAAGCATTCCTGGCCCATCACCTCCTGTCCCCCTGGCTGTACCTGTTTTTGGCAGTGATGTAAGACATGATGTTCTGGTTGAAGAATTTCAGGATCAGCGGGATGCAGTTGGCAAACACCAGGTGTTGGGACACGTACTCAAACTGGGGGAGAGAAGGGAAAGGGGTCAGGGTTAGCTGGGACAGCTGGGAGCACCAGCTGGGAATGGAAACCCCTTTCCAGCCAAAAGCAAAGCACTTGGGATGGTTTGTGCCAGACACCTCACAGACCATTTTCTCCCTGAAGTTTGCTGTGTGAGGTTTGTGTCGTGCACAGCAGCTGGAAAATTCCATTTGACATAGAAAGGACGTGCAAACTTCACAGCAGTGCTTTAGGAATAGCTGCACCTCATGGCTTTTCAAAATTAAATCTGTGGCAAAACGGTGTGTGGGGAAGAGGGAAGGAGTTGTAGCTGTTACATGAGAAAATACAGTAATTCCTATTGCTCTCACACACTAATCCCAGTTCCCTTAGAAATTTTGACTGAAAAAATATCCCTGTTTTCCTACTTGCTTTTAATTTCTCTCTCCCTCAAAGCATTAAGAGGTCTTCAAGGTCCCTTCCAACCCAAACCATTCTAGAGTTCAATAATACAACAAATCTTTCCCTAAAGATATCCCTAAAGATACAAACTGCAGCAAAACCCAATCCTATCCCATCCTGCCCTTCCCATGCCTCTCCATCAACATCTCCAATCTGAGAGGGAAGGAACAGTTTGTGCTCAGCCTGGTGCCAGCTGTCAGCGCTGGCACACCACCGATGACACAACACCACCGATGACACAGCACTGGGATGTGCTGCTGACTAATGGACCCTTCCAACCAAAACCATTCCAGGTTCCTTCATTTCAGACCTGCTGGAGTTCTCATGGTGCTCCCCAAGACCACCTTTGGCACCGAAAGAACAAAACCACCCAGATCAGACACAAAAAAAGAGCAGGATCAGGGGGATGAAACCCCAGAGCTTTCTCCAGGCTCAGCAGGCTGCAGTGGCCCTCCTGCCTGGGGGGAAGGAAGGAGAGCAGCTGCTTTGAAGTGAGGAAAATTAATGAAGGGGGGGAGCAGAACAAATGTAGGATTGTAAAAATGTGGGAGTTGGTTTCATTTTACCCAATCCAATACGTGGATTTATATTTATCCTCAGTTAAATATCAGTGGGTTTTGTAACGCAGAGGGATTTGTAGTGTGCTGAAAGCTTTAGCAGAAAAAATGAGAAAACACTAATTGTTTCACTTGCAGAATGAGTGGAGAACTGGGCCACAGCTCATATTAGTCCTTGCTTTTTTTAACCAAGGAAAGCCCTGGAGGGGGTGTAGTTTGATTGGAACAAAAAATCACATTGGGAACAAAAATCAGATTGCAACTATGACCCAGACCTCCTGCCTCTGTTGAAACTGGAGCCCCAAGAACCTGATCCTGCCAAAAGCAGATGAGGTGACCTCGTGAGGTCCTTCCCAGCACTATTTCTGGGCAGTGGAGATGACAGAGCAAAAGAGAGTCTTGCCTAACCTCCTTCCTCTTCCCCCTCCTTGCAGGGAGGCAAGTGCTGTCCCCTAAATTTAACGTGAATGGATATTCCCAGAAGTCCAAAAGCTCCTGCCACGTGGGCAGAAATGTTGTCAAAGCACAGTGGGGTTATCCCAACCTGAGTGAGCCTGTACAAATCCTGGAGCTGTGGAAATGCAATTACACCTCCTCATGGAAACTCTCCCTGGAATCCTTCTAGGAGAGGGTTTGTCAGGATCTTCAAGCCCTGCTTGGGAGCAGCCATGCCCTCCTCCAGGCCCACCTGGTAGATGTGGTTCAGCTTGAGGTGCTTGAGGAGCAGCAGCAGCAGCGCTGAGATGCTCTTGACGATGATCTCCTTGTGTCTGTTCACATCCATGCCCAGCTTCATGCTCTGCAGGACCGTGATGCTGAGGGAGGGAGCAACACCAGGGCTGTGGCAGCAGGGAGGCCCAGGGGATGGGGAGTTCCTCCTGTCCATCTGGATGAGCTCCACAAAACCCAGGACCTGTGCTCCCCCCTTGGGGCTCCCATTTCCACCCTTCCTACCTGGTGGTGACAAAGAGGGATAAAAAGGTGGATTGGCCTCCACCAGGAGTGCTGGTGGAGTGGTAAGCAGGACACACCCTATGTGCTGACACATCTTTATGATTTGGGTCAATTAGCAGGATTTTATCATTTGTGTCATTTAGCTTGCACTCAAATCATCATCACAGCATCACCTCCTTGGCTTTGACAGCTCTGCCCTGCTGCCAGCTGTAATTTACACCTACCCAAACAGATACCCCAAATCTGGAGCCCCCCAAACCTATCAGCTCTCCTGCCTGGCCCCAGCCTCGGTGGCAAGGCTGGGATGGCTGGTGGCCACCTGGTGAGGGACTTACGGCATCTCCTCAGGCAGCACGTCTGCCAGGATGTTGATGGAGTCAGTCTTGGCCTTGGAGGTGGGAGCAGCAGCCAGGAGGATCTTCAGCAAAGCGATCTGCAGGAGAGGGCAGGTGTGGGGGGATGGCCCAGGAAAGGGAATTCCTTCCTTCTCCTTCACTTGCCAGAACTGGACAACTCCAAGCCAGTTCTACAGGGTTTTACCAGACCACACTCAACCTCTGACAGATAGGAAAAGTGCAAACAGAACTCAGCAGTTCTGTTTGATCCTTAACCTAAGGAATCACATGTGCCTGAGTGGTGAAACATGGGTAAAACAACACAAGGAACACTTGGAGCTTAAATGCACTTAAATCTCTGTCTCTCCCTACAGAGCCCATCCAATCAGCATCTCAGAATCCTCCAAATCCCTCCTCTTGGACTGGACTTTCCTCCCAACTCTGCTCAGGATTCCCACCAAAATCTCACCCTCCAGGTCCTGAACACCCTCCCGTGCTGAGCTCTGCAGTTCCCAGACTGACACCATTCCCTGCTCCAAAGCTCTTCCTTCCTTTTAAGGAATGGGGGCTCACCATGTACTGGGGGAGATTGTACAACATTGCTCGATACAAGACCTCACAAGGGGTTTCTTGGACTTCCTCTTCCCCCTAGGGCAGAGAAGCATTAAAAACAAGGGAAAAGGAAGTAAAAATAAGAATGGATTTATGTGACACCTTGGAAACCTCCTGTCTCCTCTCTGGTGATGGGGTGAAGGAAATTCCTTCTTACCAGAGACATGGGGCACTTCTCCAGCTCCTCCTCGTTCTTGATCTGGACATCCGAGATGGAAACGTACTTGTGCTGAAAACACAGAGACAGAGGCAGAAATGTCACAGCTGAAGGAGGAACCACGGCCAGGGATGGGCACAGCAATACCCCAGAGAGGGGTGCAGCTCACAGCAGAGCCCAGGGAACTCATCCCTGTGTGGGACATCCCTCTGTGCCTGAAGGGCCACACCTCCTGCCTTTGGTTACTTCCACCTGCTCCTGCTGCTTTCTGTTTTGTCTCAAGTTGAAACTTTTTAAGGGAGCAGCAGAGAGTTGGGGAGGGCAGGGAGTCTCTCTGTAAGGAATTAGAGGGACAATCACCTCCAGAAGACAACCCAGACCTCAGATAGGGTCACTTGGCCTCTGGAGGGGTCTCATTCCTCATGGAGCACTGCAGGAGCCAAGGCTGGCTGTGCTGCCCCCCGGGGAACAGCACTGGTTTGGGAATGCATGTCCAAACCCAGCTCTGAAAGCCTGTCACCTTCAAAACACCTGGAATGCTACACCTTGGATAAAGGGAAGGTAAAAATGCTGCAGAGGCTACTTGAGGACTCCGATTTGAATTTTTTGCCTCAATTCCTGCAAGAAGCTCCAGAAGCTTTTCCTGTGGCAATCAAATTTTTACTCCTTGCAGTAACTGTGTTTCAGTGAGGTTGGCCAGGAGGATCCACGTGGTGGATACCCCGTGCCCTGCATGGAGCCACCATCTCACCTGCTTCAGGGTCTTCACACTTTCATGGATCGGCCGTGGGAGCCCGATCAGGGTTTCAGTGTCCCTGGGGAAGAGGAGAGAAGGTCAGTACTGGGAAGCACATCCATGTTGAAACATTTCCATGTCCTAACAGGTCAAAGAGGGAGCCTGGAGTCTGCTGAATGCATCCCAGGTGGGTCAGGAATTGGGAGAGGTGCTGGTGTGAGCTGCTGCCCTCCCACCTCCTCCCCATCATGCCTGAACAAGAGAGGAGAGACATCAGGGTGAGAATTGGGGTGAAATCAGATGGAATCAGAACTGGGGTGAAATCAGATGAATCAGAAATAGCATGGACCCAGTCTGAGCCCAGCACTGCACCTAAAAATGAATGTACCCTGCTGGGCCTGTCCCAGGATGACTCTGCACCCACAGCTTGATTTATTCACAAACTGGGCAATTTGCTGTGGATACCAAACTGTCTCAGCTGCCTTTTGCATCAAGCCAGTTCCTGGCTTGGGCCAGCAGTCACTTATTCTGGGCTAGGTCTGATTTTTAATAGAAAGAGGTCCCTGGGGACCAGTGTCTCCAGGAACATGTTTTTCTAGCACTGCTTTCATTGCTGCAGCTCCAGCAAACCCAGCACTGCCTCATTCTGAGCTGGGAAATCCTGAGCTTTGTGGATGCCTCCCACCACTTAACCCCCACTGATGGAAGCTACGGGGCAGATTTTGTGGATAAAACACTCACTGTCCCAGCGTGAATCCAATGAATTTGTTCCTGCTTGCTTCCAGGAAATGCTCGATGTCTTTCTGTCTGATGGAGCAGCAGAGAGACAAAAACGAGGAGAAGGTTGGAAAACAGCCACGTACAAGATCACAACCTCAGACTGATTTCTGGAGATCTCAATAGCAGAGGGCAAAAGCCACCTTTGGCTGGGAGCAAGGTGAACCTGAACCATTTGTATTCTGTGCAACTCCATGGGAGCGTGTGAGTAGATGGAGCTTCCTACAAGCAGCACCTTGTATCCACCTCCTGTGCTCCTCACAGGCATCTCCAAGGAGCATCTGCTCTCTCTGAGGGAACAAATGTCCTCTCCACAGTCTGTCAGAGCACACGCTGCTCCAACAGCAAGCTGACATCTTGTCCACCCCAGGCATCTGTCATGGGAACTGCTTGGCATCTCTGCACCACAGGCAGGACACGAGCTGTGAGCCAAGGCTCTCCTGGACAGAAAGGAATCCAGCTGGATTTCCAGCCAGCAGCCAAGGAAAGCAGCAGCCATTTGATTTCAAAGCTGAGAGGGTTAAGTGACGTGGAGCACCACAGCACCACCATGGAGATCCATGTGGGAAACCAATTCCTGCTGTGTTTCTGCTAGGAATGCTCTGGACAGACACACTTAACCCTGTCACTGCTCCTATCTCAAAAATATCTGTTTGCTCCTGTGTTTCAAAGACATTGGATTAAATCCAGGCTTGGAATAAACAGGAAAAAAAACCCTCACATGGATAAGAGGGAAAGGGGCAGAGGTTTTCATCCTCTTTTTTCCAAACATTCCCTCATTTCATGTGTGGATAACTGTCTTAGAAAGGAAAGGCACCAACTCTTTTATCCTTAGCTGTTTTTCTCTGCCACTAGAAAAGGCTTCACCTGACAACACAGGGGCCCCTACTCACCCAAAAAATGTCATTAAGCAGCTCCCAAGATGATTAGTCAAGGACTTTGTGCTACTGGGATCTGGTTGGGAAAGCAGGCCCTGCTCCCACAGCACCCCAGCACGGCCTCCTTCCCAGTACAACCTGGCATATCCAAAACTGGATCACCACTAATTTGGCCAAAAATTTGGATTGCCCATTTCTTGGCTTGGGCTGGGTTTAGCTGAGCTCTTCCCCAGGGTTTACACACCAAACATGGCAAGTGGCCAATCCAGAAAGAACCAGCCCTGACAAAAAGAGAAGTGGAGTCACTTCAGTTCCGTTTTTGGAGGCCAAAAACTTCCCAAAAAACCGCAACGCGCTCCAGGACGGGTAGGGCTGGGGAGGATGGCGGTGACACCGGGTGGCCCTACCTGACTTTGGGGGCCCAGGGGAGCCCCTTGGGGAAGGAGACCCTCTCCAGGGGCAGGCGCTGGGCCGGCATGGCCGGGATGAGGGCGTCCCTCTCCAGCAGGTCCAGCTCCCCCTCGATCCCGCTGTCCACGTCGTCGTTCTCCTCCTCATCAACCCCGCCTTCATCGTTCTTGAAGGGATCTCTCTCGTTGTAGATGTCCAGACTGTCTTGTTTCATCAGGGGCTGCAGCAGAAGAGAGAGGGAAAAGTCAAATCACTACAAGGATTTTATTTCCCTCTCAGGTGCTGGCACCAGATGTCTCCATCCTGGAAGGATCAAGCTCTCAGATGTTCCTCAGGTAAGGATTTCCCTCCTAGCTTTTGCTACCAAAGCTTGAACAAGAATAATTCCTTCTGTACCTCTAACCTTGCTGCTCTAGGAGGTGTGACCCCATTTTCCACCTTGACTTTTGGGGCTTCCATCTGACATCTCTTAACAAAAGGCATTTTCATCCCCAGACCATAACACAGCAGCTCCAAGAGCAGAGCTAAAAAAAGAACTTGCTGTGAGCAGTTTGCTCCCTGGTGCTTATCAGCCCTTTGCCATAAGGTCAGGATGTCCTCTGGCTTCCTCTGGATCAAACACCCCATGGGGCTGATCTGTTGCAATTGAAACTGGTGGTGAAAAATTGGACATGCTCTGGCCACGTGTACTGAGAACCCAAAAACCCCCCAGCCCTGGGCTGATCCCCCAGTGTGGGAAGCAGGGAGTGGGGGGATTCTGCTCCTGTGTCCCTGTGCTCAGGTGAGACCCCACCTGCAGAGCTGTTCCAGGTCTAGGGACACAGCAGCAGCACCTGGAGCTACTGGAGGAGCCCAGAGGAGCCCCAGAGCTGCTCCAGGGCTGGACCCCTCTGCTCTGGAGAAGGGAGGGTGCTCTTTGGGAGAGCTGGGGGTGCTCACCTGGAGAGGAAAAGGTTCCAGGGAGAGCTCAGAGCCCCTGGCAGGGCCTAAAGGGGCTCCAGGAGAGCTGCAGAGGGACTGGGGACAAGGCCTGGAGGGACAGGACACAGGGAATGGCTTCCACTGCCAGAGGGCAGGGCTGGATGGGATCTTGGGACCTGGGGCTGGAATTGCCAGAGCAGCTGTGGCTGCCCCTGGATCCCTGGAATGTCCAAGGCCAGGTTGGGTGGAGCTGGGAGAAGCCTGACCTACTGGAAGGTGTCATTTGGAACTGGACAATCCTTAATGTCCCTTGCAACCCAAACCATTCCGTGAGCCTAAACCTGGCAAACACCAGAGCACCTGAGGCGGGGAAAGGGAACCGTAAGCACGAGCACTCCCGGCTCCTTGTGCTGGAGCCTGCTGGAATCCCAGCCCGGCCCGGGAGGACGCTCCCGCGCTCACCCTGCGGCTGCGGTGGCCCCGCTTCTGCTGCTGCGGCTGCTGCTGCTGCTGCTGCTGCTGCTGCGGCTGCTGCTCCACGAGCTCGATGGCGTAGGTGGGCGGGGAGGCAGCGCGCATCCCCCGCACCACCTGGATGCTGTCCTCGGGCAGGGGCGGCAGCCCCAGCTCCTCCCTCCGCCGCACCTTCATGGCCTGCAGCGCCTCGAACCCGCCCAGCGTGAACTGGGGACACAGAGGGGACGGCACGGAGCACACCCGTGGCACGCCGCCCCTCGGGGCAGCTCCCCGCCTCACNGACTGGGGACAAGGCCTGGAGGGACAGGACACAGGGAATGGCTTCCACTGCCAGAGGGCAGGGCTGGATGGGATCTTGGGACCTGGGGCTGGAATTGCCAGAGCAGCTGTGGCTGCCCCTGGATCCCTGGAATGTCCAAGGCCAGGTTGGGTGGAGCTGGGAGAAGCCTGACCTACTGGAAGGTGTCATTTGGAACTGGACAATCCTTAATGTCCCTTGCAACCCAAACCATTCCGTGAGCCTAAACCTGGCAAACACCAGAGCACCTGAGGCGGGGAAAGGGAACCGTAAGCACGAGCACTCCCGGCTCCTTGTGCTGGAGCCTGCTGGAATCCCAGCCCGGCCCGGGAGGACGCTCCCGCGCTCACCCTGCGGCTGCGGTGGCCCCGCTTNCCCAGCCCACCCTCATCCCAGAAGGAGCCGTTCCCTTGTGCCAGCTCCCGGTGCCATCCTAAGTAACCCCGCTGTGGTTGGGTGGAATGCTGGGCAACACCCAGGCTGCGGCGGCACCGTTCCAGAAGAAAAGTTTCTGGAGCAAGGAAGGGTTTGCACTCACCAGGAGCACCTTCCAGAGCAGGAGCAGGACCTTCTTCATGGGGAAGTGTGGAGCGTGGCCGCTGCAGAACTTGGTCACCATCGTGAAGAGCAGCAGAGCAAAGGGCTCCTCAGTGTGCACAGGGAAACCTGGTGGGGAAGGGACGAGGTCAGAGCCGATCCCCACCCCTGAGCCCTCCCCGCTGGTCCAGCAGCACAAAGGGACCTCGACAGGGGACAGGGAACTTTGGGCCTCACTCAGCTCCATCCTGAAGGTCTCCCGGCAGGTTTTCCACTCGGGGGGATCCGTCTCCTGCTCCACACGGATGTTCTCCACCAGCAGGTACATGACACTGAGCAGGACCCTGCCGGGACAGGCGGGTGCTGAGGCCGCCCTGTCCCCCGAGGCTGTGGCAGCCCCTCCCAGCGCCGGGGCGGTACCTGAGCTCCGTGCTGTCGGCCAGGGAGATGGCCGGCTTCCGCAGGGCGCTGCTGCACGCCTGGCTGTTCCTGCGGGGGACGGGAGCCATCAGCGCCTGCAGCCTCCTCCCCACCCCAGACAACGTCTGCAGCGCGGGGAATGCCACACCGGGAGATGGGACATCTCCCGAGGACGAGGAGGGCAGGGAGAAAGAAGATGAAGAGGAGGAAGAGAAGAAAGAAGATGAAGAGGAAAAGGGTGAGGAGGATGGGGAGAAAGAAGATGAGGATGAGGAGTGTTGAAGAAGAGTGTGAGGAGGATGGGGTGAAAGAAGAAGAGGGTGAAGAGAAAAGGGTGAGGAAGATGGGAGAAGGAAGATGAAAAGGAGGAAGGTGAGAAGGATGAGGAGAAAGATGAAGAGGAGATGGAGAATGAGAAGAAAGAAGATGAAGAGGAAAAGGGTGAGAAGGATGAGGAGAAAGAAGATGGAAAGGAGGATGGGGAGAAAGAAGTTGAAGAGGAAGAAGGTGAGGAGAAAAGGGTGAGGAAGATGGGAGAAGCAAGATGAAAAGGAGGAAGGTGAGAAGGAGGAGGAGAAAGATGAAGAGGAGATGGAGAATGAGAAGAAAGAAGATGAAGAGGAAGAGAAGAAAGAAGATGAAGAGGAAGAGAAGAAAGAAGATGAAGAGGAAGAGAAGAAAGAAGATGAAGAGGAAGAGAAGAAAGAAGATGAAGAGGAAAAGGGGGAGGAGGATGAGGAGAAAGCAGAAGTAGAAGAGAAAGAGAAGGATAGAAGAAGGTGAGGAAAATGGGGAGGAAGAAGATGAAGAGGAGGAGAGCAAATTGAATGGAAGAAGAGAAGTAGAGAAAGCAGATCATGGAATCACAGAATCATTTTGGTTGGAAAACAACTCCAAGGTCATCGAGTCCAAGAAGTGGAGGGGTGAGAAGAAAGAATGAAGTGAAGAAGAGGACAAGCAGGGAGAGGTGGGCGAGGGCAGCGCAGTCCTCTCACTCAATCTCCATGTTGAGGAGCTCCAGGAAGGCAGAGAAGGTTCCCAGTTGGTACAGGAGGAAGCTGTTGTGCCGAGACCAGTGCAGGACATCACCTTCATTATCACAGTCCCCAAAGACACCTGGAGAGGCCCCAAAGAGGAACACTGGTGAGGGAACCCCTGGAGTCCACAGGACCACCCCAGGCAGGACCTTCACTGCACCAACCTGGCACCACCCCAAGAAAGGCTTCCCCCAAACCCCCCCAGCACTGGATCCAGCCACGGGGGACGTGTCCTTACCCTGTGCCAGGTACAGGATGGCCCGTGCCACTCGGAGCCTCTTGTCCCTGTTGACCACCTCCAGCCCATCCAGCAGGCGCATGACGTAGGCCTTCTGCTGAGCCCTGTCCAGCTCCAGCCACCTCCTGCCCGGCACTGGAACAGGGACAGGAGCTCCAGGCAGGTGCTTCCCTGGGGGTCCCGCTCTTGCCCCGAGCCCCGGGGTGCTGAGGCCAGAGCTGGTACCTTGGGTGTGAAAATCCTCCTCGAAGCATCTCCTGTTGTGGCTCAGCTCAGGCTCCTCGGTGTAGCTGTACAGCTCTGATGGAGACAGGGATCAGCAGGGACATGGAGGGGCTTCAGCCTCCTCCTCATTCCCAAATTCCTTGGGAAGCATCCCTGTGCACCCAGGCAGACCTGGGACAGAGACCTAAACTGGTCCCTGAGCTGTCCTGCAGCTCCAAGGGCACCTTGTGGCCACCCAGTGCCACCAAATCTGTCACCTTCATCCCCATGTCCTGGCTGGGCTGTCCCCAGCTCCTGCTCCAGCTGCATTTGCAGTTTCATTGGGGTTTTTGAGGGGACATTTTAAGTCTCACTTAAGCAGTTTGGGAATGAAGGGAATTCAGGAACACCCAGGCAGGGCAGGCACTGATCCCACACCCAGCAGCTCGGACATTTTGGGTCCTGCAAATAGGGGCAGGACTCGGAGGGACACGATGCTGCACCTGTTCTTTGTAATTCCTGCCTGTTCCCACAGAACCCCTCCAGTCCTGAGGTGCTGAGCAGCACCACGGAGGACTGAAGTGATCCTGCAGGGAAGGAGGAAGGATCCCTTGCAGAGGAAATGTGTTTTTGCCAGGCCAGCTCGTGCAGCTGAGATACACCGAGCTAAAAATAACCCCTTTTTCCCCGGACACGCTGAAAACCGCGGGGTTACGGAGCAGAGGCAGCCGGAGCCAGGGCACAGCGGGAGCACAGGGGACAAGGACACGCCTGATAAAAGGTGACACCTCCCGCCTGGGCTCTGTCACCCGACACTCCGCCCTCCTGCCGGCCCCGGCGTCGTGCCCTGCCCGGGTAATCCCCGTGTCCCCACGCGTCCCTTCCGCGTCCCCAGGGACTGAGTGGCCCTCTAATAATAAACCCCGCTTGCTCTATTGCTGCGGGGATGGCACCGCTCCGTATCCATCCCCCATCCCGGCGGGATTTTCATTTTCCCTGCCTGCCGGGCGCCTATAAATAACAACGCAGCGCCCGAAAGCTGCTTCACCTGCCAGCTCAGCGCCGTGGCCGTCGGCATCCCCGTACTCGAATTCCAGGTTGGGACAATCCACGGAGCCCTGCGGAGAGCGGGATGGGGTTAGGAAGGGGCTGGCACATCCCTGGGGATATTTTGGGATGCGGGATGGCTGCCAGCACTCGCAGCCTTTGCGCCAAAGCTCCTCCAAGCCGCCGGAGCAGCGACTCGCTCGGATGGATCTCCCGGGCTGGAGCGGGGAGTCCGCGCGAGGCCGCTTAAAATACAGCGGAAATGTGGAAGGCGCGTGTAAAACCAGCGTTTTTCAAATCCCAGGGAAAGCAAAGGCACGACACAAAATGCCGGTGAATGTTTAAAGCATTTCAAAGCCCCGCACGCCCTAAAAACGAACCCCGGGGCTGCTTCAAAGCAGAAGCCCCCGGGAGGATGCTGCGGCTCCCTGAGCTCCGTCCTCAGCACCGCAGATCTGACAGCTCTCGGGGCCGGGCTTTGCCTTTCTGATCTCCCCCTCCTCCCCTGCGGATGAGGAACTGGAGCATGAAACTTCGCCGGAGGATTCCGGCGGGGCAGCGAGCAGGCAGCCGCAGCCAGACGGCCCAAGGCCGGCACCGCGCCGCCCTGCCCCGGGTAAGGGAACACATGAATGGGTAATCAACTAAATTAACATAATTTCCCATTCCGAGTCTCAGTATCCCTCTTCGGCAGCCGGGCTGGAACCGATGCGCATCGTCGCGATTAATATTGATGACCCAGGAGGATGCGCGGCTCCGGGCTGAGCCCGGTTTGCTCAGAAACGCCGGTTTTTCACCCAATTTCCGCAGCCCGGCCGGCGGGGCGGCTCGGGGCGTTAAAGCCGCTGAGGAATCCGGCGGAGCGCGTGCAGCCCTAATCCGCTCTGAGACCGAGCCAGGGGAGCAAAGCAAACCCCAAATTGACGAGTTGGGGGCACGGCTCGGACACGGCTGCCAGGGGAGCCCCTCGACCCGCAGCTCCTCGGTGGGAAAGCGAGGTCTCCCCGTCCTTTGCTGTCGGGGGTCCCGCGGTGGATTTACGGTGGTTTTACGGTGGCCGGGGACATCGGATCCCGGTGGGGTCCTGGTGACTCGATCCCGGTTTTGTTTCCCCAGCCTGGCGCTCACGAAGCCGCACGGGCGCAGCTGGGGCAGGGCAGCCCAGCGGGGTTTGGGGGCTCCCCCGTGCCCCGGGGTGATTGGGGCAGGAGGGGTGAAGGGCATGGAGGGGACTGTGCCACCCGGACCCTGGTGAGGGGCAAAGGGGAGCCTGCAGAGTGAGGGGGAGCGCAGGGCTCAGGTGGGTCCCCAAAACCCTGCTGCCGGCTCTGGGCGTGGGGCGGGGAGGTGCCAGTGCTGGGGCTGAGCCATCACCCCAAAACTCTGCAGCTGGGTCTGGGAATGGAGCGGGGAGGGGGCAGAGCCGGGGGGAGCCCCTGGGCACTCCCCGCTCCGGGCTGGGCATCGCAGGACGCTAAAGCCACCCCCGCGGGACCCCCAAAGCGCCCGGGTTGGGGTAGGGAGCACCCCCAAGGCCGGGCGCACCCCCAGTCCCGGGTAAAGCTCCTTCCGCAGGAACCCCAACCCCGGAGCAGGGACCCCGGGCGCCATGGCAGGTCCGGCAGGTCCCGTCGGAGCCCGGGAGCCCCAAACTCGGAGCAGGGACCCCGTGCGCCATGGCAGGTCCCGTCGGAGCCCGGGAACCCCAGCCCCGGAGCAGGGACCCCGTGCGCCATGGCAGGTCCGGTCGGAGCCGGGGGCTGCCGGCACCGAGCTCCGCGCTCTCACCTCGGACTCCTTCCGCTGGCTCCTGAAGAGCTCCCGGCCCTTGGGCAGTGCCTGTGCCTGGGGTTGCGGCTGGGGTTGCGGTTGTGGCTGGGGCTGTCCCGGCCGGGCCCTGCCCGGGCCCG
>WEIU01019858.1:0-16938 GCA_013389925.1 Aegithalos caudatus | reverse complement strand
AAAGCCACGTGGATGTGGCACTTGGGGACACGGGGCTGAGGTGGCCTTGGCAGTGCTGCCAATGGTTGGGCTCCACAGGCTCAGAGGGATTTTCCAACCTCAGGGATTCCATCAGAATCCCCAAATACGGGAGAACCCACATTTTAAGCTGCTTTCCCAGGAAGCAATCCAAAGAAATTATTATTATTATTATTATTATTACTATTATTATTACTATTATTATTATTCCCTACTAACACAATTTCCCAATATTTGGTTAATAATAAGAGGCGGGGACGTAAAAAACTCAGCAGGAACATTTAAGACCTAAAAGACTGTTTTGAAATAATGACCTCAAGGATAACGAGCAATTTAGAGCTCAGGCTAATTATTTTTCTTGAAATGTGGCTGCTCCCTCCCAGGCTGACCCCAGGCACCACACGAAATGCAAATGAGCCCAGTTAAAATCCTGATTAAAAACGGCGCTGCAGGACGTGACCCGGAGCCCTTTGGAGATGGATTTGATGCCACAGCAGCTTCAAACCATCCATGAAATCATTAAAAAAGGAAATTACTGGAGCTGTAGCAATAATAATACTACTAAAAAGTCTATTTAAATAAAGATTTTGTCATTTGACCCTGATCCCAGCGAATCCGAAATGGAAAAATTGAGAACCCACAGGGAGAGGTTTTGTTTTTAAGGAGAACTCCAAGCTTTTACAAAGAAAAATCCACATCTGAGACAATAAATGAAGGATGGAAATTTTGCCACTGATAACCCTAAAACACAAAATTCATTCCTGACTGCTGATAAAAAGATGTTAAAATCTGGGGGAAGGCTGAAAGGATTCACACAAAAATGAATGAGAGGCAGAATAAACTGGAATTTTACAATGCAATCCATAAAATTAAAAAAGGGATAGCAGAGGACATAAAGCTGGATATAAAGAGGAAAGATGATGTCTGAATCCACTGCACGGACAATATTTGTAAATAAAATCAAATTCCTTTGCAGCAGCACCAGAATTCCAACTTTTTATCCCACTGATCCAAGTATTTTTAGAAGAACTACCAGGAAGGACAACTTCAAATCCAGAAACCTGAGATGTGAGCAGGAATACAGGAATAAATAACAAATATTGGTCCGTTTTTGGGCCACAGGACGCCAACAAACCCCCGTGGGACACACGGAGCCAATCCCAGACATGGAATTCTGCCTTCCAAGCCCTGCTGGGATTTTGGAGCTCTGTCATTTTATTTTCAGCTGCTTTGGGAATTCTTTCCACTGCTAAAAGGAGGGAAAAGTGGATTTTAATATTTGAGATCCGTTCTAAACTCTTGAACCACTCAAATGAGGAGCGTTTGTTGCCCTGGAGGGCACCTGGAAGTTTTAGAGGATTTATTCCGACAGCAGGATGCAAATTGGTGGTAAAAAACTGAGCTGAAAAGATGAAATTCCAAATCTCCTGGAAAACACCATGCTCAGGAATCTTCTGTAATTTCTGTGTCAGTCAAATAAAAACAGAGAGAACGATGCTCAATCCCAGGAAATTGTTCTGAGTGTCTTTAATTGATTCTCAGCCGGAGATATTTATTTTTTTAGGGAACAAAGGGAAAAAACAAGAGTTTTCTGTGGGATTAAGCAGCACAACCTCTCCAAATCCACCTGCAAGGAACTTGGGAATTTCAGTTTCTGCGTGGAGCGAGTTAAAATCCCACTCTTCCTCCCCTCCAATCCCAAATTCCTACAAAAATTGGTTGTTAATAGAACGGGGTTGGGATGACCAGGGGGGATCATCCCCGGCCGTTATTAACGAGGCAATTCCCGATGCTCGTTAATCTCCCACCTTAACGAGCCTCATTCCAGCTAAAGGCTGGCAGATCCTGGAGTTCCCAGCAGGAATTCAGCTGGCAAAGGGGAGCAGCTCAGTCACTCACCATCCACTCGGGCAGCTGGAAGGCGCCGGCGCCGCCGTCCCACATCTCCCACGGCGAATCCCGCCACGCTCACATCTGGGAATGCGCTGGGAATGCGCTGGGAATGCACTGGGATGCACTGGGAATGCACTGGGATGCACTGGGGATGCACTGGGAATGCACTGGGACAGATGTCCCAGCAGAGAGGGATCCGAGCTCAGGGCAGAGATGGGTTCCTCATTCCTGCTCCAAACCCCAAACCTCGGGAAGGGCTGGGATCCAGCCCCGTTTTTACATTCCTGATTCCTCAGCTCTGCTCGGTGGTTGAGGCAGGAACAACCCGGCTGTGGCGGGCAGGACGTGTCCATCCATCACCTGCTGATGTGTCCCCAAAATTCCAGTGTCCCCAAAATTCCGGCGTCCCCAAAATCCTGGCGTCCCCAAAATTCCAGTGTCCCCGCCAATCCGGCAGGGATGTCCCTCAGGCACGTCGGGATTTAGACCTGGAGGCTCCCAGCACCCAGGATTTCACTTGGCACCATTGGAATTCCTGCAGCCTCAACCCAAAGAGAGCAGGGATGCCTCAAATCCTGACTGAAGCTCAGCTCCAGCCCGATCCAGTTGGGAATGAACTCCACATTCCATGGCGCTTTTAAAGGAAGGATCCAGCTGGGAATTAACTCCACATTCCGAGGGGAATCCTTTTAAAGGAATGAATCCAGTCCAGAATGAACTCCACATTCCACAGTGAATGCTTTTAAAGGAAGGATCCAGTCAGGAATGAACTCCACATCAAAAGGTGAATCCTTTTAAAGGAGGGATCCAGTTGGGAATGAACTCCACATTCCACAGTGAATCCTTTTAAAGGAATGAATCCAGTCTGGAATGAACTCCCCGTTCCATGATGGATGCTTTATTGCGATCCCAGGGAAGAGCAGGGATGGATGGAGCTGCTGGAAGGGCTGCAGCTCCCTCTGCTGAGCAGAGAGGACAGGAGGAACATTTGGAAAGGGAACTCCTCCACAATTCCACATCCAGACTGGGATACAAACACAATCCCGTCCCCTTTCGGGATGAAGGCTTGAGCTGAGGTTTCATCTGAACTGAAATTCACCCAAAATTCCACATTTCTGGAGCTTTCTGAGGCCTCCTTGGAATGTCATCAGTGCCAGGGTGAAGGTGGGAGCATTCCCCCTTCCTCTTCTCCCTTAGAATTCCCATTTTCTGCCGGGAATGTCTGGGAGTCTCTCACATTTGGGGAGGTATTTTCCCACTGTTGGCAGCTCTCCTGTTCCAGATGGGAAGAAGTTTCCGGTCACTGCTGCCTTGGGACCATCCCATTCCCAGCTCCAAGAAATCCAAGTTTAGTTTGTGCCAGGAAAAAGCAGAAATGTGGGATTTGCACAGCACAGATACTCCCAGGGAGCCAAAGGATTCCCAGAGCTCTGGCTGTCCTTGCACACTGGGCATTCTTTCCTCCACGGAAAACATGGGATCCTTGAGGTTGGAAAAGCCTTTGGAGACCATGGAGTCCAACCCAGCCCTGCCAAGGCCACCACTGCCTATGTCCCCAGGTGCCACATCCATGTGGCTTTGAAATTCCTGCAGGGATGGGGACTCCACCGCTGCCCTGGGCAGCTCTGCCAGGGAGGGACAGCCCTTTCCAGGAGGGAATTTTCCCAATATCCAACCTAAACCTTCCCTGGAACTTCTCCAGTGTCCTTCCCATGGGCTGCAGTTCCTCAGGAATGGCTCCAGCATGAGCTCCTTTCTATGGGGTTGTTCCTTCAGGAACTGCTCCAGACTGGATCCCTTTTCCATGGCCTCATTCCTTCAGGAAATGCTCCCTTTTCCATGGGCTCATTCCTTCAGGAACTGCTCCCTTTTCCATGGGCTCATTCCTTCAGGAGCTGCTCCCTTTTCCATGGGCTCATTCCTTCAGGAGCTGCTCCCTTTTTCCATGGGTTCATTCCTCAAGAACCTCTCCCCTTTTNCTGCTCCCTTTTCCATGGGCTCATTCCTTCAGGAGCTGCTCCATTTTTCCATGGGGTCACTCCTTCAGGAGCTGCTCCCTTTTCCATGGGCTCATTCCTTCAGGAGCTGCTCCCTTTTCCATGGATTCATTCCTTCAGGAGCTGCTCCCTTTTCCATGGGGTCACTCCTTCAGGAGCTGCTCCCTTTTCCATGGGGTCACTCCTTCAGGAATTGCTCCAGCCTGGAGTCCCTGTGGGGTCACCAATCCCACCAGGAATCTGCTCCAGCCTGGGCTCCCCTCTCCATGGATCCACAGCTCCTGCCAGGATGGTGCTCCAGCAGGAGCTTCCCATGGGATCACAGCCTCCCTTGGTATCCCAGGCTCTGGTGGATCCAATGTGGAACTTCTGGAAGCTTCTCACAGAAGCCACCCCTGTCCCTGTCCCTGTCCCGGACAGGAGAGGAACCTGGAGCAAGCCCAGGACCTCGGTGGTGGCCAAGGGAGGGGAGCATCCCTTGGGAAGTTGGGAATGCTCAGCCTGGAGCCAGGATCTCCTCCATGGAGACCCCCGAGGGGCCGAGAGCCACCAGGGACACACAGGAGCACAAGAAATTCCCGGTTTTCCTGGGAGGGTGACACTGCTCAGGCACAGGAACACCCCGTGGAGGCTCCATCCTTGGAAAATCCAACACCTGAGGGGATCTGGTCCTGCCCAACCTGCCCCAGGTGGCCCTGCTGGACTTGATCCCCTGAGACCTTCCTGGGAAGTTTGATCCCACAAAACATCCCCATATATTAAACCCCGAGTTGTTTCCATTTTCCACTGCAAACCTCTCAAGTTTGGGATAATCTCTCGGATCAGGAATTTCAGCACAAGTGCTGTGTTCCCATCTCTTCCCATCTGGGCCCTACAACCTTATTTTTAGGGAAGAAAACCAAATTAAAAACGTGGATGATGAGTATTTAAGCTCCTCTGAAGTTTTAGATGAGATGAAGCTTTAGGTCAGAACAAGGAAATCAGGATTTTCCTCCTTCCCTACCATGATCCCTGAAAACCCTGGAACAAAACCTCCCTGATGCTCCCCAACCTTTAACTCCCAGTGGATGGTGATTTCCAACATCCCTGACTCAAACCAAAGTTTTTTATTGAAAAATTAAAGAAATACCAGCAGTGACCTGCTGGGAAAAGCTGCTCCAAATCCTGGCTCTGGGAAAAGGGAGAACAATTAGGAAAAGCTCTGGAACCCTACTTTGGTTAATAAAGCATTTAGGGATGAGTTTCAGAGCAAAGAACAACTCAAAACCTCAGGAAACATAAAATTTCCAGCATCCAGAGGTTGAACGGGATTAAAGCCCTGACTGGAGAACAAGAATTAGGAATTATTGCCCAAATCCTCCAAAATCCAGGGATTTCCACCCCTGCTGAAAAGCTGGTCCCGATTTTGTGAGGGAAGGGTGGGCTCAGAGCCGGGCTGTTGGAAGGAGGAGGGAATGGGAAGAATTCCAGCCGAGGCTGCAAGAGCCCCACGCAGGCACGAGGGGGAGCGAGAGCCTGCGGGAAAATCCCAGCGTTCCCAGGGATGGAGGAAAACGGGGAAAAAAACAGAGGAGCAGCCACGAGGTTGGGAATTCTTCTTCCTGCTGCAAATGCCACTGGCTGCTGGGGGATGGAGGATTGGGAAGGGATTCTGAGGCTGTCCATGGATGAAAGTGAGGGGGGGTTTGTCCCTGTTTTTGTTCCCACCAAGAGTTCCAGCCACAGCTCACCTGGGAGCTCTCCCTTCCCTTGGAATTCCAGAAAATTCCGCACTGGTGAGGCCCCATCTCAAATCCCGGGGTCCTCACAAGATTTGGAGGGGATGGAGCGTATCCAGGACTGGAGCACCATGAGAAAGGTCTGGAGAACTTTGGAGAGAGCCATGGAATTGTATCCTTGGGACAAGAATCAGAGATGGAAGTTTGGGAGAGAGCCAGGCTTTGATGTGCAGAGGGAAGAGAAGGACTAAAAAATTAAATTGAATTATAAATAATTATAAATCAAGACTTTTGTGTTAAGTGTCCCTGGCTAAGGAGGAGGAGACTGAGGCCAGAAATGGTGAATTCCATGTTTGGAAAAAAACAATGGACACACAGAGCTCACAGATTGTGGATGAGCAGCCTGGTCTGGTGGGAGGTGGGATTTCTGCTGGAATCCCACACAATCCTGGAATGGTTTGGGTGGGAAGGGACCTTGAAGTCCACCCAGTGCCACCCCTGCCGTGGCCAGGCCAGGTTGGACGGGGTTTGGAAGCTGGAATGTGCCACCAGGAGCTGGAATGGGACGGGCTTGAAGGACCCTTCCCACCCACACCATTCCATGATCCCACAGTTCTCACCCCAGGGAACCTCTCCAAAGCTGCTGAGGAAACCCTGCCCTGCCCCAACACCGACCCAGATTTGGGAGTTTGGGATGGAAAAACCTCCCTGGGACCCCGTGCTCGGAGCTACCATGGACAACCCTCATTCATTAATTCCCAATTCCCGTTTCCAGGTGTCACTGCTGGGAATCAAAGCTCTCCCTGAGCAGCTCGCTGACATTTGGGGACTGTCCCCACAGCCAGAGGGAAGCTCCAGCTCCGTGGATTAGCTTTGTTCCTTTTACCCAGAGAATTTTTTCCCAATAAATTTCCAGGAGACGGAGTGCTGGGTGCTTAGGGGTGCTTGACCCCCACAAAGAGGTGGCCAACCCCGAATTTTGGGGTGATGCTTTCTGATAACGGCCCAGCTGTTAAAGCCGGCTGTTCCTTATCTCTTATCTCTGTCACACCCACCCTCCCTGCAGGGTATCTGCTGATAAGGGGCCACTGAGGCTCACAATGACATCACACATTGCATCATCCCATTGGGAGATGCTCCACCCAGAGAGGGGGGGGCCTGGAATTCCCACCTGGATAAAAGTGGCATTTGGGAACAGCAGGACATTGCTGTTTTCCACTGGATTCCTGGAGGAAGTCTGGAGCCAGCTCACCACCACTGGACTTTCCACAGGACCATCTCTACTCCATGGGATGTCTGTTACTCCAGGAGGATTCACCTGGACTGCTTCCAACTCCCTGACCCACAGGGATTCAGGCCATGTCCTGACTCTGCCAGGGGTTCTGTTTGTCCTTCTGTACTACTGCATTTGTATTTTTAATATTCCTAGTAAAGAACTGGGGTTTTTAGGGTTTTCTAGGTTGTCTTTCTGTACTACCACATTTATATTTTTAATATTCCTGGTAAAGAATTGGGTTTTCTAGTGTTTTTGTTTGTTTGCCTGTCCTTCTGTACTACTACATTTGTATTTTTAATATTCCTGGTAAAGAACTGGGGGTTTTAGGGTTTTCTAGGCTTTTGTTTTGTTTGCTTGTCTTTCTGTACTACCACATTTATATTTTTAATATTCCTGGTAAAGAATTGGGTTTTCTAGTGTTTTTGTTTGTTTGCCTGTCCTTCTGTACTACTACATTTGTATTTTTAATATTCCTGGTAAAGAACTGGGGGTTTTAGGGTTTTCTAGGCTTTTGTTTTGTCTGCTTGTCTTTCTGTACTACCACATTTATATTTTTAATTTTCCTGGTAAAGAATTGGGTTTTCTAGGGTTTTTGTTTTGTTTGCTTGTCTTTCTCTACTACCACATTTATATTTTTAATATTCCCAGTAAAGACCTGTCATTCCTATTCCCAAACCTTTTCCTGAGAGCCCCTCATTGCAAAATTATAACAATTTAAGGGAGGGGGGGGTTTTACATTCTCTATTCCAAGGGAAATTCCAGCTTTTGCTGGCAGATACCGGTCTCTCCAAACCAGGACACGGAGCCATCCCAGGGCTGGCAGCAGGGCAGGGAAAATGGAGTTAATGAGCAGAGCTTTAATCAGTGGAGCTTGGTGTAATGAGGGAACAGGGAATGACAGCCCAGAGCTCCCTGGGCTGCCTCTTTCCCATGGGAATGAAGTTCTGGGGTCCCAAAGGGGAAGGGAAAAGCCTCCCAATCCCAGGTTAAGGATTGGGGATGTCAATCCAAGCTTTTCCCTGGGGTTTGTCACCGTTCAGGGACTCCAGAGCAGAGGAGATCCAAGGGAAGGTCCAGAACAGTTGGAATATGGAGAAGAAATCCTTCCTCTCATTAACTCTCATAATTAATTTCTCATTGCTCAGAAATCTGCACAAAGCCAGGCCTTGTTAAACCAGGTTTAATCCCACTGTGGATAAAAGCAAACCCACCTGGAATTCCAGGGGTTTGTTTCCAGTTTACTCCAAGGGTTCCTCTCCAGTTTATTCCATGGGATCAGCCAGGGGTTCTCAGAGCACTTTTTCCAGGCAAATCCTGGGAAAATTCCTCACCAATTTTACTCCAACCCTTCAAGGAGTTCCCTGAGGAATCCTGAGATTTCCATGGACGTTCCCAGCTGAGGGATGCGAGGTCTTTGCTTTCCCAGGGTCGAAGTTTCAAACTGGAACAATCCCAACCCTTTTTATCCTCAGTGAGTCCCCACTCCGTCATCCCCTGGCTTATTTTGGGTATTTTTAAATTTCTAAATTTCCAATTTGCTAAAGTTTCTCCCCCCTGACATGGAGTCCAGGATCCCAGGGTGCTCCAATCCTTCCTTGGACATTCCAGGGATCCAGGGGCAGCCTGGGAATTCTCTGGGAATTCCAGCCCAGCCAGGAATTCCCAAGATCCCACCCAGCCCTGCCCTCTGGCAGTAAAAGCCATTCCCTGTGTCCCTCTATCCCTTGTAACCAGGACTGCTCTGAAATTTATCCACTGTTTTAAAGTTTATTTTTATATTTTAAACCGATTTAAACCAGGATTGGACCCTTCCCATTCCTTGTGACTCAAACAAATCCCCGTTTTTAAGATCCCAATCACTTGGTGCTTGCAGAAATTACAAATAATTCAAATTATCTCCCCTTTCCTGTGCTGAAGCAAAGCTCAAACCCAACCCTTTTTACACTGGGAATATTTTTTTACCATGAAGGACAAAATATCCCAGCATGGGAATCAGCCTTGGGAATGAATAATGGAATTTTACAGATCCTCATGACTTTACCCTGGAGGAAAAGGACGGAGCAGGGATAAAATATAAAATACAAAATATGAAATATAAACTCGGTTGTTAATATGGAATTACTGAGGGGGAATAAAACAAAGCAGGAAGAGGGAGGGGAGGAATTACTGGAAATGCAGCACTCAATTCCCAGTGTTTCCCCAGGTTAATTCCTGAGTGGAATGGAGTCTGACAAGAGCAATTAAGAGCCGTTAATTTGGGCATTTTAATCACTCAGCATCCAGGGGCTGTGCCAGTGCCCGGAGCTGGGAGAGCCATGGAAAAGCTGAGCCCTGTGCTGGGGTTTGAATTCCCAAAACCACACAGGCCCAGGGGTGCCCAGGAAGGTGAGGATTGAATTAAAACCTTTGGAAAAACCCAAACAGACAAACCCACCCAGAGGTGAGGCAGAAATGCAAGTTTAGTTTGAATAAATAAAATGAATAATTGGAATAAATGGAGGAATTTTAGGTGCCTTAGCAAAGAAGAGACGGAATCAGAGGGCAAGGAAAAAACCCCTAAAGTCTGGTTTAAAGTTTGCCTTTTGCAAATTTAGTTAAATTCCAGTCATAACAAAAATAATCCCAGAGAGAACAGACAGAGCTGAATGTGTGAACATTCACTTTCCTGAGCACCTCCCTGCTCCAAGGGATTCCCAAAGTCAGGAATGCTCCTTCCTCCCCTCCTCATCCCAAGAGCTGGCACTGAGCTCTGCTGATGCCCAAACCCATCCAAAACTGAGCTTCCTTGACTGTCCCAAAACAGGATTTTAGGGACAAGTGGATTCTTGGAATATTCAGATTATTTTAAAAAAAAATTACCTATTTTATTTATTATTTTAAAAGAGCTGGGTTGCTCTGGAAGACAAATCTGCCCCAGCTTTCACTCGAATTTGGAACGATTTTCCATTTTAATCCGAAAATCCTGGAATGGTTTGGGGGGGAAGGGCCCAAAGCTCATCCCATTCCCCCCCTGCCATGGGTGGGGAAATTCCCCCTTATCCCAGGCTGTTCCAAAGCCATTCCAGCCCAGCCTTGGGCACTTCCAGGGATGGAAAATCCCAAACCTCTCTCTTTTAGGGACAGCTGGATTGCTGTGGGAAAGGAACCCTGCAGCACAATTCCATAAATTGACAGGGATTTAGAAGCATTTTCCATCCTGTTTCCCTGTTCCCTTTCCCACCTGTGGCACCAAACTCTGGGATTTATTCCCACCCCGACCTCCTCTCCTGCAGAGCTGGGAAAACACGGAGCAACCCCGCTTGTTTTACCCAAACCCAGGCAGGGATGAACTGAAACCTGAGGAATTTATCCTTGGAATGAGCCAGGAGGGCTCTGGGAAGCTCCAAGGGGATTCATAAATACAGCCTGAGAAGGAATGAGAGGAGCAGGTGAATCAATTAAGGGTTTGTTTTTTTTTTTAAATGTGTATTAAAAGATCAAGGAGGACGTTAAAAAATCCGTGTGAGAGCCTTAAAATGAGACTAATGAGGGATTACTAACGAGCCTCCCTCTGGAAGCTGTGACAGCTCCAAAGGAAAAGCTGAGTCCTCCCCTCCCACGCCCGGGAATGGGATCCACGGGGGTGACAGGAGCCTGCAACACGTGAGAGTGGCTGCTGTGGGGACTGGGGATCCCCAAAAAGCACTGAATTATCAGAATTACTGGAATTGCTGTTTGGATTTTGGAATTATTTCGGGCAGAATCTGTTCCCAGCTCTGTAAAATCGCAGAGCAGGAATTTCAGGGAGAAATAACAATGGCTCTGCCCCCAGAGCGTGCAGCAGGACTTGGTGTCCTTTTCCAGCTTTCCTGGATCCCGTGGTCCCACTCCAATCTGGTTCCCTCCCATCTGCTCTGCTCACCCATCCCCCTGGGTGGATAAAATACAAGAATTTGGGGGAAAAAAATCCGCTCTGAAAACCAAGCAGGTGCTCCACGTTCAGTTCTTCACCAAAAAAAAAACCCCAAAAAAATCACTGCTCAAAGCTAAATTCAGCCTTTTCTTCACTGCAGCACACTGAACTCACCACCATTTCCTTGGATTTGTGGAAATAAAAACCGTGGAAATAAAAAAAATCCTTGGATTTATGGAAAAGATGATAAAATCTGTGTTTTTTTGGGGGCAGATTTTTGGGATGCAAACAGCCCAAAATGCTGATCCCACCACTTCAAACCTTTCCAATGTAAATTCCCAGCTCCTCCAGGCTGCCCAGGGAAGAATTTTTGGGTGTCCCCAACCTGATTTAGTCAAAATTAACTAAAATCATTATTTGGTTTTATACTGTTTTATGATTTATTTTATGATTTTATGATGGTCCTGACCATCTCAGCGGGGGCAGAAGAAATCTCCAGATCCCTGAGGAGTTTTGGGAGACAAACCCCAGCCCCCGCTGGAATGTGCAGGGTTTATAAAAAGCAGGGATTGGGAACAGCACACAGGAACAGGGATAATTAACAGGCATTAATTAACAAGGCATTAGTCACATTCTGCTGGAGAAAGGAAGGGCCGAGAGTTGGAATATCTTGGAAAAATCCAAGGCAGCTGCTGTTTTATCTGGGAATCTCTGGGTTCTTGTCTTTAAAAATAAAAGGATTTTATGAGCACGATTGGAAGTCAGGGATTTGTCACCCATGGAATAATTGGTTCAGGATCAGCTGGAGAATTCAAAGGATCTGCTTGGGATAAATGGGGATGGGAGGGATCATGGAATGGGTTGGGTGGGAAGGGAGCTCAGAGATCATCCAGGGACACCTCCCACTGTCCCAGGCTGCTCCAATCCCTCCTGGGGCATCCCAGGGATTTCCTGGCAATTCCAGCCCAGCCAGGAATTCCCAATTCCCAATCTCCCACCCATCCCTGCCCTCTGGCAGTGGAAGCCATTCCCTGTGTCCTGTCCTTGTCCCCAGTCCCTCTGCAGCTCTCCTGGAGCCCCTCCAGGCCCTGGAATGTTCTGGAAGCTCTCCCTGGAGCCTTCCCTTCTCCAGGGGAACATTCCCAGCTCTCCCAGCCTGGTTCCAGAGCCTGAGATTGGATCCATCCAAGAAATCCATGGATCCAGAGGCTTCACTTGGAATCTCAGGGAACCATGAAGGGTCTCCCTTCCCTCCCCCTTTTCTCCCCACTTTCCATTAAAATCCCTCTGAATGGATCACGAGTGTCCCAAATCCCAGAATCCTGAACCACTTTGGGTGGGAAGGGACCTCCAAGCTCATTCCAGCGACACCTCCCACCATCCCAGGCTGCTCCAGGCCTTCCTTGGACATTCCAGGGATCCAGGGATTCTCTGGCAATTCCAGCCCAGCCAGGAATTCCCAATTCCCAATCTCCCACCCATCCCTGCCCTCTGGCAGTGGAAGCCATTCCCTGTGTCCTGTCCTTGTCCCCAGTCCCTCTGCAGCTCTCCTGGAGCCCCTCCAGGCCCTGGAATGTTCTGGGAGCTCTCCCTGGATCCTTCCCTTCTCCAGGGGAACATTCCCAGCTCTCCCAGCCTGGCTCCAGAGGGCTCCAGCCCTGCAGCAGTTCCAGGTCCCTCTCCCAGGGCTGCTCCATCCCTCCTGGATCTGTGGCTGGAATTGCCCAACCCAGGTGCAGTTTTGTCCCAGTGTTTATGGCACTTTGGGAGTTTCCCTTTTCCATGTTTATGGCACTTTTAGAGTTTTCCCTTTAAAGCTCTAAAGGATTTTGTCCTCAGAAATCCAGATGGATTCTCCCAAAGGCTCAAGAGGCAGCACCACCTCCTCCAGGTGCCCTCTCCTCCTCCCTTCAGCTTCCCCACACAAGAGGCAATAAAACAAGAATTTCCAAGGAAGTGAAAAAGCTTGGAGCCTCTGATACCTGCACCCCACAAAAGGTGGGAGCTGAACCCCAGGGCTGGGCCTGTCCTCAGCAGCATTCCCAAGAGCTGGGAAAATGGGATTTCATCAGGCAGGAGGAAAAACTGAAAGGGAGCAACTGGAGAGCCCTGAATTTCCAAGGAGCAGCAGATTTAATGAGGAAAGAAACCCAGGGAGAGAATGGCAGCAAAAGGCAGAGAAATCCCAAGTGTGGGAGCTTTAAAAAGAAGGGGAAGCGTGGTGGGAAGGGCAGGATGAGAGGAAGGGAGTGGGAAAAGAGGCACAGGGAAAGCTGAACCAGCTGGGATCACAGCACTTTCCAGCTGGAAGAGAAAAAACCTGGGATATTTGTTCACCTGGGCTGTGTTCATATCCCAGATAAAGCCCTGCAGGATGGATCAAGGGGTTCAGGTGTGAGAAAAGAGGGTGAAGGATTTGTGAAACACACAAATAATTACAGCACAAATGGAAAATAAACTCCAAGTCCTGGCTGAGCTTCCTGGCCCATCCCCACATCCACTCCTCACTGCCCTGCAACACCAAAGATTTGGGCTTTTGATGCTTCCCAGGAAAAATGGAAAGAAAAGGGCAAAATCCCATTAAAAATGCAGATTCCTGATTAATTAACCCGAGGTTGGTGCTGTATTTTTGGTGAATTTCAGTGTTTAACTCTGCCTGTGCTGCCCAACCTTTCCACGTGTGATTTCTGACACCCACAGAACCTTTCCCAGCGTTTTTTGAGGGAGAAATTTGGTTTAAAAGCTTTTGAAGGGGTACAAGGAATGGAGGCAGCTTTGGTAAAACCGAGTTTAAGGAGTCTAAAAAATCACAGAAATTCAGTGTGCAAACAGCAGCTGCTGCTGGAATAGGAAAACTGAGGGGAAATGCACAATTCCTGCCTCTGAAATCAGCTCCTGGTGGGGTTAGGCTGGGAATGCTGATGGAAATAAATGATTTTTATGGAATCACAGCCAGGAATTTGGGTAGGAAGGGACTCAAAGGGATCCAGTTCCACCCCTCTGCCACACACAGGGACAATTCCCACCATCCCAGGTTGCTCCCAGCCCTGGCCAGGGACAATTTTAGGTTTTATATCAGGTGCAATCTGACTTCACCACCACTCCTGGCTCCCTGCACGTTGTTCCAGGTGAGAATTCCAGCAGGAGCTGGGAGATTTCTGCCAGGAAGGGTAAAATGAGAATTTTAAGCTTGGTCAAGGTCCCAGCAGTTTTGGGTGTGGGGACTAAAAGCAATTTTTTGGTTTTTTTTTTCAGCAAAACAAAAAATCCTGCCTGGAATAATCAGATTTTTACAGGCAGGAGATGTTTTACTGTTAAATGGATCTGAAATATGGAAGTGTGTACAGAATTATGGCAATTTCCCCAAGGCACCCCTACACAAGGCACAACTTCAATAAATAAATGGAAAATTCCAACAAACCCTCGGATAAAGGAGTGGGAGCCAAGGAAAAAAGGTGATTCCTCAGCCTTCTCCTGGCAAAAAGTGGGAAGCTTTGGTTTGGTTGGCTCTGCATCCATGTTCCAGGATTAATTTGGGGGGAGGAGAGAAAGGTCCAGGCAACAAAATCCCATTAAAGGCAATTTTTCCATCCTCAGCCACCCAAGCCTTTGATTTCTGTTTTCCTCACGCCCTGAGAGCCACGGGCAGGTCAGAAAATATTCCAGTTAATGAGATTAGGGCAGCCCCAGCTCCTTCCTGCTCCTTCCCTCTGCCAACATCCTCATCCCAGGGACATCTGGGAAGGGCTCCACGTGTTTGGGGCAGCTGAAATAACTCAGTCACTGCTGTGAAGTTCATGGAGTGAATGGCAAAGCTTAAATCTGGTTTGAGAGAAGGGAATTGGCTGTGCTGGTGAAACAGGGGCTGTGCAGGGGCTGGATTGAAGGGAATTCCATGGAATAATCTCAGTAGGACACAGAAAACTGGGAATGCCATGAGGAAAAGCATCCCAAAGATCCCCTCATTCCCAAAGCTCTCCTTCCATCCCAAACCTTTCCCTCCATCCCAAACCTTTCCCCCCATCCCAAACCTTTCTCTCCATCCCAAACCTTTCTCTCCATCCCAAACCTTTCCCTCCTCCATCCCAAACATTTCCCTCCTCCATCCCAAACCTTTCCCTCCATCCCAAACCTTTCCCTCCATCCCAAACCTTTCCTTCCATCCCAAACCTTTCCCTCCATCCCAAACCTTTCTCTCCATCCCAAACCTTTCCCCCCATCCCAAACCTTTCCCTCCTGACTGCTTGGGCCAGAAAAATGGTTCTGGGAATAAAGTTATGGATGGACACAGTGGAAAAAGTGGCAAATCAGACTCTTGCCAAGTTTGGGAATATCCTGGGGCCAGGCTCTGAGCAGCCAATGAGTAATTAGCACCCTGTGCACAGAATTCCTCAGCAGTAATTAATTAACTGAGCTCTGGGTGTGCAGGTAACGATGCCTGGGCTTCCCTCAATGCCAGCTCTGCTTTCCTCCTCTTCCCAAGCACAGGAATTGTGCCTCTGGCACCAGGGCTGGCTCCCAGAGCAGGTTTGGGATCGTGGGACGTGGGAGCAGCCGCTGCCCAAAGCCCAACAAGGATCTCCCTGGTTTGGGACACGAGGATTCCACAGCAGCAAATCCCTGGAGAAGTCAGGAGAACTCAGCCACGTTTGGGAGAGGAAAAGTGGGATCAGGGCAGGGCTGGGGAACGTCCCTGGGGCTCTGCAAGCTCCTGCCAGGAGCCAGCAGGGAGCAGGAGCTGCTCCAGGGGAAAGAGGGAACGGCCCCAGCCTGGCCAGGGGAGGTCTGGGCTGGATATTTGGGAATTTCTCCATGGAAAGGGGCTCAGGCCTCAGCAGAAGCTTTGGAATTCCCACCCCTGGAGGTGGCACTTGGGGCTCTGGTGGGCACAGCTGGGACTCAGTGCCCTTGGAATTCTTTCCCAACCTCAATAATTTGGGAATTCTGTGCTCACAGCCCGGTGAGAATTCCCAGCACATCCCAGTTATCCAGGGAATGACCCCTGGGAAAAGAGGGAACGGCCTCAGGCTGCAGCAGGAGAGGTTGGGATGGGATATTTGGGATCATTCCTTCATGGGAAGGGATTCCCAAACCACCTGGGTGTGACATTGGGGACACTGTGACCTTGGCATTGCTGGGGATGAGCTCCAAGGGCTTTTCCAGCCCCAACCATTCCATGATTTCTGTTAACATCCCTCACTCCTTCCCAGCCTCCCTGAGGACATTTCCTTCACCACCAACCTTTGGGAATCCCAGGGCATTCCCATCCCTTCTCCCTGAGGCAGCCTCACCCCTGCCCACAGCAGCAAACCCCACCTTTGAGTTTGTGAAACCACAGCCCTCAAAACACACCCCAAAATAAAAAATAATCCCCAAATCCCCCCAAATTTACCCAAACCAAAGCTTTTCCTGCAGGATTTTCCCTCCCCTGCTGCACCCACAGCCCCAGGGAAGGGAAAATTCCTTTTTTTGGGAGAGGCAGCTCAGGGTGACCCCGGGATTTCCTGCAGGGCTGAGCCCTGCCCACGGTGCCAGGGTGTGTTCAGGGATTATTCTGTTTATTTAAAGGATTCCAAACAGGAGCTTTTCTCACAGAGCTGAAGCTTTTCCTCCCCCTGATTCCTCCAGCCTCGGTTTGGGTGCTGGGGAAGGTAAATCAGCCCATTCCCAAGCTTTTCCCAGCAAAATGTGGGCATTTTCTGCAGCCTCACACCACAACAGCTTCATCTGTGGGGCTGGGAGTCCTCAAAGGGTTCAGAAATTTCTCTAGAAATAAAGAACTCTTAAAAACCAACGAATTTCTGTCATTTTCTGTGTTTTCCCCATTCCAAGACTGAAGTTTTGTGGCATCAGAGAATCATGGAATGGTTTGGGTGGGGAGAGACCTGAAAATTTTGGGCTTTTTTTTTTCATTCCTGCCATGGGCAGGGAAACCTTCCCCCATCCCAGGGTGCTCCAACCTGGCCTGGGACACTTCCAGAGATGGAGAATCCACAATTCCCTGGGAAAAAAAAGGGTCCTGGGAATGCAGGGAAGAGGAAAGAACACCTGGAAAGCACCCAGAGCTTCACAGGAGATGGGCTTAGAGAGAATCACTCCCTAAAAAGAGGGATAAAAACAAAAAATAAACTCCAAGTCCTGGCT